>CM038681.1:283174482-283682658 GCA_021605205.1 Aegilops longissima
GTTATATCCGGAGAAGGTATAGCAGTAGACCCCACTAAAGTTGTCACCATAACAAACTGGGAAGCGCCAACAACAGTTGGAGAGATCTGGAGTTTCCTTGGACTAGCAGGATACTACCAGAGATTCATTGAGAATTTCTCAAGGATTGCGAAGCCTATGACAGAATTGTTGAAGAAGGATACCAAGTTCATTTGGACCGAGGAGTGTGAAGCTAGTTTCCAAGAGTTGAAGAAACATTTGGTTACCTCACTAGTGTTAATTCTGCCAGATCAGACCAAGGATTATGAAGTGTATTGCGACGCTTCACGTCGAGGACTTGGAGCAGTACTTATGCAGGAGGGGAGAGTTGTTTTGTATGCTTCACGACAGCTTAAGCCTCACGAGTTAAATTATGCTATGCATGATTTGGAGTTATCAGCCGTAGTGCATGCGTTGAAGACATGGAGACATTTCCTCATTGGAAATCATTGTGAGGTGTATACGGATCACAAGAGTTTGAAGTACATCTTCACGCAGAAGGAGTTAAATCTCAGGCAAAGGAGATGGTTGGAACTCATCAAAGATGATGATATGAGATTGCATTATCACCCCGGAAAGGCTAACATTGTAGCAAACGCGTTGAGCCGTAAGAGTCACGTCAATACATTAATGACGGGAGAAATACCAAAGGAGTTAGCCGAGGATCTTCGAGAGCTATGTCTGGAAATAGTTCCGAGAGGCTATGTAGCAGCAGTGGAGATTCAGTCAACTTTGATGGACAAGATCAGGGAAGCATAGAAGACTGACAAAGAGATTGCCTCTATAAAGGAGAGAATGAGCGAAGGAAAGGCTAAGGGATTTCGTGAGGATGAGCACGATACCTTATGGTTTGAGGACCGTGTTTATGTGCCCAATGACCCGGATATCAGGAAGTTGATTTTGCAAGAGGCACATGATTCACCATATTCGATTCACCCAGGAAATACCAAGATGTATTTGGATTTGAAGAATACTTTCTGGTGGACCGGAATGAAGAAGGATATCGCAGAGTACGTAGCAGTTTGTGATGTATGTCGAGGGTGAAGGCGAACATCGAAGCCGATGGGATTGTTACAGCCATTGCCTATACCCGAATGGAAGTGGGATAAACTAGGTATGGATTTTATCACGGGATTGCCCAGGACTCGTTCAGGCTATGTCTCGAATTGGGTTATAGTCGACCATTTGACGAAGGTAGCTCATTTCATTCCAGTAAAGACTACTTACAGCAGTGCCAAATTGGCTAAGATATACATGACCAGGATTGTATGCTTGCATGGAGTTCCGAGGAGTATCGTATCAGATAGAGGAACCCAATTTACCTCAAAGTTCTGGAAGCAGTTTCATGAGACTTTGGGAACCAGGCTGGAGTTTAGCACAGCTTTCCATGCAAAGACAGATGGACAAACCGAGAGAGTCAACAAGATTTTGGAGGATATGCTTAGAGCTTGTGCTTTGGATTATGGATCAAGTTGGGATGACAATTTGCCGTATGCGGAGTTTTCTTACAACAACAGTTACCAAACCAGTTTGAAGATGGCCCTTTCAAGCATTATGCGGAAGGAGGTGCAGGACCCGTTGTTGTGGGATGAAGTTGGAGACCGCCATTGTTTGGACGGATTTGATTAAGGAGTCGAGCAGAAGGTAAAGTTGATTCGCGATAGGCTCAAGGTAGCCCGTCAAGACAGAAAAGTTATGCAGATTCAAAACGCAAGGAGATGTAATCTGAAATCGGAGATGGGGTTTATCTTCGAGTATCGCCACTTCGCGGAGTTAAGCGTTTTGGAGTTAAGGGAAAGTTAGCACCTTGATTTGTAGGACCATATCGTGTTTTGGAACGTATGGGAGAAGTTGCGTATAAGCTGGAATTACCCGAGAGATTGTCAGGAGTTCATGATGTGTTTCACGTTTCACAGTTGAAGAAGTGTCACGCAGAGATGGCTGATATACCACTGAGAGATACCGTGCCACTGGAAGCGATTCAGTTGAATGATGATTTGACCTATGAGGAGAAACCGGTTAAGATTTTGGAGTATGCCAGCAGATTCACTCGCAGCAAGGTCATTAAGTTTTGCAAAGTTCAGTGGAGCCACCACACTGAGGATGAAGCCACCTGGGAGCGAGAGGAAGATTTGCTTAGGACCACCTCACCTATTTTCTAGTTAACCCGAATCTCGAGGGCTAGATTCATCTTAAGGGGGTAGGTTTGTAACATCCCAAATTTTCAATTTGGAATGTTATACATAGAGCATCATTGCATATCATATTTTTCATTGCATTTTCTTTGCATTTTATTCGATCCTAGAAAATTCTACACAACTCAAGGACCCACGGAGAGAGTTGGGGATTTTCGTTATTTTCATATTTGAGTTTTCTCAAATTTTGAAAATAGGATCATTGATTTTAATTATTTTATCTTCAATTATTTCTATTACAAAAATATGCGAGAGGGAATAAAATGACTTTCCCAAAATAAAGAAATAATGAATATTTAATAATAAAATCAAATAATATTTTATTTTGGAGTTTTTCGCCTTTTTATTTGAATTTAATAAAAATGCGCGTTTTTCAAAAATGCATCGAGGCCCCAAATAAATGTTCAAAATTGCATCCAGCTTGATTTTAGAAACCGGGGAAAATTTATTTCGGGATTTTTGGAGTCCGTTTGATACTTCTTTTGATTTTTTTTCTATGCGTAATGTTTTATTAAAAAAAAACGAACCGCCTTACCGGGCCGTACCCGAGCGGGACTCCGCTCGGGGGCGCCTTTAAATAGCGGCCACCCCCGAGCCGCAAAGCCCACCCGAGCCCCAGCCCAGCCGCCGCCGCCGCCGCCGACTCGCCGGAGTTCGCCGCCGCCGAGGTTCGTCGCGCCTCGATTTCCGTGCCGATTTTTATGTTATTTAACAAAAAAACCGATTGGTTTTCTTCGGTTTTTTTGGTTTTTTTTCGGTTTTTTATTTTATTTACTTTATTTATTTATTTATTTATTTTTTATTTTTCCGTTCGAATCTGTTCGTCGTATTTTTCTTTTTCTGAGATTTAATCTGCGATTTTTCTGATCGCGATTCCAGATCCGATTTTCGTTTTAGTATAACTTTTCGCTCGTTTATCGGAATCAGGCGATTCAAGCGCCTGGAGTTTCGTCTCAAAACCCTCTTTCCGAATAATCTACTTAAACAAGTTTTTGCATCTGTAAAATTTGACCTAGATCCAAATTAGTAAAATGAAGCTGTTTTCTTCCGCCATTTGACTTTCGTTGCTTCGTTTGATTTGATTCTTTTTGCAAACCGGAGTTCTTAATTTGAACTATCTGGTTAGATCTATTTGAGTTTTACCTGTGCATTAGATGAGTACTTATGGTATGCTTGTTTGTTTGTCTGCGATAGAATACCCGGAGTGCGCCGCTTGTTACTTCGAATCTCTAGGTTACGCGGATCATCAGCAAGGCAAGTAACACTTTGATCATACTTTTCTCATACCCAGTTTTTATGCATTAGATCTATTCCTCGAACACTTGCATGATTAGGATCTAATTAAATTGTGGGTTATGGGAAGTAGATGAGGTAGTACCTATTACCTGTTTTATTATCAAACCTTTGGGAGTTACTTCTACGTTTGCTTATTATGCCATGCTATGCTAGTAGACGTGGATTGGGTGAGTGTATCCATGACAGATGTGAGATTGTTATTTAATGGTTTATTTAAGGTGGCAACTTAAACACACATCTGGGTGGATTGAGGCACCTGGTTTCTATCAGACTTGCCTGATTTCTTGGACCGCCACCCGTGCTCAAAGGGATCATGAGATTATTCAAACTAGAAACTTCCGTGTGCAGCCACAAGCCATTATGGGCTCTGGCGTAGTTGACTAAGTTGTGCGAACTCTTACGGGTAGGCTAGCTGATGTAGGGGATGTAGGTTGGTACGGTCTACCCACATGTAAGGTGCTAGCGCTTCTGAAAGACTATGTCTCAGTCATCCGTTTCTCAAACACCATGTAGTGCGAGAAACCAAACGGAGGCGATCGAGTCTTGTGGTGAAAAGTGCGCAAACCTCTGCAGAGTGTATAAACTAATCATGGTTAGTCGTGTCCCCGGTTATGGACAATTTTGAGTATCTAGTACCTGGATATCATGTGAATCTCATCATGTTACTTCTAATTAATATTGTTGGGTTTGTTAATGAGTACTTTTAATTGGGATTGAGAATCCTGTCAACCATTCTCAATGTTTCACAACCACCATAATAGTTAAATAAATTTATTCCTTTGTGGTAGGGAAAAATTGGCTTTATGCAAAAACTGTAACCGCAGAGCTTTCCACCAGCCATATATGCATGTAGTATAGGCTTATCATTCCATTATTCTCTGTGTGTTACATTGCCAGCATATTCCATGTGCTGACCCGTTTTCGGGCTGCAACATTTCATGTTGCAGACTTTTCAGACGAGGAGTAAGGTGCTTAGGTCGTGGTTCTATACTCAGTGATGCCGTTGGAGTTGATGGACTCGCTTATTCTTCCAAGCTTTCCGCTGTTATCGTTATTAGATGGCCTTAAGCCATATTTATTTTATTAAGTTCTCTCTTAAGACATTCGATTTTAATAAGTGTGTGATTGCTACTCTGTTATAAATCCTTGAAATCTTGTGTGGTATCGGCATTCTTGATCCGAGGATGACAACGAGCACGTAGACTTGATCCATTCGGGTCGGGTCGCTACAGAACTGTGTAGTTCAATTTCATCAATACCAATATGAATGACTACATTTGGTTGTTGTTAAGCATGTTGTAGTTAACATGCCTTTCCATGTTTATTTACCAATAACTAGTGCACTTAGACTTGAAAGACTATATTTGCCTGTTGTTAAATGTTAGGTCTATTGTAGTTAACACACCTTTCCACTTCTTGTTTTGCTTAATTAGCGTGCTTAAACCCGCACACTCAAGCTATCCTTTGTAGATTATGTTGTCTACCATGGATATATTCGGTTGACGTTTAGCCTGTTGTGCTTAACATGCCTTTCGATGTACTTACACAGGACAATTTGGGAATGACTATTGTTTTCCATGAGGTTAGGGTCATCCCACATCTTATATATACTCATTGTTCAGGATATCGGTAGCTAGTACCATATAGGCTGGGGGCTGATAAGGGATAAATTGGTGAATCTGAGTGTTAACTGAATATATTTGTAACCATTTATCGGTAGGTTAACTAGGGCCATATCTAATATATCTGAAGCTACATAGCAACATGCATAACATCAGCAGCAATTGACTGCAGGTAATCGGCGGATATTTGTAAAAATGTAATAAACTCCCTCCGCCCCATAATATAAGATGTTAATTCATCCAATATGTGAGTATATTGGTTGTTATAAGATATTATGTAATGGGACAGAGGGAATGTTGTACTACATCATTGTGCAATTGTTGTTTAGCTTCTAATATTAACTTGGTGCTTCTAGGTACATATGTCATTGGTAAAGATCCGCGCTTCGACCCTTTCTGCATAAGGGGCAATGAGATATTGATAAACCAACATCAAGTGAGGAAGCTGATAAAGATTGTTAGTAAAATGCGTCAAAAGATGGAAATTAAACAATTTGTTTGCACTTAATCCAAGACAAGAGTGAATTGCATGATGGTAAGTTAGAACTGTGCAGCCTTCTTTTTACTGCCCATAACGAGTTGTGTTAGACGACAATGTCTGAATCTTTTTCCTTTGTAGTGGTTCCCAAAGCAGTTTACTCAAGATTACCTCTCAAAATACATGATTGGTGGGCATGCAAAGGTTAAAGTATTTCTACAGGAACACAATGACTATCTAGACGTCCTTAGGAAGACAGTGAAGAAATGGTGGTTGGCCATCACAAGGGGTTGGACTAGAGTTGTGTGTGCCTTCTGCATTGAGGAGGGCAAAATATGGGCATTCCGCTTCACCTTGTTTAGCAACCAGAATGTCTTTTGGCTGTTTCTTTACCGTCTTTAATAGTACAAGTATACAACTGTGGTTCATCATTCTTTATTTGGTGCTTATATAATTCCTGAACATATGTACCTGTGAATCGAATAATGCATTAGTTGTTTGTACCTGATGGATATGAATAAAGTTGTAGCCTACTTTGAAATTCAAATTCGGTACAAATTTAAACAACAACAATTAAATTAGGGTGAAATTACACTCTACAGGTCGTTACGGCGCACATGGTCGGTAAAGCACAAACGTGTGTGATGTACATCATAATCCGAAACGGTGCACAAAGAGGAAACATGTGCGGCCATGCACACAGTTGTCGTTTCCAAAGGATATGTGATGTCACAAAATATCATAAACGGCGCAAGCAAACAAAATGGTTGTGATAGTAGCCTTATCATACATGCTTTATAATCATGAACTGTTTCTGACGTAGCACGCAAGATAAACGTTGCACCACAGAATAGCGTGTGCGATTATTATCCTGTACCACACTATTATGACGGTCCGACATTTCGTAATCCTATCAACACTCACGATGATTAGCTAATCTTCTTAATTATTTACCGCATACGGTTCGGGAGAAGTGAATGTGTGGGACAGTATGCTTATCATACACGTTGTATAATCGTGAACTGTTTGTGATGGGTCCCGCACTATCTACGTAGAACAATAGAATACAGACTATGATGGTAATGAGAGAACAAACGAGTAGCAAGGATGGAGCGTTTGGGATATTCGAGATATCATAAACAGTTGTCTGAAGACTCATGTCTGGGATAGATGACAACATCACATACGTTTAGTTATGCAGAAGGTATGCATTGCTACTCACTATCCCCGATGGTTTTTGGGTCGTGTGGGAAGGACCCCCCTATCACACACAGGCAAGGCGACGGTTCAAAATGTCATCGTGGAAAGGGGTTAAAACCCGTTTGTGTAACAACTCGTTGTAGTACTGTCTATTACTTGTACAACAAGCCCCCCTACTTCCATGTATAGTGGAGGACGTAGCCACCCATTGTACCTATATATGTGCCGAGATACACAAACAAGGGTGTTTATTTCCCCTGACTTGTGCACAGACTGAAAGCTTCTGTCCTGATGCCCTGGGCCTGCCGGGGGAATAGTTCCCTCAATGCAGTCGAGCCCATCAAGCACATTCAGAGCTAACACAAAGCTAAGTCATAGGAGCCACTCTTCGTGAGATCAAGGATCATATCAAGAAGACCAAGCCAACATACAAGTTATGGTTCCAAGAGGATTGTCCATAGCCGGCCAGGCGAGGTCAGCAAGGTCGATACAACATGCAGGAGAAAATCCAAACCACACCGGCAACGCCTCCGAGGCGACCGGAGACCGGGCGCGCACCCCTCCAGGAAGGCCCGGCAAGCCCTCTCCCCGGCAGGCACATGCCAGATTGCCATCGCTCTACCTCATCACGGTGCTGGTCGTTTATCAATGCGGCGTCAAGCTCCCAAGCAGCTAAGTGGCTCTCACTAAGCATGTGGCATTTTACTAGAAGACATATCATGCCCATTTGTCACCCATCTAAGGGCGTGTCAAGATGATAAGAAAAGCTAGCTAAGCGATGATATAAGCGCTTGCCGGGGATGCACCCCCGCACGCCACCTAAGGTAGGATTTATGGCATTTTGTCCTAAGTGACAGAGTTAGGTATGATAGCACTATTAGCTATCTAATCACAAGATAATGATTTTTTTGCCACTTTGGTTACCCCTTAAGCTATAATAGGAGGCCCAAGGAAACCTAGAGGGGGATTCGGACTACCTCACACTTGTACGCGCATAGAAGCTCTCCTCGAGGCCACCTTGCCGGGCTTGAGCGTTGCGTGTTATTGTGTTTCTTCCATCCAATCCAGAAAAGCAGGAGTAGGGTTTTAAGCTTTCAAGTGGCCCGAACCTGGGTAAAAAATTACCAAAGCCCCATCGTCATGCTGCCTCATGGCTTCCGCTCCTTGTGCAATATGATCTCCCCCTTGCCGAACCACAAGGGGCTCATGGCCCCATAGGTGATCGTGTCCATCCACGACATCTTTGGCGCGCCAGGTACGGGTGCGTATCGCTTGTGCGAACCCGAAGTAGTGAACAGCGCGTCGATCTTCATCGTCACCATCTTCGACCATGGCTTCGAAGAAAAGGATCAATGCTACTCCCTAGCATCGTCCTTTCCAAACTCTGTAGCTCATCTTCGCCGCAGTGACGGAGACGGCGGGCGTGAGGGACGACCAACAAGGCAGGACTTTGGGGTTGTCTCACAGTCTTCAAGATAGTTTTTCTTAGTTGTTTTATCAGTTTGTTGGAGACCAACAAGGATGTCTCGCTATCCTGAACCTTATCCTCATTACTTCCTTTACCATTGCTTAATAAGGCACTCTTCCCCAATATTTCGTCAGCATTGTAAAAGAAGAAACAAGGAGACACATAACAGGTTTAGCATGTAGTATATGAAACTCATTTCGGTAAACCAGTTCATTAGTAAGGTGGACAGGATTAAACTACCAAGTCTTCTATTGCCAAGTAGTACATAATGAAAGCATCAACAAACATATACCTATGTCCTATGGTCACTACATTGTCTTGCCAAATCAAAATAGAGACACGGTTCAAATCATATCAGTTCAAGACAAAGCAGCATTGAAAGAATACGAAGCGTGGGAAACTACACGGCACAACAAGATTTCAGATGAGTACCATGGGTCTACATGTACAACAACACTATTGGCTCTGGTGTGATGCTAGTAATGTGCATGATATGAGAAGTCAACTATATACACAATTGAAATTGAAACCAAAAGAGCTATTTATAAGAGCAAACCTATTAAAGAAACATTCTTAAACATACCTGTTGTGCCATCGGAGTTTCGATTGGATCCTTCAATTTTAAAATAATTTTGTATGAGTAAATACAGTGATACAAGAGCAAAGCAGTATGCATGTAGTAATGGAATCTTAAATGACAACAGTTGTTCTTCAGGTTTAAGCACTTGTTCTACACGAACAGAGTATAGTAAGATGCGGGCATATAGTATTTAAAAATAAAAAATGAGCTCATAGACCTTACCACATTCTTGGTTCGGGACCAATACACAACAAAGCGTTCCCAGTGATCGTCCTGTAAATGTGTGTCAGGGGAACGTAAGGGAATTTGATGAGTTTCTTTGCCAGCGAAGTATGTTTTATTCAGGTAATTCCGATACTGTCACCAAGCATTCTTGAAGATAGCAAAGAGATTAGCACAGGTTACCTCATCCAGAGTTTCCAAATTGGTCCTTCTCTATAGAGAAAATGGGAAAATTTGTTTTATTATAACCATCATGGAGGTAGAATGTATGGGACAAAGCGAAGTAATTGCCATGAATAACATTACCTACACATAACTCCTGGACGAACACATGCAACTAGCATTTTCCTTCTTCTTCAGTATAATATTTCCGTGATGGGAAGATACACACATAGGATTTAAAAACATCAAATGCGATAGATGCTAAACTACGAATGGCTGGTTGTGCTTCCTCTACAAGAATAGGTGTACTAACTAGTGGAGTCGGGGTTCGCCGTGGTTGTAGTGGCGCGTTGGGCACTAGAGCTGCCTTACTAACTGCTCGTTCTGGGAGCTCTGTGGTGGAGATGGTGATGTGTCAACAGGAACTGGGTTACTATCTGCTGGGGTTGGGGTTATATTGGGTGAAGCTGGTTCTCTGTCCATCGCAGTAGGGGTACAATATGCGACAGTCTGGGTTATGTGTGGTAGGGCTGGTTCTCGTGCATGTACAACCGGGGTGCTATCTCCACCAATAGGTAGCACTGTTTTATTTGAACACCATGTTTTTACTCCACTAGATACTGCCATCACCCGCTCCAATTCAAATGGTTGATAAACAAAAATATAATTGAATGTACACACCTTGTATGAGAGGCAGATGCAATAGATAGTCTAGAAAAAATAGGGCATGAAATAGTTGACATGTATATTGTTTAACTAAAAAGGATAGCATGACATAATTTCACATATATGATGTCTATCTAAACTGGATAGCATAGCATGACATAATTCAAAGATATGATGACTAACTAAACAGGATGGCATGAGATAATTATATGATGTCTTTAGTAAACAGGTTCGCATGACATAATTCACATACATGTTATCTATGTAATCTGGATCGCATGATTTAATTCACATATGTGATTTATATACTAAGCAGAGGGCATTCACATATATGATGTCTGAACTAAGAACATGGTGTTGAATATTTTGTACATGATGTCTAAACTATGCAATGCAAGACACCATATGCATGATATGAGCAGTATATCCGTGCCAACTTAGAGCATACACCTTGGTGAGGGAATAGGATTGGTCATATGTCTCTGAATCCATCTCTGAGGATCTATTGGGACCCAGTAAGAGATCTGCTTCGACAGGTAGCACTGTTTGCTCTGAAGACCTTGTTTTCATCCCATATTTTTCCATCACCACCTCAAATGGCTGATTCACAGGAAGAGTAGTTTAATGTACGAACATTTTCACAAATGGAAATGTAATGAAGAAAAGGATTGGCAAGATATCATTCAAATACATGATTCCTAGATAAATAGGTTGGCATTGCATATTTCACACATATTATGGCTGGCTAAAAGAGATGAGACTGCATAATTCTCACATATGATATATAAACTAAACAGGTGGCATTACAGAACATGTCTAAACTAAGAAGATCACATATATGATATCGAAAGTAGGCACCGCATGGCAACATATGCATGATATGACCAACATCATCATGCCAAGTTAGAGCGAACACCTTGGGGGTAAAGAGGAGTGGTCAGATACGTCTCAATCCGCCTCAGAACAGATATCTTCCTCTGGATTACAATCTGGAGAGGGGGGGGGTGCAATTGAACCCACCATGGAGCGATGTCTGCATGACATTGTATTGCCACACAAAACTCTACTCTTTTTCTCTACATGTTCAGCATGACTGTGTACAATATCTGACATGCATACAAAAAAAATATTGAGATTATGTAAGGAGAGCATGCAGAAATCTAGAGTGATGGTAACAACCAGTGGATGGATCCAAAAATAATGATAGCAGGCTGATGATAGCTTTAATTTAATAAGAAGACAGATGATGATTGCTTTACTATTTGTTTCCCACCCAAGATGAACAACGTAGGCATAGCCTAGGTGAACTACATAATAAATAGAGATACTATTCATTGCTACCTCGATTTGTGCCCCACAAGTAATTTTAAAACACAAGTTTGAACATTAATTTGGACCCGACTTGGAGTCTAAGAGGTGAACAGGACGATAAAGTAGCAGGTAATATTAAGAAATGCATAACATAGGAAGAAACAAAAGAGTGTGACCTCTCATGTGGACCCGTGTACTCCTCAGGTTCATCTGCTGAGTCAAGGATGGTGATGCAGTTGCGGTGGGTGCCGGCAGCAGGGAAGGAGATCTGAGGCGGCGAAACATGATCAGGAGTCGTGATGTCTAGTTTGGTGGATGCTTCTGTCGATGGATCAGCTCAGGTGAGGTGCACAACGTCGCGGCAGGAGCAGGACAAACCACACAAAGTTTTCTTCGACACCTATCTATAATTGAAGTAATTCTGTAATGGCTCCTTTGGCTTGCAGGATTCTAAAAACGCAGGGATAGGGAAAACACCAGAATAGGATAGGAATGCACGTCGGAAATAGAGCATTTGTAAACACATGATTCTGTCAACTTGGGTGTTTGGTTCACAGGAAATGGAAGAGCAGAGGAATGCAAAGAAACATGGCCAAATTAAAGTGAAACCATGTGAAAGTGTGTATAGTTATAATGTTATTCTGCCATTAATGCACTTAGTCTTGTTTTCATGCATAGATTTGAAAAGTAGGTCCAGGTGGATGTTTTGCTCCATTCCTTTCAACGAAATGCATGAATAATTGAATAGTAGAGTGCCATAGGAAAATTTTCTCTTGCTATGTTTTTCCTTCAGTTTTTTCTTTGAACCAAAATAGCCCTAATGGACCGACATGAATGTAGAGTAATAAGTGATGCGACAAGTGTACAACCTATTTGACATAGCCGTGTCGACCTCAGCATCATTGGGTTGGTCGTTGAAGAAGTTGTGGCAGAGGTGGCTGTGGGAGGTGTGGAGGAAGATATGAGGCGTCTGTAGACGGCGTCCTGGGCACTCCTGTCGATGCAACGAACCACAGGTGTGTTGCCCAGACTATACACAGGCTTAAGATCAAGCTTGCTACATCCAAGACCAGACCAAGCAGAAGGGATCAGTAAGGGAGTCCTGGACTAAGGGGTCCTCGGGCGTCCGGTCTGTTAGCCATGGGTCGGACTGATGGGTTGTGATACAAAGACTGAAGACTCTACCCGTGTCCGGATGGGACTCTCCTTGGCGTGGAAGGCAAGCTTGGCGACCAAATATGAAGATTCCTTTCTCTATAACCGACTTTATGTAACCCTAGTTCCCTCCGTTGTCTACATAAACCGGAGGGTTAGGTCTGTAGAGGCGAATAATCATAATCATAGTCATACATGCTAGACTTCTAGGGTTTTAGCCGTTACGATCTCGTGGTAGATCAACTCTTGTAATACTCATATTCATCAAGATCAATCAAGCAGAAAGTAGGGTATTACATCCATAGAGAGGGCCCGAACCTGGGTAAACATTGTTTCCCACGTCTCCTGTTACCATCGACCTTAGACGCACAGTTCGGGACCCCCTACCCAAGATCCACCGGTTTTGACACCGACATTGGTGCTTTCATTGAGAGTTCCGTTGTGATGTCGAAAGATAGGATCGATGGCTCGCCTTGTTCTCAAGGACAATGTCACCTCCGGAGGAGCGTTGGCCCCATGCCAAACCCTCCGGCTCGGCGGCTTTACCATGACCGCCCGTTCGGCCTTAAGCCGACGATGACTTCTCGGGTCATCGAAAATCCCCTCCATGTTGACTCCAAATACTCCAAGTAGATGGATCCGGAGGCATTGTCATCTTTAAACGAGCTCCTAGATTACATTGCCGCCCTAGGGGTCGCCATAGACTACGATCTGATTGGGCTTAAACCCGACTAGAGAGAAATTAGAACTCCACTGATCACCCATCAGATAGCGGTAGTAGAGGAGCAGGACAAGAACTCTTACTCTATACTGAGGACGAACTATGTTCGGATCTCTGAGCTTGAAGAGTCGGACACCGGCCTGCAGAAAGACACGCCTTGTCCTCTGAACATAGAATCGGACGACAAGCCTAAAAGAATCAGTTGATACCCCGGAGCCTGAACTATTAAGTTCGGAAGTCCTTCAGACTCCGGATCCAAAATTGGGTCAGGATTCGGATTTAAATCCGCCCACCCACCCTGATATTAGCACTCTCATGGGCATGCAACAACAGTCTCAAGAAACGGTCCATCACTTCTGGGCTAGATTCCTCCTTGTCAAAGACAAGATTAAAGATTGCCGCGATAGAGACGCGATCTCAGCATTCCGCAACAATTGCACGGATGAAGGAATCCTCAACGCCATCAACCGCCATCGCGTATCACACTTCGCAGACTTGGCAACCATAGTACACAAGTACTGCATAATGTAAAGCGTCTGGAAAACTCAGGCAACCCGCTGGGAACCACCAGTTTCCACCCAACCCCTCGTTCAGGCGGAAAGGACGCACCCCCGTGGCACGCCCAGCCCAATAGTAAAAAAATATAAGCCCATTATGGGGCACGGAACCGTTCTGGAGGGATGGCTCGATGTCCATGCAAAATACACACAACACCGGATACCATATCAACCCACAGCCTTAGAGCATGTTGGATACTCCCGCAGGTGGCCAAGAGCGGCGAGGATATCCGAATTAAAAACACCCCAGAGCAACATCCCCCAGAAGACGACGACCTCGGATTATTGACGGTCGTCGAGACCTTCGCTTCAAACAATAAGGGCAAAAGGGCACTCTGCGACCTTGCCGAAGTCTGCCAAATCGTAGCAATAAACCCATGGAACGACACGGCCATAACTTTTAATGCCGGTGACGAACCAAAATTCAGGACAGTCCGGGCACCAGCCGCCTTGGTCCTCAGTCCGATCGTGGACGGCTTTAGGCTCACCAAGGTTCTCATGGATGGCGGTAGCGGAATTAACCTCATTTACGAGGATACACTCAGCAAAATAGCACGACCTTCCGAGGAATTATTCCCAGTCGGGAGGCGCGATGCGTGGGAAAAATCACGATCGACGTGGTATTCGGCACACCAAAGAACTATCGGTCCGAAGAAATAACCTTCCAAGTGGCCCCTTTCAACAGTGGATATCACGCCCTATTGGGGCGAGATGCATTTACACGCTTCCAAGCTATACCTCACTACGGGTATATGAATCTCAAGATGCCCGGGCCCAACGGCATAATCACTCTCGCAAGTGATCCGGGCATAGCACTCCACGCCGAAAATAAAATAGCATACTGGCCCTTGAGGCATTCTCTGAAGCCCTCGCGACCGAAGAATTAACCGCATTGCACTCCACGGTGGATAGGGGCGATGTAATCCTAGACAAACAACCCAAATCCACCTCCTTCAAACCAGCAGAACAAATAGTCAAATTCCAAGTCCATCCAACGGACACCAAGAAGACAACATCTATTGGGGCACAACTAGGCCTAACGGTCGACGTCGCGCTACGAGAGTTCCTGCTCGAGAACTGGGATATATTCGCCTGGCACCCTTATGATATGCCAGGAATCCCACGCAAGTTGGCCGAACACAGCCTCAATATATTGAAGGGATATAAACCGGTCAAGCAAACACTACGGCGCTTTTCCAAACCTAAACGTCAAGCAATGGGGGAGGAGCTAGCCAAGCTAATCGAGGCCGGATTCATTAGAGAAATAAAACACCCGGACTGGCTAGCAAACTTGGTGATGGTGCCAAAGAAGGATAAATCCTGGCGCCTATGCGTCGATTTCAAAGACCTCAATAAGGCCTGCCCTAAGGATCCCTTCCCCCTCCCCCGCATCGACCAGATCATTGATGCTACCGCAGGACACGACTCACTGTGCTTCCTCGACACATATTCCGGATACCATCAAATCATAATGAAGGAGTCCGGTCAGGCCACAACGGCATTCATTACCCCATATGGGCCATTCTGCTTCAACACCATGCCATTCGGGCTCAAAAACGTCGGGGCCACCTACCAACGCATGATTCAAACATGCCTGGAGAAACATATCGGCAAGACAGTTGAAGCCTACGTGGACGATGTCGTCATCAAAACTAGGCACGTCGAGTCACTAATAGATGATTTACGTCTCACATTCAAAAACCTCCGTGCATATGACATCAAGCTCAATCCGGAAAAGTGTGTTTTCGGCGTCCCCGCTGGAAAACTGCTAGGCTTCATCGTTTCCAATATAGGAATTGAAGCAAATCCAGCCGAAATCCGAGCTTTGTCACAATTGGCTACGCCAATGGACCTTAAACAGGTCCAAAAACTTGCTGAATGTGTGGCAGATTTAAGCCACTTTATATCTAGATTGGGAGAAAATGCATTGCCACTCTATCGCCTTCTCCGGCGCACCGATCACTTCGAGTGGACGGATGCGGCAACGGCCAGACTGGAAGAAATAAAAGCCCTCCTAGCGAGCAACCCAATCCTGGCCGCGCCGAACGTTGGCGAACCCATGTTATTATACATATCGGCAACACACTAGGTGGTGAGCGCCGTGCTCGTCATTGAGTGAGAGCAGGACGGACACAAATTCCCGCTTCAGAAGTCGGTATACTATGTATCCACTATCCTCACACCATGCAAATCCTGGTACCCTCATTATCAAAGATAGCATACGCGATCTTCATGGCACCCCGGAAGCTATGACACTACTTCCAAGAGTGTTCGATCACGGTGGCTTCCGAAGTACCACTCAATGACATAATAAACAACCACGATGCTATGGGCCGGATTGCCAAATGGGCCATTGAGCTCCTTCCATTCGACATACCATACAAACCACGTCGAGCCATTAAATCCCAAGTACTGGCGGACTTCGTCGCCGAATGGACAGAGGCCGAACTTCCTAAAGAGTACGACACATATTCCAACTGGGTTATGTATTTCGATGGTTCCAAAATGCTGGCAGGATTAGGATCGGGCGTTGTTTTAACGTCCCCCACTGGAGACATAGTCCAGTACGTACTCCAAATATTATACACAGACTCCAATAATGCAGCCGAATATGAGGCCTTATTGCATGGTCTTCAGATGGCTGTCTCCATGGGCATACAATACCTGGAAGTGCGCGGGGACTCAAACCTCGCAATATCTCAAATAAATGGAGATTTCGATGCCAAAGATCTGAAGATGGTGGCTTATCGTAGCGCCGTCCTGAAAATGTCGGCTCGGTTCGAGGGGCTCGAGTTTCATCACATGGCTCGAGAATGTAATCAAGCGGCGGACGTCCTTGCTCACATCGGTGCTAAGCGCGACCCCGTCCCACCTAACATCTTTCTGGAAAGGCTTTTTAAGCTATCCGTGGTGTGGCAAGGGGAGAGCGGCAACACCAATTCGGATCCGAACACAACCCCAGATTCTGAACACACCGATATCATCGGGGGCTCTGCCACCGAAATAACACCGTCGGCCCATCTCATCATGGGAGTCATTGCCCCATGGACCGAACCCTTCTTGGCCTACCTTAATAGGAGAGAACTCCCTGAGGATTAGAATGCGGCTCGCCACATTGTCCGGCGTTCGAAGGCCTACAAGGTTCACGATGGAGAGCTCTACAAGAAAAGCGCGACCGGAGTCCTTCAAAGATGTATCTCTGAGGAAGAGGGGCGGCAGCTCCTGGCTGAAATTCATGCTGGTCTCGGCGGTCACCACGCCGCAGCTCGGGCCCTTGTTAGCAAGGCCTTCCGTACAGGTTTTTATTGGCCGACGCCCGAGCAGATGCACAGGACCTTGTCCAACATTACATCAGATGCTAGCTCTTTGCCAACCAAAGCCATATGCCCCCCACCGCTCTACAAACAATCCCCATCACTTGGCCTTTCGCGGTCTGGGGGCTTGATATGGTCGGACCCCTTAAAGGAGGAAGCCATAAGAAAAAGTATCTGCTGGTCATGGTGGATAAATTCACTAAGTGGATAGAGGCCAAACTAGTTAAAACGGCCGAGGCCAGGCTAGTGATAGAATTCATATCTGGTGTTGTGCACCGTTATGGTGTTCCACATAGCATTATCACTGATAACGGCTCCAATTTTGCAGCCAATGAGGTGAAAACCTGGTGTGCTAGTATGGGCATTAAGCTCGATTACGCCTCCGTCTATCACCCGCAAACAAACAGTCAAGTCGAACGGGCCAATGGTCATATTATGAGCAGCATTAAACCCAGACTAGTGCGGTCTTTGAAAGAATCAGACAAGCACTGGGTTGAGGAGCTCGACTCCATACTCTGGGGGCTGCGGACCACGCCAAACCGCACTACTGGATATACACCTTTCTTCATGGTGTATGGCGCGGAGGCTGTATTGCCCTGTGATATTATTCACGACTCACCTCGAGTGCGCATTTACGAAGAGAGAGAGGCCGAGCTTGATCGGCAGGATAGCCTAGATGCCCTAGAGGAGGAGCGCGATTTTGCAAAAGCTAGTTCTGCATTTTATCAACAACAGCCCGCAAATATTAAAGCAGACAAGTACAGGCCAAGACTTATAATGTTGGCGAACTCGTTCTACGCTTGCCGGAGAAGAAAAAGGACAAACTCAAGCCCAAATGGGAGGTTCCCTTCATCATTGATGAAGTTCTCGCTGGAGGAGCCTACCGCCTGCGTGATGCATCAGACAATCGCCTAGAGCTGAACCCCTAGAATGCGGCTAGACTCCGAAGATTCTATGCCTAGCGTCGAACTATTTGTTCGTCTCCTTCTCCCTATTGTTTCCATTATTTTTTTCCTCTCTTTTCATTCTTCCTTTTTTTCCTAGCCTTAAAGATTTCGCGCGGCTAAACCATGCACCTGTGACGTACACATCCTCGAACGTGTATGTCCATTATACCTGGGGGCTTCCCGGACAGAAGCTTATTATTATTATTTTCCGAGCATCAAGCTCATCACATATGCGTTTTTTCCCATATGTACCTTTTCTTCACCATTATATGGATCGATATGACTTAAGTTTTGGCCAAGCTGGGTTGCCTGGCTCCTGTTCTTATGCCCTACGTTCCCATTAGTTCTACTAGGGCATAAAGGGAGCACCTCTCCGATTGTTACTGCCGGGTCATCCGGATGTGTACCTCAGACTGGGTGAAGCCGAAAGCTAGCATTCTTAAGGGAATATTCGGTCGGTGGATTAAAGATGTTTTTGCATTCACCCCATTGTGAACCCCTAGATGTTATGTATACTGCGATTTTTCCAATCACAGTTCGCACATGCATTTTAACACATGCACACCCAGGGAAAGGAACCCTTAACGGAACTATTCTCTCTGGAAGATGTTTCTTACAATCACAATGTAATATAACATAACTAGCCGGATACAACTTGTTTGTTCAAGCAACTATGACCCCTACGCCTAGTTTCCATGCATACCCCGGTCTATTTTACCGCTCAGGTATTCGGAAACACTCCGCACCTTCGGGTCCGTAGGTCGAAGCGAAAAGGCCTGCCATGACAATCGTTTTACAATTCATCTAGAGTTACATATGTCAAGGAAAGTACATAGTCACTTGGACTCAAAAATTTCTTCCTCTATACCGTCTAGCAGGCTTTCAAACTTACAATCCTGCTGGGAATACTTGGCGGCTAATTCTACTTGGTCATATACCAAATTAACGGGAACTTCCTTTCCATCTGACCCTAGAAGTCCAACCCGAGCCATATGATTCGGATCAAGCTTGGTATACCGTGTTTCACCATGGCCCAGGCTTCTCGTGCACCTTCCCGGCAGGCCGATATCTTCCACAATCGAAAGTGCCGTCGCGCTCCCTTGAATAGATGTATAAGCTCCTCCATCTTTCCTGGAAGGGAGGCCGATGGCCACATGGCCTTGGCAACACTTCGCATCGCCTGCCGAGCTTGCTTGTGCATTTGCGACAGCTCTTGTAGTAGATCGCCGGAGAATCCAGACACCTCCTCTTCGGGACGACCAGTCAGCATACCTGCAGACATAACTCTGTCAGTCCCCTTTATCTCTGAATTACTCGAAGGAAAGTTTGACCACATACTGAATATGCCGCCTCGCAGGCTTTTATTCTCCTTCACAGAGTCAGCCAGCTTGGCCCGCACATCTTTCAGTTCTTCGCCTAGCTGGGTGTTGGAATCCATGAGTTTGTTTTTCTCCTCCCTGACTTGCGTCAACACACGTTCGCCCGCGGCAAGTAGTCTTTTGGACTCTTTCTCACCCGCTTGAGCGGCCTTCAATTGCTCCTCCAGTTGATCTGACGATCCTGTCATGAGATAAGCAACAATGTTAACATAGCTGGCGTATAATTATGTTTTCTCGATGGAGGGGAATATTACCAGTTGACACCTTCTTGGATTTATCAAGTTCGGTGGTAACAGCAGTTAGCTGTTTCTGACACTTTTCTAGCTCTTGAGACAACAGGTTGTTCTTCTCCGTAAGCACCTCGTTGTACAATGATCCTTAAATCAGTTGTATTAACTGTTTCAAGTCTCGGGGGCTACTGGTATATAATTATCATATTTGGACAATGTAAATTTACCCACATTTCTTTTAAATGCTGATTTGTGGCTCCGTTAAGCCCATCTCGAGCAGCTCGGATGTATGCGTTAGCCGAGCTGAAGGCATTGAATGCCTCTTTGGTAAAGCTGGGGTCCTGTAGCACGGCCCTCCGGTGCCGATGATTCATGGAGCTCTCCACTTCCGAGTTTGTGACGGATACATCATCCGAATCCTCTGCCGAAGGACAATCCTGTTGGGTAACGTAGTAATTTCAAAAAATTTCCTACGATCACGCAAGATCATGGTGATGCATAGCAACGAGATGAGAGTGTTGTCTACGTACCCTCGTAGACCAGCAACGGAAGCGTTGACGCAACGTAGAGGAAGTAGTCGTACTTCTTCCCGATCCAACCGATCCAAGTACCGAACGTACGGCACCTCCGAGTTCTGCACACGTTCAGCTCGATGACGTCCCTCGAACTCCGATCCAGCCGAGTGTTGAGGAGAGTTTCACAAGACGACGGCGTGGTGGCGATGATGATGTTCCACCGCGCGAGGGCTTCGCCTAAGCTCCGCAACGTATATTCGAGGTGTAGTTTGGTGGAAGGGGGCACCGCACACGGCTAAGGAACGATCTCAATGATCAACTTGTGTGTCATGGGGTGCCCCCTGCCCCTGTATATAAAGGAGGGAAGGGGAGGGGCTGGCCGGCCAGAGAGAGGAGGCGCACCAGGGTTTCCTACTCCTACTAGGAGTAGGATTCCCCCCCAATCCTAGTCCAACTAGGTTTTCCCAAGTGGGAAGAGAGAGAGAGAGGGGGGCGCCCCCTTCTCCTAGTCCTAATAGGACTAGGGAAGGGGGGAAGGTGCGGCCAGCACTATGGCCCCCTTTTCTCTTTCCCACTAAGGCCCATCATGGCCCATTGACCCCCGGGGTTCCGTAACCCCTCGGTACTCGGTAAAATTCCCAATTTCACCCGGAGTGATTCGGAGTCAAACATAGGCTTCCAATATATCAATCTTTATGTCTCGACCATTTGAGACTCCTCGTCATGTCCGTGATCTCATCCGGGACTCGAACAACCTTGGTACATCAATATCATATAAACTCATAATAACTGCCATCGAAGCGTTAAGCGTGCGGACCCTACAGGTTCGAGAACTATGTAGACATGACCGAGACACCTCTCGGTCAATAACCAATAGCGGGACCTGGATGCCCATATTGGCTCCTACATATTCTCGAAGATCTTTATCGGTCGGACCGCATAACAACATCGTTGTTCCTTTGTCATCGGTATGTTACTTGCCCGAGATTCGATCGTCGGTATCCAATACCTAGTTCAATCTCGTTCTTGGCAAGTCTCTTTTCTCGTTCCGTAATACATCATCTCACAACTAACACATTTAGTTGCAATGCTTGCAAGGCTTATGTGATGTGCATTACCGAGAGGGCCCAGAGATACCTCTCCGACAATCGGAGTGACAAATCCTAATCTCGAAATATGCCAACCCAACATGTACCTTCGGAGACACCTGTAATGTACCTTTATAATCACCCGATTCGTTGTGACGTTTGGTAGCACCAAAAGTGTTCCTCGGGCAAGCGGGAGTTGCATAATCTCATAGTCATAGGAACATGTATAAGTCATGAAGAAAAGCACTAGCAACAAACTATACGATCAAAAGCTATGCTAATGGAATGGGTCATGTCAATCAGATCATTCAACCAATGATGTGATCCCGTTAATCAAATAACAACTCCTTGTTCATGGTTAGGAAACATAACCATCTTTGATTAACGAGCTAGTCAAGTAGAGGCATACTAGTGACACTCTGTAGGTTTATGTATTCACACATGTATTATGTTTCCGGTTAATACAATTCTAGCATGAATAATAAACATTTATCATGATATAAGGAAATAAATAATAACATTATTATTGCCTCTAGGGCATATTTCCTTGATCTCCCACTTGCACTAGATTCAATAATCTAGATTACACAAGAATGATTCTAACACCCATGGAGTCTTGGTGCTGATCATGTTTTGCTCGTGGAAGAGGCTTAGTCAACGGTCTGCAACATTCAGATCCGTATGTATCTTGCATATCTCTATGTCTCCCACCGGACCAAATCCGGATGGAGTTGAAGCGTCTTTTGATGTGCTTGGTTCTCTTGTGAAATCTGGATTCCTTTGCCAAGGCAATTGCACCATATTGTCACAAAAGATTTTCATTGGACCCGATACACTAGGTACAACACCTAGATCGGTTATGAACTCCTTCATCCAGACTCCTTCATTAGCTGCTTCCGAAGCAGCTATGTACTCAACTTCACATGTAGATCCATAGCGGCGCTTTGTTTGGAACTGCACCAACCGACAGCTCCACCGTTTAATGTAAATCGTATCCGGTTTGCGATTTAGAATCGTCCGGATCAGTGTCAAAGCTTATGTCGGCGTAACCGTTCTGACGAGCTCTTTGTCACCGCCATAAATGAGAAAATATCCTTAGTCCTTCTCAAGTACTTAAGGATGTTCTTGACCGCTGTCGATGATCCACTCTGGATTACTTTGGTACCTGCACCGCTAAACTTACAGCAAGGCACACATCAGGTCTGGTACACAACATTGCATACATGATAGAGCCTATGGCTGAAGCATAGGAACATCTTTCATTTTCTCTCTATCTTCTGCGGTGGTCGGGCATTGAGTCTTACTCAACTTCACACCTTGTAATACCGGCAAGAACCCTTTCTTTGCACGATCCATTTGAACTTTTCAAAACTTTATCAAGGTATGTGCTTTGTGAAAGTCCTATTAAGCGTCTTGATCTATCTCTATAGATCTTAATGCCCAATATGTAAGCAGCTTCACCGAGGTCTTTCATCGAAAAACTCTTATTCAAGTATCCCTTTATGCTATCCAGAAATTCTATATCATTTCCGATCAATAATATGTCATCCACATATAATATCGAAATGCTCTGAGCTCCCACTCACTTTCTTGTAAATCTGAGGCTTCTCCAAAAGTCTATAAAACCAAATGCTTTGATCACACTATCAAAGCGTTTATTCCAACTCCGAGAGGCTTGCACCAGTCCATAAATGGATCGCTGGAGCTTGCACACTTTGTTAGCTCCTTTGGATCGACAAAACCTTCTGGTTGCATCATATACAACTCTTCTTCCGTAAATCCATTCAGAATGCAGTTTTAACATCCATTTGCCAAATTTCATAATCATAAAATGCGGCAATTGCTAACATGATTCGGACGGACTTAAGCATCGCTCTTGGTGAGAAGGTCTCATCGTAGTCAATCCCTTGAACTTGTCGAAAACCTTTTGCAACAAGTCGAGCTTTATAAACGATAACATTACCATCAGCGTCGGTCTTCTTCTTGAAGATCCATTTATTCTCAATTGCTTGCCGATCATCGGGCAAGTCAACCAAAGTCCACACTTTGTTCTCATACATGGATCCCATCTCAGATTTCATGGCCTCAAGCCATTTTGTGGAATCTGGGCTCACCATCGCTTCTTCATAGTTCGTAGGTTCATCATGTTCCAATAACATGACTTCCAAAATAGGATTACCGTACCACTCAGTGCGGATCTTGCTCTGGTTGATCTCTGAGTTCTGAGAAACTTGATCTGAAGTTTCATGATCATCATCATTAGCTTCCTCCCTATTTGGTGTAGGTGTCACGAAACTGTTTTCGTGATGTACTATTCTCAATAAGGAGTAGATACGATTATCTCATCAAGTTCTACTTTCCTCCCACTCACTTCTTTCGTGAAAACTCTTTCTCCAAAAGTTTCGAATTTAGCAACAAAATCTTGCCTTCGGATCTGTGATAGAAGGTGTACCCAACTTTCTCCTTTGGGTATCCTATGAAGACACATTTCTCCGATTTGGGTTCGAGCTTATCAGTTTTAAGCTTTTTCACATAAGCATCGCAGCCCCAAACTTTCAAAAACGACAACTTTGGTTTCTTGCCAAACCACAGTTCATAAGGCGTCGTCTCAGCAGTTTAGATGGTGCCCTATTTAAAGTGAATGTAGCCGTCTCTAAAGCATAACCCCAAAACGATAGCGGTAAATCAGTAAGAGACATCATAGATCGCACCATATCTAATAAAATACGATTCTGACGTTCGGACACACCATTACGTTGTGGTGTTCCGGTGGCGTAAGTTGCGAAACTATTCGCATTGTTTCAAATGTAGGCCAAACTCGTAACTCAAATATTCTCCTCCACGATCAGATCGTAGAAACTTTATTTTCTTGTTACGATGATTTTCCACTTCACTCTGAAATTCTTTGAACTTTTCAAATGTTTCAGACTTGTGTTTCATTAAGTAGATATACCCATATCTGCTCAAATCATCTGTGAAGGTGAGAAAATAACGATATCCGCCATTTAGCCTCAACATTCATTGGACCACATACATCGGTATGTATGATTTCCAATAAATCTGTTGCTCTCTCCATAGTTCGGAGAACGGTGTTTTAGTCATCTTGCCCATAAGGCACGGTTCATAAGTGCCAAGTGATTCATAATCAAGTGACTCCAAAAGTCCATCGAGATGGAGTTTCTTCATGCGCTTTACACCGATATGACCTAAGCGGCGATTACCACAAATAAGTTGCACCATCATTATCAACTCTGCATCTTTTGGTTTCAACATTATGAATATGTGTATCACTACTATCAAGATTAAGTAAAACAAACCATTCTTCAATGGTGCATGACCATAAAAGATATTATTCATATAAATAGAACAACCATTATTCTCTGATTTAAATGAATAACCGTCTCGCATCAAACAAGATCCAGATATAATGTTCATGCTCAACGCTGGTACTAAATAACAATTATTTAGGTCTAATACTAATCCGAAGGTAGATGTAGAGGTAGCGTGCCGATTGCGATCACATCGACTTTGGAACCATTTCCCACGCCAGCATTGTCACCTCGTCCTTAGCTAATCTTCGCAATCCGTAGCCCTGTTTGAGTTGCAAATATTAGCAGAACCAGATATCAAATACCAGGTGCTCTGCGAGTATTAGTAAGGTACACATCAATAACATGTATATCACATATACCTTTGTTAACCTTGCCATCCTTCTTATCCGCCAAATACTTGGGGCAGTTCCGCTTCGATGGACCAGCCTGCTTGCAATAGAAGCACTCAGTTTCAGGTTTAGGACCAGACTTGGGTTTCTTCTCTTGATCAACAACTTGCTTGCCGCTCTTTTGAAGTTTCCTTTTCTTTCCTTTGCCCTTTTCTTGAAACTAGTGGTTTTGTTAACCATCAACACTTGATGCTCCTTTTGATTTCTACCTCCGCTGACTTTCGGCATCGCGAAGAGCTCGGGCATTGTTTTGGTCATCCCTTGCATATTATAGTTCATCACGAAGCTCTTGTAGCTTGGTGGCGATGATTGGAGAATTACATCAATGGCGCAATCATCCGGAAGATTAACTCCCAGTTGAATCAAGTGATTGTTATATCCGGACATTACGAGTATATGCTCACCGACGAACCGTTCTCCTCCATCTTACAGCTATAGAACTTATTGGAGACTTCATATCTCTCAATCCGGGCATTACGCTTGGAATATTAACTTCAACTCTGGAACATCTCATATGCTCCATGGTGTTCAAAGCAACGTTGAAGTCCCGGTTCTAAGCCGTAAAGCATGGCACATCTGAACTATAGAGTAGTCATCAGCTTTGCTTTGCCAGACGTTCACAACTTCGGCGCAGCCCTTACACCAGGCCTGGCACCTAACGGTGCTTCCAGGCGTAATTCTTCCGTGCAGCAATAAGGATAATCCTCAAATTACGGACCCAGTCCGTGTAATTGCTGCCATCATCTTTCAACTTTGCTTTCTCAAGGAGCATTAAAATTCAACGGAACAACAGACGAGCCATCTATCTACACATCATAGACAAGCAAGATACTATCGGTACTAAGTTCATGATAAATTTAAGTTCAATTAATCATATTACTTAAGAACTCCCACTTAGAAAAATATCCTCCAATTCTCTAAGTGATTGCGTGATCCATATCAACTACACCATGACCGATCATCACGTGTGATGGAGTAGTTTCAATGGTGAACATCAATATGTTGATCATATCTACTATATGATTCACGCTCGACCTTCGGTCTCCGTGTTCGAGGTCATATCTTATATGCATAGCTCGTCAAGTATAACCTGAGTATTCTGCGTGTGCAACTGTTTTGCACCGTTGTATTTGAGCGTAGAGCCTATCACACCCGATCATCACGTGGTGTCTCAACGAAGAACTTTCATAGCGGTGCATACTCGGGAGAACACTTCTTGATAATTTAGTAAGGATCATCTTATAATGCTACCGTCAATCAAAGCAAAATAAGATGCATAAAGGATTAACATCACATGCAATCAATATAAGTGATATGATATGGCCATCATCATCTTGTGCTTGTGATCTCCATCTCGAAGCACCGTCATGATCACCATCGTCACCGGTAGCGACACCTTGATCTCCATCGTAGCATCGTTGTCGTCTCGCCAATCTTATGCTTCTCGACTATCGCTACCGCTTAGTGATAAAGTAAAGCATTACAGGCGATTGCATTTCATACAATAAGCGACAACCATATGGCTCCTGCCATTGCCGATAACCGGTTACAAAACATGATCATCTCATACAATAAAATTCAGCATCATGTCTTGACCATATCACATCACAACATGCCCTGCAAAAACAAGTTAGGCGTCCTCTACTTTGTTGTTGCAAATTTTACGTGGCTGCTACGGGCTGAGCAAGAACCGTTCTTACCTCGCATCAAAACCACAGCGATACTTCGTCAAATAGACTCCGTTTAACCTTCTCAAGGACCGGGCGTAGCCACACTCGATTCAACTAAAGTGAGAGAGCAGACACCGCCGGTCACCTTTAAGCAACGAGTGCTCGGGCGGTGAAACCAGTCTCGCGTAAGCGTCTGGCGTAATGTCGGTTCGGGCCGCTTCATCTCACAATACCGCTGAACCAAAGTATGACATGCTGGTAGGCGGTATGACTTGTATCGTCCACAACTCACTTGTGTTCTACTCGTGCACATGACATCAACGCATAAAACCAGGCTCGGATGCCACTGTTGGGTAACGTAGTAATTTCAAAAATTTCCCTACGATCACGCAAGATCATGGTGATGCATAGCAACGAGATGAGAGTGTTGTCTCGTACCCTCGTAGACCAACAGCGGAAGCGTTGGCGCAGCGTGAGGAAGTAGTCGTACTTCTTCCCGATCCAACCGATCCAAGTACGAGCGTCGGGCACCTCCGAGTTCTGCACACGTTCAGCTCGATGGCGTCCCTCGAACTCCGATCCAGCCGAGTGTTGAGGAGAGTTTAAAAGACCTGACGGCGTGGTGACGATGATGATGTTCCACCGGCGCGGGGCTTCGCCTAAGCTCCGCAGCGGTATATTCGAGGTGTAGTTTGGTGGAAGGGGCACCGCTGCACGGCTGAGGCGATCTCAATGATCAACTTGTGTGTCATGGGGTGCCCCTGCCTGTATATATAAAGGAGGGAAGGGGAGGGCTGGCCGGCCAGAGAGAGGGCGCACGGGGTTTCCTACTCCTACTAGAGTAGGATTCCCCCAATCCTAGTCCAACTAGGTTTTCCCAAGTGGGAAGAGAGAGAGAGGGGCGCCCTTCTCCTAGTCCTAATAGGACTAGGGAAGGGGAAGGTGCGACCAGCACTATGGCCCCTTTCTCTTTCCCACTAAGGCCCATCATGGCCCATTGACCCCGGGGTTCCGGTAACCCCGGTACTCGGTAAAATTCCCAATTTCACCCGGAGTGATTCGGAGTCAAACATAGGCTTCAATATATCAATCTTTATGTCTCGACCATTTGAGACTCCTCGTCATGTCCGTGATCTCATCCGGGACTCGAACAACCTTGGTACATCAATATCATATAAACTCATAATAACTGTCATCGAAGCGTTAAGCGTGCGGACCCTACGGGTTCGAGAACTATGTAGACATGACCGAGACACCTCTCGGTCAATAACCAATAGCGGGACCTGGATGCCCATATTGGCTCCTACATATTCTCGAAGATCTTTATCGGTCGGACCGCATAACAACATCGTTGTTCCTTTGTCATCGGTATGTTACTTGCCCGAGATTCGATCGTCGGTATCAATACCTAGTTCAATCTCGTTCTTGGCAAGTCTCTTTTCTCGTTCCGTAATACATCATCTCACAACTAACACATTTAGTTGCAATGCTTGCAAGGCTTATGTGATGTGCATTACCGAGAGGGCCGAGAGATACCTCTCCGACAATCGGAGTGACAAATCCTAATCTCGAAATATGCCAACCCAACATGTACCTTCGGAGACACCTGTAATGTACCTTTATAATCACCCGATTCGTTGTGGCGTTTGGTAGCACCAAAAGTGTTCCTCGGGCAAGCGGGAGTTGCATAATCTCATAGTCATAGGAACATGTATAAGTCATGAAGAAAAGCACTAGCAACAAACTATACGATCAGGTGCTATGCTAATGGAATGGGTCATGTCAATCAGATCATTCAACCAATGATGTGATCCCGTTAATCAAATAACAACTCCTTGTTCATGGTTAGGAAACATAACCATCTTTGATTAACGAGCTAGTCAAGTAGAGGCATACTAGTGACACTCTGTAGGTTTATGTATTCACACATGTATTATGTTTCCGGTTAATACAATTCTAGCATGAATAATAAACATTTATCATGATATAAGGAAATAAATAATAACATTATTATTGCCTCTAGGGCATATTTCCTTCAAATCCGGCCTCACCCCCGTATCAGCCCCTGTCTTTGCAGCAGGATTTGGATCCCGGCTGTTGGGATTATTACCGGCTGGACCCCCGGATATAGTCCGGCGAACTCTTTTCCTGATACAGGACAAACGAAAAAGTCACAGTTGGATGCGACTGCCAAGGGGCATATTTACAAATCAATACCTCTTCAACGAAGGCTTGGCCGTGTCTTTGTTTGCCTTCCCCTTCGAAGGCTTGCCCGACGTAGGGGCCGCTCTCTTTGGAGTTGCCTCTTGGGTAGCATGGCGCGCCAAACGCCTCCCCTTTTGAGCATGAGATAGTGCGGTGGATGAGGCAGAACAAGGGAACTCTTTCGGAGGAGATGTCTCCTGATTACTTATGTGTGAAGCAGGGAGAAGACCGGGATAATCGGCGGTGATGGCCACTCCCATGCCGTCATAGCTCGCCTGGTAAAACACCCCGTCCTCGAGCACCACGAATATATCCGGATCCTCTTCGAATGTGGCCCTCTAGCTGTGGGGCAGGGCTGTGAAGCCCCTCGGAGATCTTTCGCCATTGCTGTTATAAATGGACGGATTAATATTTATTAAAAGTGTCTCAGGGGGTGGAGTGAGTAGGGCAAAGGGGTTGTGACTTACCCAACTAGGAGGATTGTACATGAAAAACTATCTCTGCGCTTGATACGAAATTCCTCTTCCTCCCCTTTGAACAGTTCGGCCAATATTTTGGCCAGAGCGGCGGGGGTGTTCAGACGCTTCCGGCCACAGCGGGAGGCATCATCCTCCCCATTGTAGTGCCACATGGGAAGCCCTTTGTATTTGAGTGGCTGAACCCCCACAGCCGATTGTACTAGAGTAGGGTACCCTAGTATCCCGAACTCGTGCAGCAGCGATTCTTGACACCAGCAGGGGCTGGCTGGTGACCGCCAAGGTCCTCAGCAGCTCCTTTTGAGCCATTCAAGAACATAGTAATCAAGGCCCGGCAAGAGGAGCTTGCCGGGAAGGCCCTCAAGGCACGAAGGAAACAAGACCCGGCAAGAGGAGCTTGCGGGAAGGCTGGTGGCGACAAGCTCCCGCGCGACAAGGACCTTGCAGCGGCAAAGGCGCTTGCCCGCGGCGAGTAACCTCTCTTCATCTCGCTCCAGCTCATCCGTAGCGTGTCTCCATGGGGTTTTCCCGAGCGCAGCGTGTTAATGGGCTGTGCAGCCGGCGAGGAAGCGGCGATAGCGGCGACGACAAGCTACCATCGTGGCAAGCGGGCGCGCTTGCGGTCCTGTTGCCTTTGTTCAGAGCTGACGAGGGCGGACATTTATGGCTCTTGTCCCTTGCCGTCGAGTTAGGTATTGATCCTTTGTACCTTTGTACAAAGCGGTGTACCAACCTCTGTTTTTTCCTATTTTACCCTTGCCTACTTGCCACCTGTGGTGACCCTTGAACCTATAAAAGGAGGGCCAAGGGCAACTTAGAAAGGAGTTCGGTTGGCTCGGTTCAGTTCATTCGACCCATTCGAGACCACACTCAGGCTAGGTTTTGTAAGCTCTCATTGCTCCCTAGCAAGAACACAATACAATCCACCAAGCAGCAGTAGAAGTATTATCTCTCCGGAGAGCTCCGAAGCTGGGTAAATCTGCTCGTGTGCATCGCCTCGATCCGCTCTTTGTGCATTCTCCGCCCCCTCCGAACCACAAGGGACCAGGTCCCATAGGTGTTAAATGGGACACGATCAACTTCCCGACATCTTTGGCGCGCCCGGTAGGGCGTCGAGGCTGTGTGAACCCGATCCAGCGTTCACGAGCAGCTTCTCCATCATCTTCGTAAACATGCCACCGAAGAAGAAGGCGGTGGCAGCAAGCCGTCGCGTCGAACCCACCACCACCGCAGCTGGCGAGTGGTGGGGAAGACAGCTAGCGGAAGAACAAGCGTCGTCGAGAGAGCCCACGATGCCGCCAGGTCCAAGGACAAAGCGGCGCAAGCTTCAGGCGTCGAATCCGCACGCGTCCATCTCAGGAGGCGCGGGACCGACAGCGTCATGATGCTCGCAGCACCATCGCTCGTTGGATCAAGGCCAAGCTAGAGGATCCGAGGCCCTCGAGACCGCATGCACGCCAACATGCGATGCAATGAATCTGAGTATCGTCGCTGGGCGGGATGCTGCTCCTCCTAACGGTTGGAGTCGAGCACCTCCGTTCCTCGCTCCGTGCGCCTTTGCCACCCACCACTCTAGCGGAAGCCTTGGCGAGCTCAGCTCCTTCTAGACTACCCTCCAGCGGCCGACAAGGTCGACGAATGGAGGAGCCACAATCAGATTCTCGCCGGCTTTGCCAGCGGCGGCGTTCATGACAACCAACTGCGTCCTTGCCGGCGGCGCAGCGACAAAACACGAGCGGTGACAACGAGACCTCGCGGGGTGACACCACCATGCACTCCCCTTCGAAGGCCAAGATCACTAGCTCCTAGGATCCACCTCGACAGCGACTCCACTGCGTCGTCGGATCCACGAGCTCGCCGTGATCAATGCCAAGTTCTTAAGGAACGGCAACAAGAAGGCGCTTCGAACCGCGCCGGCGCGAAGAGAAGCGGCGTCAATCGACCAACGCGGGGCCAGCTGTCGACATGCATGCGCCCGAGAGAACTGGGTGACTTACCGTGCAGCGGTAGGTTGCCCTGCGTTCACTTTCGTGAGCTGCGGCAAGTCGATGGCCCGACAAGAAAAACTTCAAGCCAGATGTGCGAGAGAAGTATGATGGTAGGACCGCCCGCCGAGTTCCTCGGCATCTACACCATTGCGGTGCAGGCTGCGGGGGCGAGGCGACAAGATCCTCGCCAACTACTTCCCTCGGTGCTCAAGCCAAGCGTCGGATCTTGGCTCATGCACTTGCGGACAGTTCCATATCTTCTTGGGAAGATTTGTGCCATCGGTTTGTCGGCGCCTTCACGGTGACCACAAGCCTCATGGCCAAGAGAGTGACCTTCACCTGCTTGCCCGAAGGAAGGAGAGTCCTGCGCAAGTTTATCGAGAGATTCAGCGTGTGCACTACAACATCCCAGGCGTCCACCCTGCGGCGGTGATCAGCGCGTTTCATCGAAACGTGCGGAACCACGGGATGAGGAGGAGGAGATGGCGATGTGCAAAGTCAAGGGCGTCGATGAGCTGTATGCCTTGGCCGACAAGTGTGCCGCGTTGAGGAGGGAAGAAGACTCGAGGAGAGAATGTGGGAGCAGAACACGGCGGTGAGGAGACCGCCAGCAAGGAAGAGCGGCCGGCGGAACAACGAGGAAGAAGAAGAGCCAAGAAGTGCTAGTTGTCGAGTAGTCCGGCAAGGATGGTGCCGCCAACAAAGCCAAGGCTGGTGGCTCCGGCAAGGAGGTTGCAGTGACACCGACCGCCAAGGCTGTGGCGGACGCCGACAAGCAGGACAGCTCAACAAGTAATCTTGCAAGATTCACCACACCAAGGGCCACGACCTCGAGCTGCAAGAAAGTCGAGCAGCTTGTTGAGCTCTGAAGAGCTGAGTCTGGCGAGAGACAAGGAGAAGGCCAGGAGGTGCTGGTGCAGCTAGCGAAAAGAGACCCGGCGGGGGGGCCTTGGCAAGGCCAAGCAGCGGCAAGGAGAGCAGACCTCCCGCGGCGCGACAGGGACGAAGAAGAAGATGATGATGAAGACATGGAAGGCGATGAAGCTGATGAGCAGGAGTTTGAAGGCAGCAGAGGTTCTCTGCGTTGACGGTGGTGCTTCTCTGCATACCTCGCACCGCCAACTCAAGCAATGGATCACGGGAGGTCAATGCAGCAGAACCATCCGTGGAGTCACGTAGACCTCTGAAGTGGTCCAGCACACCCATCATTTTTGATATTGAGGACCACCATGATCACATAACTGCGGTCGGGTGCTTGCCGATGTTGGTCTCACCAACTATCCGCAACCTCAAGGTCACAAAGATGTTGGTTGACGGCGGGGCCGGCCTGAACCTGATCTCCTCTGACGTGCTCGAAGCTTCAAATCCACGACAATGAGCTTGAAGAGGCGGTACTTTCAAGGAATCAACCCGGGAAGGAGCAAGCGAAGGGAAGATCACTGCTGCCCGATAACATTTGGCGGTGAACTGAATTCAGGGCGAGAGGGTCACATTCGACATTGCCGATTTCCCATTGCCCTACAATGGGATACTTGGCCGTCCAGCACTTGCCAAGTTCATGGCAGCCTCTCATTACGCCTACAACCTACTCAAGATACCCGGCCCGATAAGCGTCATTTCTGTTCATGGCGACAAGAAGGATGCGCTTATCTGCACCGACAAGATTTACCGGGATGCAGCAGCTGCGACAGATAGCAAACCACTTGCCGCTGAAGCTCCCGGGGGGAAGAAGAAGACCACCTTGTCCGGCAAGACCTCTGATGCCCACTCCGGCAAGCGCACCTCTTCGGAGTGCTGCGCTATCGTCGAGGACGCACCATCGAGCTCCACCGGCAAGTGCAAGAAGATGATAGCGCCTCCGCTGAAGACCAAGAAGGTGCCCGCCAAGGAGGACGGCACTGGTGGTACCTTCACCATCAGTGCCACGCTCGACCCTAAATAGGAAGGCGAGCTCGTTGCTTTCCTGCGGGCGAATGTCGATATGTTTGCATGGCAACCATCTGACATCCCCGGGGTTCCCAGGAAAGTAATTGAGCACCACCTAGCTATCTGTCCTCACGCGCGGCCGTCAAGCAAAAAGTTAGGAAGCAGGCGGTGGGCGCCAAGAATTCATAGCGAAGAGATCAAGAAGTTGGAAGCAGCAGGCCTTGTCGGAGTGCTCCATCCCACGTGGTTGGCGAATCCGGTAGTTATGCATAAGGCGAATGGGAAATGGAGACTTTGTATTGACTTCACGGATGTTAATAAAGCTTGTCCCAAAGACCCATTTCCCTTGCAGCGTATAGAACAGATTATTGACTCCACGGCTGGATGTGATTTGCTTTCATTTCTCGATGCATATTCAGGATATCATCAGATTTTCATGGCGAGAGGAGGATGAAGAAAACCGCATTCATTACACCATGTGGCACATACTGTTTCATACGGATGCCTTTCGGTTTGAAGAATGCTGGTTCAACGTTTGCGAGAGTAGTCCATGATGCCTTTGAGCCACAAATACACAGAAATGTAGAAGCTTACATGGATGACATAGTGGTCAAGAGCAAGGACAAAGCAACTCTGGTTCAAGACTTAGATGAGACCTTTGCAAATCTGCGCAAGATCAACCTCAAGCTCAACCCCGAGAAGTGCGTGTTTAGAGTCCCCTCCGGCAAGCTTCTCGGGTTCTTCGTGTCTCAGAGGGGAATTGAAGCCAATCCCGACAAGATCAAGGCCATTGAGCAGATTGAAGCACCAAAGCGCGTCAAGGATGTAAGAAGGCTTGCCGGTTGCGTGGCTGCTCTCAGCAGGTTTATCTCTAAGTCAGTGGCGGCATACTGCCATTTTCAAGATTTTGAAAAAGGCAGGTCCGATGAAATGGACTCGAAGCGGAGGCTGCGCTGCGAGACTTAAAGAGGTACTGTCCTCCACTCCAATACTTGTCGCACCTAGACCACAAGAGAAGTTGCTGCTGTATATAGCGGCAACCAATCAAGTGGTTAGTGCTGCGTTAGTAGCGGAGAGGGAGGCGGATGATAAGCCGGCAACCGAGGCAGATGCATCCAGCGACAAACAGGGGGCTTCGCCGTCAAGCTCTGGTCCCGACAAGGACGGATCTGCGCAGGAGTTCGACAAGATACATAAAAGGATGGTGCAGCGCCCGGTCTACTTTGTCAGTTCCCTTCTGCAGGGGGCTAGGTCAAGGTACTCAGGTGTGCAGAAGTTGCTTTTCGGCCTCCTCATGGCCTCGAGAAAGCTGCGCCATTACTTCCAAGCACATGAGATAACAGTTGTCACTTGCTTTCCGTTGAAAAGGATATTGCAAAAACCAGAAGCAGCAGGCAGGATTGTTGAGTGGGCCTTTGGGCTGTCAAGCTTTGGCCTCAAGTTTGAAAGCACTTCAACTATTCAAAGCGAGCATTGGCAGAGTTTATAGTAGAGTGGGCGTAGCATAAGATGATGAAATTCGAGACAAGCATCCCGTCAAGGAAGCAAGTAAAGAGTGGCTGATGTACTTTGATGGTGCCTTCTCGCTGCAAAGCGCCCGGTGCGGCGTCTGCTTATCGCACCCACGGAGAGCACCTCAAGTACATAGTCGGATGCACTTTCCCAAGGAACAAGCAACAAATAATCTGCAGAGTATGAAGGTTTGCTTGCGGCCTTAAATTGCGGTGGACCTTGGGATCAAGAAGCTTATCATCAGGGGTGACTCGCAGCTTGTCATCCGCCAAGTAAACAAAGATTATCAGAGTCCATTGATGGAAGCCTACGTTGATGAAGTGAGAAAGCTAGAAGAGCACTTTGAAGGTCTACAAATGGAACATGTTCCAAGAGCTCAAAATGATATTGCTGATGGCCTGTCAAAGTGTGCTGCACTCAAGTTACCTGTGGAACCAGTAATTTTTGTGCTCAAGCTGACTCAACCAACTGTAACACCATCAACCGGACAGAGCAAGAAGAGGAAGTTGGTTTCTGGTGGCTACTTTCCAGCAGAGCTCCTTGAAGCCGCCGCCAAGAAGGCCCCCAAAATCAACGCAGATATCGCTGAGGAGCAGTCTGCTCCGACAAGCCCTAGGGTTTGTTTCGTTGAAGCAGACGCTCCCGACAAGTTTTGCTCCGGCAAGCTTGCCGGGGATCATCAAGCTCGGCGAACCACGAGGTTCTTGCCGTGAAGCTGATGTTCCCACAGCGGCAAATGTGCCTTTAGTTCTTGTTGTCGAGCCGCAGCTCCAACATGGGCACTGACAGATCGTCCATTTCCTTGAGACGGAGAACTTCCGAAGAGCAAGAAGAAGCGAAAAGAGTAGCCCGGCAGTCAGCTATGTACCAGTTTGTTGACAACATCCTGTCCAGAAGAAGACTCAACAGTGTGAAATTGAAGTGTATTTGCCGGGAAGATGGATAGAAGCTGTTGGCGAGAGATACGGAGGCATATGTGGTCACCACATTGGCGCAAGAGCACTTGCCGGCAAAGCTTTCCGGCAAGGTTTCTTCTGGCCAGAAGCCCTCCAGGATGCAACTGCACAAGTAACCAAGTGTGAAGCGTGCCAGTTCCATTCAAAACAGATACACCAGCCAGCTCAAGCTCTCCAGACGATCCCTTTATCCTGGCCATTTTCGATCTGGGGGCTCGACATCCTCGGCCCCTTCCCCCGAGCTGTCGGGGGCTTTGAGTACTTATGCGTCGCAATCGACAAGTTCACAAAGTGGCGGAAGTGGAAGCGATGAGGAAGGTGACAGCACGGTCAGCGATCAAGTTCTTGGTCAATTGTTTGCCGTTTGGGATTCCTAACGGATCATCACCGATAACGGCACCCAATTCCTGAGTCGCACCTTCATGCAATCGTCCAAGATCTTGGCGCCAAGGTCTGTTTTACATTGCTCATCCAAGAAGCAGCGGTCAAGCGAGAGGGCAAATGCTGAAGTGCTGCGAGGACTCAAGACCAGAACTTTCGGCGAGGCTGCGCAAGTCGCGAAGAAACTGGATTGAGGAGCTGCGGTGGTTCTTTGGTCGATCGGGGCGGCGCCAAATCGAGCCACCGGCGGACACCTTCGCTCTAGTCTATGGAGCGAGGCAGTTCTCCCCATGGAACTCGTATCTGGGTCACCTCAGTACTCGCTTATGATGAGCTTGAGCAAGAGTAGCTGCGACAAGATGGCGCTGCTCCTCGAGGAGGATCGTCTTCAGGCTGCTGTACGAGCTGCTCGTTACCAGCAAGCTTTGCGCCGCTACCATAGCCGCAAAGTTAATGCGAAGCTTCGAGGAAGGCGACCTTCGGCGCGTTCAATCCGCCAAGAATTCCAACAAGTTGGCCTTGAAGTGGGAAGGCCCTTATCGGGTGAAACGAGTCACTAGGCCTGGCGCTGTCCGCCTTGAGACCGAAGATGGCGTTCGGTGAGCAACTCTGGAATATAGAACATCTTCGTAAGTTTTACCCATAGAGGCGCGGTTGCGGAACCCGTTCAAGCAACCACCTTTTATACAAGTCTTGCCGCTGTTGCATGTAATCCTTTGTACAAAGCGGGCGCAGACCCGTGCATCGATAAAGCTCATGTGTTGCACGCAACTTGTCGGTTTCATGATTTTATCATTATTATGCATGTATTATCGACATTTTGTGCAGCATCCACACCCGATGGCGATAACAAGCCACTAGGCTCCATAACTTTATTTTCTCTTCTTTCTTCTCAAAAGAGAGGAAGGTTCATCCACCCACAAGTTAACCGGGGAAGAGAAGATAATGGTGTGGGCCACCAAGTTGTCGCTCGAGGAAGTATCGCCTTGCCGGGCCGGGAAGCAAACAACAGAAAAGCTAAGTTGCTAAGTTTAAGCAATCCGTTTTTAAATTTTCAAGTTATCTTCCTCGAACGATAGTACTTTGTATAGAAAACCCGTGCGCGGAGGAACCAACTCGCGGCTAGCCTGCGCCCTTACGTTGTTTCGAGTCCGCTCAACAACTTAAGCGTGCTGCAACTAGTTGCGACAAGGTTGCTTGTCGGAGGCAGCATCGCCCGAGAAGCTGCCGACGTTCCACACTCGGCCTTCATGGCAAGGGTGCTCGCACCGACAAGTTCCCTAAAAGCGTAGGGCACAAACATACAAGGGAAGAAATCAAGTAAAAGGAATAACATTGCAATTGATGCCTAATATAGAGTATATTACAAAAATGACTTGTCGCAGACATAATAGATTCTTCTCCTAAACATGATCTGCAGCGACAAGGGAAAGGTAAACTTGGCGGCCTAGTCCACGTGATAGCCATCGAGCCTCTTGACTCCGCTCACCACATGTCCACGATGGGTGCGACAAGGGCCTTGGCGCTTCAACGTCGGCGATTGGAGGCGAGGACTTGAGGGCGTTGGTGAAGTTGATGCTGGATTGCGGAAGGCCACCTTAATCAACACCTTCGGAGGGCCCGCGAATTTGGCGTGACTCGTCGGCCAGCTGCTTTGGGCGTCCTCTCGAGCCACTGAGAACCGTCAACACGCCCTTGAAGAACAGGCTGAGCTTGGCGCTGGGTTGGAGGTTCTCGTCGGTGGAGTACCCAAGATCCACCATCCCGGCTCCATCAGCTCATTATGGATGGCGGCGGCGGTGTCCACAAGACCTTCATCCGGTGCATTATGCTATCTCGAGATCATTCTGGGCAGTCGCGGCATTCGCCAACAGCTCCTCATTGGCCTTAATCTTCTCCAGCAGGCCTGTTTCCCGCTCCTTGGCGCCGTTCAACGTCTCCATCAGAGTGGTCAGTTTCAGCTCCAGATCTGCCTTAGAGTCCTTGGCGGCGTCGAGCTCTTTGATCTTTTCAGCGAAACGACCCTGCAACTCACCAAGGGTGTAGGCGTCCTTCTCACGCTCGCGCTTCACCCTGATGACCTCCTCGCCGCTCTTCTGGAGGGTGGCCTCCAGCTGCGCCACCCTCGTTTCCAATTCCTTCTTGGCGGCCTCGGCAGCCGCGGTGGCGTCCTTTGCCTCCTGGAGTGCCCCGCCAATTGATTGCTCGCGCGCTGCAAGATCTTCCTCGTAGCTATCGAGGTTGATCTTCCGCTGTGCCAGCTCACCTTCTTGCGCGGAGAGCTTCTCGCCGGCGAGCCTCTGCTGCTCCTCGACCTCGGCCTTCTCCAAGATGAAGGCCGTGCGCTCCTCAGCAAGCTGCTCCTGCGCCTCTGCTATGTCCCGGAGAGTTTCCTTGTTGGCGCGCCGGAGCTCCTCTGCGCGCTTCTCCATGTCAGCTCCCGCCCTCGCGACAAGCGCCTCCCTGGACTCCAGCTTGGCTTGTCGGGCGCGGTAGAGCGACAGCAAGCTCTTTAGCAGCTGCTCCTCCTCAGGGCTCGCCGCTGCTGCTGCTCAGAGCGTCGACCAGCGACAGCCCGGCGGAGGCGAGCAGTTCCGCGTCGAAGGTCTCCCCTTGGCGGTGCCACAGAACAGCGCCCATGGAAGCTTGATGAAGACACCTTCGCCGGCCTTCAAATAGGCGCCGGGCTGGGGCTCTTGGTCTGGTGCGGCATCGGTGGCGGGGATCGGCGGTCGGTGCAGCGCTGGCGCTCCTGCGACCTCGGGGCGTCGATCGATCGCGGACCCCTCCCGGCCTCTGCGCGGCAGCCTGGCGGCCTCCTCGTCAGCGGACCCGTCGGCGCCGGCCTCCTCCTCCACGTTGGCGGCGTCGTCATTGTTGCCGCGGCGTCCTCCTCGCCGGCAACCTCGGTCTCCATCGGCTCTCCGTGAGATGGATCGATGATCGAGAAAGAAAAACCCCATCAAGCAAATGTTCAAAAAGAAGAAACGTAAGAAAAGAACCCAAGGGAAATTCTCAAGCAAGAAGATTACCTGCAGTGGGATCTGTTGCCGCGGTCTCCACCACCGGAGGGTCGTCGGCGCTGCCCCTTGTCGGAGAAGCTCCCCTTGTCGGAGGCCTCCCTTGCGGAGAGCGCTCCCTTGGCGGAGATTTCTCCTTGGCGGCGTGGTTGAAGCAGACAGGACTTGAGGTGACTTGGGACCTCCCGATGAAGCTGCTCTGCTCCTACACAAATCAACAAGCAAAATCAGTAAGAAGGAGCACCCAAGCACACCTAACCATAAGAAATGGATCAAATACTTACGCTGGGGGCTGCTCTGTTGAAGGTCGCGGATCCGGCAAGGGAGTCTCAGGCGTGCCTCCACAGCCGCCCTTGAGGAATCGTCTTCGACGGCGACCACGGAGTCTTGGCCCTCTTGACGCCCTCTGAGCCAGCGTCTGAAAAAGGAAAGAGCTCAGAATGAAGCAAGTCAAGTACAAGACAAAGCGATAAATTGAAGAATTACAAGTAGCAGCGAAAAGAACTTACTCTTCCTCTTCTTCCTCGGGCCAGGCGGAGAAGTCAAGTCCGCTCCGGTGCGACGAGCTGGAGGAGTAGGCTCCCTCGGGCGCTTGGCGGGTGCGGGGCCGTGGCTCGAAGGCCCGCTCCCGTTCTTTGTGGCGGCGGAGGCGCCCCGCTGCAACAAAGCTTGCAGCGGTGGAAGCGCGTCGGGGCGTAGGCGGCTGTTGGGCGTCTGCCGCCCGCCACTTCTCCGGTCTTGGGGCGTCTTCTTGGCGGGGCGCGGGCTCCTCCACGGCAAGCTACTTGGCGGCGGAGGGAGGCGCCCGGAAGGCTCGTTCGGTCGGCGTCGGGCTCGGCCTGCTCCTTCTCACGGCGAACTCTTCTCGGTCGGCAAGGCTGGCCGCCTCGGCTGTTTCCGCCTCCTCGGTGAACCCAACGCCGCGGGCAGCGGCAGCTTCGCCGCCTCCTCCAACCTTGTGGCGTCGCGCCATCTCTTGCACGGTGGTGTCGCGGGTGAGCCGCTTCGCTCGTCGACACGGATCGGCACTTCTTCCAAGTCATCAAAGAACTGCCGCAGCGTGCGTCGGCGGGCTCCTGCCAAGTTGGAGCGATTCCATGGGAATCGCTGGCAGCATCATCGCGGATGCGGTCAAGCGACGAGTTGTAGCACAAGGGCACGACTCCCTCGGCAACATGAACCACTCGGGGTGATCTGCATCGAGATTGAACAGCTCCCGCAGCATGCCATCTAGCTCCAAGACAAGAAAGTTCGATTCAGACCGGCGCAGCCTCATGATGTCCGCCGCGTTTTGGAACTCCCAAGCAGGCCTCCCTCTCTCCTGCAAGGGCGCAATGCGGCGGCGAAGGAAGTCCGCGCCAACTGCTCCTACGGTAAGCCCGGCATGCCTAAGGTGCAAGATCCTAGTCACGGCAATCTTCAACTTGGCATCCTCCGGCGCCAAGTTACTCCAATCATTGCTGCGCACTATGGGAGTTTGGCGCAGGGCAGTAAAAGGCTGTGGCTCCTCCTCTAAGATCCAACACCAGTCAGCTCTCCACTCCTCCCACTTGCTGCGCAGCTCTCCGTCAAGATATGCTTCCTTCTTGCCGATCCTGGAGGTCCACGCAATTCCTCCGGCAAGCGGCTCTCCTCTCTCTACGCGGGGCGTGAAGTAATGGCGGAAAGGTGCGACATTTGGGTGGACCCCGACGAAGTTCTCGCAGAGATGCGCGAAAATGGCCATGGTGAGGACGGCGTTGGGGGTGAAATCAAGGAGGCGGAGGCCATATGTATTCATGACATCGCAAAAGAATTCGGAAAAGGGCGGGCAGAGCCCGCAGTGGAAGAAAAGCGCGAAGAAAGGGTACCCGATGGAAACCTTCTCGGATGTGGCGGCGGAGATCACCCTCGTCGGCGGTGCGCGCCGCGTCTCCGTCGACTGAAAAGGTAATACAGCTCCATGCAGCTCCTTCTGTCAAGCGAGGATCGAAGAGCCCGCTCCTTCCGCAAGCCATGAGCAGCTGCGCCTCGGCCGATTCACGCCTTTCCCTTGTCGGCTTTGGAGCCATGGAGAGGTGGTGGAGGAGATCGACGGCGTTGGTGGCGCCCGGTGGCAATGAAGCGGGCGTCGCTTTCCTTGGACTTGAGAAGAAAGGGGGAGCGGCGGTGGTTTTTGATGTGACAGCAATGGCAAGTGGGCGTCCTGCCCCTGTTCCCCCTGCTTATAAGGGGGGAGAGGGGACGGGCGTTCCGGTTTTCCCATTAAAGAAAGCCCCCACGATCTCTCCCACGACGCCACGTCCGGAACATGCCGTTCGTGGGGGACGTGGTGGGTCCGAAGCGAATAACTGCGCGATCCAGGCCGCGCGTGCCCGTGCACTGTTTTGGGCCTAGTCCAACAGAGCTTGGCGCCGTGTGTGGCCCAGGCCCGGGGGCTCCTGACGGTGTACTAGAGTAGGGGTACCCTAGTATCCCGAACTCGTGCACGGGCAGTTGCAGCACCCCGCGGCAGGGCTGGCCTGGTGACCGCCAAGGTCCTCAACGGCTCCTTTTGAGCCATTCAAGAACAAAGTAATCAAGGCCCCGGCAAGAGGAGCTTGCCGGGAAGGCCACTCAAGGCACGAAGGAAACAAGACCCCGTCAAGAGGAGCTTGCCGTGAAGGCTTGGTGACCGACAAGCTCCCGAGCGCGACAAGGACCTTGCCGCGGCAAGGCGCTTGCCGCGGCAGGTAACCTCTCTTCATCTCCGCTCCAGCTCATCCGCCAACGTGTCGCCATGGGGTTTTCCCAGGCACGCGTGTCAATGGGCTGTGCAGCCAGCAGGGAGCGGCGATAAGCGGCGTGACAAGCTACCATCGTGGCAAGCGGGCGCGCTTGATGGTCCCTGTTGCCTTTATTGAGACGAGGACGGACATTTATGGCTCTTGTCCCTTGCCGTCGAGTTAGGTATAGATCCTCGTACCTTTGTATAAAGCGGTGTACCAACCTCTGCTTTTCCTATTTTACCCTTGCCTACTTGCCACCTGTGATGACCCTTGAACCTATAAAAGGAGGGCCAAGGGCAACGTAGAAAGGGTTCGGTTCGCCTCGGTTCAGTTCATTCGACCCATTCGAGACCACACACGTGCTAGGTTTTGTAGCTCTCATTGCTCCCTAGCAAGAACACAATACAATCCACCAAGCAGCAGAGGAGTATTATCTCTCCGGAGAGCTCCGGCTGGGTAAATCGGCTCGTGTGCATCGCCTCGATCCGCTCTTTGTGCATTCTCCGCCCCCTCCGAACCACAAGGGACCAGGTCCCATAGGTGTTAAGTGGGACACGATCAGCTTCCCGACACCCCGTTACTATGGAAGTCACCATTACCTCGACTATTGATAATCTGGACTGGGCGAGTGTCTTTATCTTGCTCATGAGTTGACAAACTTCTGCACTATCTTCCTCCTCGAAGCTCCGCTGTGGCATTTCTTCAACTGAACGCTTGTGAACTTGGGAAGACCCCTCCGAACTGGGTCAGGAAGTGCGACGTCCTCGATATAGAACCATTCGGAAGGCCATTCTTCTGATGCTTTCTTTGGTGTGCCGGACAGATATTGGGTATCAGCAATGCACCATACCTCGGCTCCGCTCACTTCAAATATGGATCCCTCGTGGTTACGAGGGACGAGACAAAATAGCTTTCTCCACAATTCAAAACGGGACTGGCAACCCAGGAACAACTCACAAAGAGCAACATAACCTGCGATGTGCAGGATGGAGGCGGGAGTGAAGTTGAGCAGTTGGAGGCCATAATACTCCAGAAGCCCTTGGAGGAACAGATGAATTGGAAATCCGACACCTCTTAGAAGATAAGGGACGAAGCACACTCGTTCCCCCCAGATGGATTTGGGAAATTCTCTGCATGGGCCCCGTCATTGAAGGAGGTCAGCCCTGCCCGAACAGGGACCAGATCCGCGGGGGGAAGAAATCCCTGTGTTTGCAGCTTCACTAGCTGACCGTGGGATACAGAACATTTCTCCCAATCGCCTTTTTTAGGTACGCAGGGACGGGAGGAGGAGCTGGGAGCACTAGCCATGTTGTAGTGGTCTTTCCTAGCAAGCTCTGAGGATTTTTTCCGCGTGGTGTTGAATGGATCTGAGATCCAATCTCTTTAAATAGACACTCCTCCTTACATGGCTGGGGTGTTATGTGTAAAAACATCCTAACCTCTCGCATTCGCTCGACACGTGGAAGCTGAATTTGTTGATACACAGAAGCCGAGGGGTATGACATTAAATGGAAAGCCGAATACATCACTTTGAAGTCATCGGGGGAGGAACCGGCCTTGCAATGCCGAAGAAAATCTGCGCGCCGGACACCTCGTCATTGAAGGCTGGTTCGGGGGCCACTGAGGGAGTCCTGGACTAAGGGATCCTTGGGCGTCCGGCCTGTTAGCCATGGGCCGGACTGATGGGCTGTGATACAAAGACTGAAGACTCTACCTGTGTCCAGATGGGACTCTCCTTGGCGTGGAAGGCAAGATTGGCGACCAAATATGAAGATTCCTTTCTCTGTAACCGACTTTATGTAACCCTAGTTCCCTTCAGTGTCTATATAAACCGGAGGGTTAGGTCTGTAGAGGCAAACAATCATAATCATAGTCATACATGCTAGACTTCTGGGGTTATAGCCATTATGATCTCATGGTAGATCAACTCTTGTAATACTCATACTCATCAAGATCAATCAAGCAGGAAGTAGGGTATTACCTCCATAGAGAGGGCCCGAACCTGGGTAAACATTGTGTCCCCCGTCTCCTGTTACCATCGACCTTAGACGCATAGTTTGGGACCCCCTACCCGGGATCCGCCGGTTTTGACACCGACAATCAGCTCTTTGAGAAATCAAAGGGCGTATGAAGAAGACCAAGACCAACCAAAGGAGCAAGATATCACTAAGGAACCCCCCCCCCCACCTTGTCGGACAGGAGAGCCTGGCGACGTCGAGGTTGCCCTAAAGGCGAGTCTCAAGACTGTCCCGGCAAGCTTGCTGGGTATGATGAGGGCGGATTACCCCGCCAAGGCTCCACTACTCTACCTCACAGCAGTGCAAGTCACCGATCAGTGCGGTGTCGAGCCCCCAAGTGACTAAGTGGCTATTATTTGGCACGTAGCAGCCACTTACGAAGGAAATCACCTCCAAATGAGAACCGTCCAGGGATGTGTCATGCAGGCAGGAGAGAACGTGGCCGAATGGCAAGGCAAGGCTTTCCGGGCTACACTACGATGTGACACTAAGCGGTGCCTTTAATGCGCCTTGTCATGTTTGAAGAGTTAGGTATGATAGCACTGTTTGCTATCTAATTAGTGCACAATGACTGATTTGCCATTATGGTGACCCCTTGATCTATAAAAGGTGGGCACTGGCAACCTTAGAAAGGATTCGAACCGTTATACACTCATACACACGTAGCTGCTCTCGCCCCGAGGCAACCCTGCCAGGCTAAAGCGATGCGTCTCCACCATGGTCCTCTCATCAATCCACCAAAGTAGAAGTAGGGTTTTATGCCTCGCGGTAGCCCGAACCTGGGTAAAAATTGCCCGTGTGATCACTATCGTGCTGCTCTGTGCCCTCCGCTCTTTGTGCAATGCGCTCTTCCCCCCTGCCGAACCATAAGGTGCTGATGGCCCCATAGGTGGCCATGTATTCCCACGACATGTTTTGCATGCCATGTAGGGGGAAGCGCTTGCGCGAACCCAAGAGTGTAAGCAGCGCATCATGTTCATCATCATTTTCTTCATCAATGGCTTCAACATCCATGGCGCCCAAGAAGAAGTTTGGTACTGCAGCTCACCCGTTCTCCTCAAAGGCCCCTTTGTACATGGTCGCCGATGCCGTTGGGGCTGCATGGACGCACGGGGACGTGGACGTTGTGGGGGACGTGGCCGGCATAGGCGGCGTCGTCCCCACTCCCCCTGCGACCGAAACGGGAGCAAGAGGCACCAGAGAAGGACAGCGCAAACAGCATCCCAGCGGCCACGCTCCACAAGGTGTGGGGGCAGATTATTTCGTCTCCGCCTCTCCACCCCACCGAAGGACACAGCCGCAGCAATGGTGCCCGCTCTGGGGTGAACCGCGACCCTCTGGCCTCCCCCGATGTGGGTTCTGCTATAGGGCACGCGCCACCCCTGGGATGAGCTAGCCGAGCCGATGGGCCGAACGGGGCCACTGATCCCCAAGCGCATCCTCCTCGCCACCATGCCACCCTGGCGGCTGGCTCACGGCAACGAAACCACGGAGCTGCCACTACCGGCACCGTCAGAAGCTAGGCGACGTTATGATCTATGTCATTGTCCATGCCAAGCTCTGCTTCGGAGGCCTTGGCGCGGGCGCAACTCCTGTAGAGATTCCCACTGGCAGCCGATCAGATGGATGAGTGGAGAACCACCATTCAGAGCTTGATTGGTTTCTCCGAGGCGGGAGGATCACAGCAAGCGGGCCCATCATGGCCTCCACAGGAGGTGATAACGGCCCGAGCCACTGGGCATATCCAAGTGTCCACCCCCACGGTGCAATCCCCTCCGAGGCAGCAAGTGTAGGGGGCGCAACCAGAGCCATGAGACTAAGAACCCGATGATGTAACGATGGCTTCATCCGATCCTCGAGCACGTCGAGACCAGTGACGAGTCTTGGAAGAAAGATAGAGGGAAGACGCACGTCACCATCGAGCGACGCTGCGAAACCCGCCACCGGTGTAATAGGCGCAACGGCCTCGATGTCAATGAGCCCATGCCCGGTGAAGGCGGGTACTTTCCTTTCGAGGTTGGGTGCCCCGCCTTCACTCGCGAGCTGCCGCAAGTCTATTGGCCATCTGCTCGCACGTTCAAGCCAGAGATACTAGAAAAGTATGATGGAAGATTGAACCCGGCAAAGTTCTTGAGCATCTGCACCATCGTTGTTCAAGATGCCGGGGGAAGAGACGAGAAGGTATTCACCAACTACTTCTCATTGGCAGCCAAGCCATCTCGACCTGGGCTGACCTGTGTCATGAGTTTGTTGGCGCCTTCACGGAAGGCCATCAAGAACTAGGGCTGCCCAGTGACCTGCAGCACCTCCTGCAGAAGGAAGGAGTAAGTTTGCGCAAGTACATGTAGAGGTTCAGCCGGGTGCATAGGAACATTCCAGACATCCACCCGGCAGCTGCGATTGCTACATTCCAGTCCAGCGTGCGCAACCGCAGGATACGTTCTAAAATGAATGTTCGGTTGCCCAAGAATGTGAATGAGCTGTACACTCTGGTAGATAAGTGTGCCCGAGTAGAAGAGGGGAGGCGACTCCTGTTGGGGAACGTAGTAATTTCAAAAAATTTCCTACGATCACGCAAGACCATGGTGATGGCATAGCAACGAGAGGGGAGAGTGACCGTCCACGTACCCTCGTAGACCGAAAGCGGAAGCGTTATAACAATGCGGTTGATGTAGTCGTACGTCTTCACGATCCGACCGATCCAAGCACCGAACGTACGGCACCTCCGAGTTCTGCACACGTTCAGCTCGATGGCGATCCCGGACTCGATCCAGCAAAGTGTCGGGATGAGTTCCGTCGACGACGGCGTGGTGACGATGATGATGCTCCACCGACGCAGGGCTTCGCTTAAGCTCATGACGATATGACTTCTCCGCGCAGGGCTTCGCTTAAGCTCCGCAATGATATGACCGAAGTGGAATATGGTGGAAGGGGCACCGCACGGCTAAGGAACGATCCATAGATCAACTTGTGTGTCATGGGGTGCCCCTGCCCTATATAAAGGAGCCAAGGGGTGCGGCCAGCCCTAGGGGAGGCGCGCTGAGGAGTCCTACTCCCACCGAGTAGGACTCCCCTCTCTAGTTGGATTAGGATTGGAGGAGGGGGAAGAGGGAAGGGGGCGCCGCCCCCCTCTCCTTGTCCTATTCGGACTAGAGGGGGGAGGGGGGCGCGCGGCCTGCCTGGCCGGCCCTTCCTCTTCTCTCTTATGGCCCATTAAGGCCCATAGACCTCCCGGGGGGTTCCGGTAACCTCCCGGTACTCCGGTAAATTCCCGATTTCACTCGGAACCTTTCCGATGTCCAAATGTAGGCTTCCAATATATCAATCTTTATGTCTCGACCATTTCGAGACTCCTCGTCATGTCCGTGATCACATCCGGGACTCCGAACTACCTTCGGTACATCAATACTTATAAACTCATAATGAACTGTCATCGAAACGTTAAGCGTGCGGACCCTACGGGTTCGAGAACTATGTAGACATGACCTAGAACCATTCTCGGTCAATAACCAATAGCGGAACCTGGATGCCCATATTGGTTCCTACATATTCTCTGAAGATCTTTATCGGTCAAACCGCATAACGATATCGTTGTTCCTTTGTCATCGGTATGTTACTTACCCGAGATTCGATCGTCGGTATCAATACCTAGTTCAATCTCGTTACGTAAGTCTCTTTACTCGTTCCGTAATACATCATCTCACAACTAACTCATTAGTTGCAATGCTTGCAAGGCTTATGTGATGTGTATTACCGAGAAGGCCAGAGATACCTCTCCGACAATCGGAGTGACAAAACCTAATCTTGATTCATGCCAACTCAACATATACTTTTGGAGACACCTGTAGAGTACCTTTATAATCACCCGATTACATTGTGACGTTTGGTAGCACACAAAGTGTTCCTCCGTAAACGGAGTTGCATAATCTTATAGTTGCAGGAACTTTGTATAAGTCATGAAGAAAGCATAAGCAACATACTAAAACGATCAAGTGCTAAGCTAACGAAATGGGTCATGTCAATCACATCATTCTCCTAATGATGTGATCCCATTAATCAAATGACAACACATGTCTATGGTTAGGAAACATAACCATCTTCGATTAATGAGCTAGTCTAGTAGAGGCATACTAGTGACTATCTGCTTGTCTATGTATTCACACATGTATTATGTTTCCTGTTAATACAATTCTAGCATGAATAATAAACATTTATCATGATATAAGGAAATAAATAATAACTTTATTATTGCCTCTAGGGCATATTTCCTTCAGCCTCCCACTTGCACTAGAGTCAATAATCTAGATTACACAAGAATGATTCTAACACCCATGGAGTCTTGGTGCTGATCATGTTTTGCTCGTGGAAGAGGCTTAGTCAGCGGGTCTGCAACATTCAGATCCGTATGTATTTTGCAAATCTCTATGTCTCCCACTTGGACTTGGTCCCGAATGGAATTGAAGCGTCTCTTGATGTGCTTGGTCCTCTTGTGAAATCTGGATTCCTTTGCCAAGGCAATTGCACCAAGATTGTCACGTAAGATCTTCATTGGTCCCGATGCACTAGGTATAACACCTAGATCGAAATGAACTCTTTCATCCAGACTCCTTCATTTGCTGCTTCCGAAGCAGCTATGTACTCCGCTTCACATGTAGATCCCGCCACGACGCTTTGTTTAGAACTGCACCAACCGACAGCTCCACCGTTTAACAAAAATACGATCCGGTTTGCGATTTAGAATCGTCCGGATCGTGTCAAAGCTTGCATCGACGTAACCATTTACGACTAGCTCTTTGTCACCTCCATATCGAGAAACATATCCTTAGTCCTTTTCGGTATTTCAGGATGTTCTTGACCGCTGCCCATGATCCACTCTGGATTACTTTGGTACCTTCCTGCCAAGCTTACAGCTAAGCATCGTCAGTCTGGTACACAGATTGCATACATGATAGAGCCTATGGCTGAAGCATAGGAACATTTTCATTTTCTCTCTATCTTCTGCTGTGGTCGGGCATTGAGTCGACTCAATCTTACACCTTGTAATACTGGTAAAAACCTTTCTTTGCCTGATCCATTTTGAACTTCTTCAAAACTTTATCAAGGTATGTGCTTTGTGAAAGTCCAATTAAGCGTCTTGATCTATCTCTATAGATCTTGATGCCCAATATGTAAGCAGCTTCACCGAGGTCTTTCATTGAAAAACTTTTATTCAAGTATCCTTTTATGCTATCCAGAAATTCTATATCATTTCCAATCAACAATATGTCGTCCACATATAATATTAGAAATGCTCTGAGCTCCCACTCACTTTCTTGTAAATACAGAGCTTCTCCAAAAGTCTCAGATAAAACCATATGCTTTGATCACACTATCAAAGCGTTTATTCCAACTCCGAGAGGCTTGCACTGACCATAAATTGATCGTTGGAGCTTGCACACTTTGTTAGCACCCTTTGGATCAACAAAACCTTCTGGTTGCATCATATACAACTCTTCTTCTAGAAATCCATTCAAGAATGCAGTTTTACATCCATTTGCCAAATTTCATAATCATAAAATCGGCAATTGCTAACATGATTCGGACAGACTTAAGCATCGCTACGGGTGAGAAAGTCTCATCGTAGTCAACCCCTTGAACTTGTTGAAAACCTTTTGCAACAAGTCGAGCTTTGTAGACAGTTACATTACCATCGGCGTCAGTCTTCTTCTTAAAGATCCATTTATTCTCAATGGCTTGCCGATCATCGGGCAAGTCAACCAAAGTCCATACTTTGTTCTCATACATGGATCCCATCTCAGATTTCATGGCTTCAAGCCATTTTGTGGAATCTGGGCTCACCATCGCTTCTTCATAGTTCGTAGGTTCACCATGATCTAGTAGCATGACTTCCAGAATAGGATTACCGTACCACTCTGGTGCGGATTTTATTCTGGTTGATCTACGATGTTCAGTGACAACTTGATCTGAAGTTTCATGATCATTATCATTATCTTCCTCGCTAATTGGTGCAGGTGTCACAGAATCCGATTTCTGTGATGAACTACTTTCCAATAAGGGAGCTGGTACTATTACCTCATCAAGTTCCACTTTCCTCCCACTCACTTCTTTCGAGAGAAACTCCTTCTCTAGAAAGGATCCATTCTTAGCAACGAATGTCTTGCCTTCGGATCTGTGATAGAAGGTATACCCAATTGTCTCCTTTGGGTATCCTATGAAGACACATTTTTCCGATTTGGGTTCAAGCTTATCAGGTTGAAGTTTTTCACATAAGCATCGCAACCCCAAACTTTCGAAGCGACAACTTTGGTTTCTTGCTAAACCATAGTTCATAAGGCGTCGTCTCAACGGATTTTGACGGTGTCCTATTTAACGTGAATGCGGCCGTCTCTAAAGCATAACCCCAAAACGATAGCGGTAAATCGGAAATGGACATCATAGATCGCACCATATCTAGTAAAGTACGATTACGACGTTCGGACACACCATTACGCTGAGGTGTTCTCGGTGGCGTGAGTTGCGAAACTATTCCGCATTGCTTCAAATGTAGACCAAACTCATAACTCAAATATTCTCCTCCACGATCAGATCATAGAAACTTTATTTTCTTGTTACGATGATTTTCAACTTCACTCTGAAATTCTTTGAACTTTTCAAATGTTTTAGATTTGTGCTTCATCAGGTAGATATACCCGTATCTGCTTAAATCATCTGTGAAGGTGAGAAAATAACGATATCCGCCACGAGCTTCAACATTCATCGGACCACATACATCTGTATGTATGATTTCCAATAAGTCTGTTGCTCTCTCCATACAACCGGAGAACGGTGTTTTAGTCATCTTGCCCATGAGGCACGGTTCGCAAGTACCAAGTGATTCATAATCAAGTGATTCCAAAAGTCCATCCAGTATGGAGTTTCTTCATGCGTTTACACCGATATGACCTAAACGGCAAAGTGCCACAAATAAGTTGCACTATCATTATCAACTCTGCATCTTTTGGCTTCGACATTATGAATATGTGTATCACTACTGCCGAGATTCAACAAGAATAGACCATTCTTCAAGGGCGCATGACCATAAAAGATATTACTCATATAAATAGAACAACCATTATTCTCTGATTTAAATGAATAACCGTCTCGCATCAAACAAGATCCAGATATAATGTTCATGCTCAACGCCGCACCAAATAACAATTATTTAGGTCTAAAACTAATCCCAAGGTAGATGTAGAGGTAGCGTGCCGATCATGATCACATTGACTTTGGAACCATTTCCCACGCGCATCGTCACCTCGTCTTTTGCCGTGCTCGTCTATTCCGTAGTCCCTGTTTGAGTTGCAAATATTAGCAATGAACCAGATCAAATACCAGTGCTACTACGAGCTCTAGTAAGGTACACATCAATAACATGTATATCACATATACCTTTGTTCACCTTGCCATCCTTCTTATCCGCCAAATACTTGGGGCAGTTCCGCTTCCAGTGTCCAGTCTGCTTGCAGTAAAAACACTCAGTTTCAGGCTTAGGTCCAGACTTGGGTTTCTTCTCTTGAGCAGCAACTTTCTTGCTGTTCTTGAAGTTTCCCTTCTTCTTCCCTTTGCCCTTTTTCTTGAAACTAGTGGTCTTGTTGACCATCAACACTTGATGCTCTTTCTTGATTTCTACCTCCGCGGCTTTTAGCATTGCGAAGAGCTCAGGAATTGTTTTAGTCATCCCTTGCATATTATAGTTCATCACGAAGCTCTTGTAGCTTGGTGGCAGTGATTGGAGAATTCATCAATGACACTATCATCCGGAAGATTAACTCCCAGCTGAATTAAGTGATTATTATACCTGACATTTTGAGTATGTGCTCACCGATGAACTATTCTCCTCCATCTTGCAGCTATAGAACTTATTGGAGACTTCATATCTCTCAATCCGGGCATTTGCTTGAAATATTAACTTCAACTCTGGAACATCTCATATGCTCCATGACGTTCAAAACGTCGTTGAAGACCCGGTTCTAAGCCGTAAAGCATGGCACATCGAACTATAGAGTAGTCATCAGCTTTGCTCGCCAGACGTTCACAACTTCTCGGCGTTGCTCTGCAAAGAAGGCTCGGCACCCAGCGGTGCTTCGGGACGTAATTCTTCCGTGCAGCAATGAGGATAATCCTCAAAGTTACGGACCCAGTCCGTGTAATTGCTACCATCATCATTCAACTTTGCTTTCTCAAGGAACGCATTAAAATTCAACGGAACAACAAAGACGAGCCATCTATCTACAATAAACATAGACAAGCAAAATACTATCGGTACTAAGTTCATGATAAATTTAAGTTCAATTAATCATATTAAAAACTCCCACTTAGACGTACATCTCTCTAGTCATCTAAGTGTTTACGTGATCCAAATCAACTAAACCATGTCCGATCATCACGTGAGATGGAGTAGTTTCAATGGTGAACATCACTATGTTGATCATATCTACTATATGATTCACGTTCGACCTTTCGGTCTCCGTGTTCCGAGGCCATATCTGCATATGCTAGGCTCGTCAAGTTTAACTGAGTATTCTGCGTGTGCAAAACTGGCTTGCACCTGTTGTAGATGGACGTAGAACTTATCACACCCGATCATCACGTGGTGTCCGGGTACTACTGAACTTTTAGCAACGGTGCATACTCGGGAGAACACTTCTTGATAATTTTAGTGAGAGATCATCTTATAATGCTACCGTCAATCAAAGCAAGATAAGATGCATAAAGGATAAACATCACATGCAATCAATATAAGTGATATGATATGGTCATCATCATCTTGTGCTTGTGATCTCCATCTCGAAGCACCGTCATGATCACCATCGCCACCGCGCGACACCTTGATCTCCATCGTAGCATCGTTGTCGTCTCGCCAACTATTGCTTCTACGACTATCGCTACTGCTTAGTGATAAAGTAAAGCAATTACATGGCGTTTGCATTTCATACAATAAGCGACAACCATATGGCTCCTGCCGATTGCCGATAACTCGGTTACAAAACATGATCATCTCATACAATAAAATATAGCATCACGTCTTGACCACATCACATCACAACATGCCCTGCAAAAACAAGTTAGACGTCCTCTACTTTGTTGTTGCAAGTTTTACGTGGCTGCTACGGGCTGAGCAAGAACCATTCTTACCTCGCATCAAAACCACAACGATAGTTTGTCAAGTTGGTGCTGTTTTAACCTTCGCAAGGACCGGGCGTAGCCACACTCAGTTCAACTAAAGTGAGAGAGACAGACACCCGCCGTCACCTTTAAGCAACTAGTGCTCGGGCGGTGAAACCAGTCTCGCGTAAGCATCTGGCGTAATGTCGGTCCGGGCGCTTCATCTCACAATACCGCTGAACCAAAGTATGACATGCTGGTAAGCGGATGACTTATATCGCCCACAACTCACTTGTGTTCTACTCGTGCATATGACATCAACGCATAAAACCAGGCTCGGATGCCACTTGTTGGGGAACGTAGTAATTTCAAAAATTTTCCTACGATCACGCAAGACCATGGTGATGGCATAGCAACGAGAGGGGAGAGTGACCGCCCACGCACTCGTGAGACCGAAAGCGAAGCGTTATAACAACGCTGTTGATGTAGTCGACGCCTTCACGATCCGACCGATCCAAGCACCGAACGTCACGGCACCTCCGAGTTCTGCACACGCTCAGCTCGATGACGATCCCGGACTCGATCCAGCAAAGTGTCGGGATGAGTTCCGTCGACGACGGCGTGGTGGCGATGATGATGCTCCACCGACGCAGGCTTCGCCTAAGCTCCACGACGATATGACTTCTCCGCGCAGGGCTTCGCTTAAGCTCATGACGATATGACCAAGTGGAATATGGTGGAAGGGGCACCGCACACGGCTAAGGAACGATCCGTAGATCAACTTGTGTGTCATGGGTGCCCCTGCCCCGTATATAAAGGAGCCAAGGGGGTGCGGCCAGCCCTAGGGGAGGCGGCTGCTGGAGGAGTCCTACTCCCACCGGAGTAGGACTCCCCGCCTCTCCTAGTTGGATTAGGATTGGAGGAGGGGGAAGAGGGAAGGGGGCGCCGCCCCCCTTTCCTTGTCCTATTCGGACTAGAGGGGGGAGGGGGGCGCGCGGCCTGCCTGGCCGGCCCTTCCTCTTCTCTCTTATGGCCCATTAAGGCCCATAGACCTCCCGGATGGTTCCGGTAATCTCCCGGTACTCCGGTAAATTCCCGATTTCACTCGGAATCTTTCCGATGTCCAAATGTAGGCTTCTAATATATCAATATTTATGTCTCGACCATTTCGAGACTCCTCGTCATGTCCGTGATCACATCCGGGACTCCGAACTACCTTCGGTACATCAATACTTATAAACTCATAATGAACTGTCATCGAAACGTTAAGCGTGTGGACCCTACGGGTTTGAGAACTATGTAGACATGACCTAGAACCATTCTCGGTCAATAACCAATAGCGGAACCTGGATGCCCATATTGGTTCCTACATATTCTACGAAGATCTTTATCGGTCAAACCGCATAACGATATACATTGTTCCCTTTGTCATCGGTATGTTACTTACCCGAGATTCGATCGTCGGTATCCAATACCTAGTTCAATCTCATTACCGGTAAGTCTCTTTACTCGTTCCGTAATACATCATCTCACAACTAACTCATTAGTTGCAATGCTTGCAAGGCTTATGTGATGTGTATTACCGAGAAGGCCCAGAGATACCTCTCCGACAATCAGAGTGACAAAACCTAATCTCGATTCATGCCAACTCAACATATACTTTTGGAGACACCTGTAGAGTACCTTTATAATCACCCGATTCGTTGTGACGTTTGGTAGCACACAAAGTGTTCCTCCGGTAAACGGGAGTTGCATAATCTTATAGTTGCAGGAACTTTGTATAAGTCATGAAGAAAGCATAAGCAACATACTAAAACGATCAAGTGCTAAGCTAACGAAATGGGTCATGTCAATCACATCATTCTCCTAATGATGTGATCCCATTAATCAAATGACAACACATGTCTATGGTTAGGAAACATAACCATCTTCGATTAATGAGCTAGTCTAGTAGAGGCATACTAGTGACTATCTGTTTGTCTATGTATTCACACATGTATTATGTTTCCGGTTAATACAATTCTAGCATGAATAATAAACATTTATCATGATATAAGGAAATAAATAATAACTTTATTATTGCCTCTAGGGCATATTTCCTTCAACTCCCCGATGAACAAGATGGTGTCGACGTTGACTCATAGGACAAAGACGACGATGCCAACAAAAAGAAGAAGAACAAGAAACGCAACAAGAAGCGCAAGGATAAAGCAGTGATGACCGCTGAAGGATCGAGTACACCTAGTACCGGCAAGAAGGCCAAGACCGAGGCTCCCGGCAAGGAAGTTGCGCGTGCACTGATTGAAGGGAAGCTGTAACATCCCAAAATTCTAAATTTTGGACTGTTATATTAATTAGATAGTTTTGATTGTTTATTTGATTGTGGTGTGGCTTCTTGTGTGAAATTGAGTGAAATTCGAAACTTTTGAAAGTTAAATGAGAGGGAATAAAAGGACTTTCCCAAACTTTCATTTTTCATTTACGATCTCTATGTATTCAAATTCTTTTCATCATGAAACCCTAGAGAGAGATTACATGACTTCTTCCATTTTTAAATAAATGAAAAGGGATTTGAAAAGATTTGAATTTCATTTGAAAATATTTTAAATTCAAAAACTTTAAGCAACTCAATGATTTTCATGAGAGAAGATAAAATGACTTCTTCAAACATATGATGAGTTGGAAGTTTAAAATAAATCCACTTTAAAGTCCCTTTGAAAATTATTTTCAATTTGGAGTTATTTGGTTTTATTCAAATTATTTTTCTCCAAAAATAAAATATATGGAAATTAGGATAAAATGATTCCCTGCATTAAAAATTGGAGAGAAATAAATTTGAATTTATTTTGGTATTTTAAAATGATTTTATGAGGATTTATTGCAACAAGAGCACTCTTTGTTGTATTTAAATCTTTGTGGATTTTATTTGATGCTAGAAAATGTTCATGTTGTAGAAAATCTTTTTCTGAAAATTTTGATTTATATATGCTATATAACATTTTAAGTTTTTATTATTATTTCAATTTTTGTTTATATGTTAAAAATACGTTTGACCGCCCAGAATGGGCCCACGCCGCTCGCCCGCACCGAAGCGGACTCCTCCCATCAGCACGCTGCCGCCATGTGTGTCGGCCTCGGCGTCCGAGCCGTGCCGCCGCCAGACTCCCGCCGCCGCCCTTTCTTGCCCCTCGCCCAAGCATCGCCACCGCCTTCCCCTGCCTATATAAGTAGCGCCCAGCACCCTCTCTCTCCTGGAGATCGCGCCGTCGCCACCGCTCTGCATCTTGCCGCCACCGTCGCTGAGCCGCCGTAGCAGCCTCCCTCGCCATCGCCTCGAGCGCCGCCCTCTCCGTTCACTCCGCCGAGCCGGAGGGCCACCAGAGCCGCCACCCCGGCCAAGACCGAAGCCGCATTCGTCGTCCTCCCCGATTCTGGCGATCGCCACGGTAACCGCCGCCTCCCGTCCGTTGGATCTGGATCCAACGATCCAGATTTCGTTTTGTTTTTTCATAAAAGTTTTCTTCTTTTCTGTGAACATTCGTTAGTTAGGGTTTGCAGCGAACATTTTCGTTCGTTAGGGTCTGATAGCGAGCGTTCACTCGATAGTTTTTTCTTTTTCATTTATTTTCGGCCAGGGACCCATCTGTGAATATTTTATTTACAGATTAGCCCCTGGTCTTCAAACCTCTACTACTTTTCGCTCGTTTATCCAAATCCAATGAAACCACCGTGCACTTCTTCGTTATGATCTGCTCTATCCGGATAACCAACTTAAACATATTTTTGATAGTTTAAAATATGGTTTCATACAGATTTTTGATTTTAATCTTCTTTTGATCGTAACTTGAGTTTTATAACTCCGATTTAATCTATTCTTCTTGCTAATTGAAGTTCTTGACCTAAACTTTCTGATAAGACCAAAGACACCTAATTTTGGTACTATTAGAAATTGTTTTCTGTTGCAAGAGTTTTTTGCTTGTTTTTGAAGTTCTCCGAGATCTTTTCTTCGATTCTTTTGCATGATTGCTTATGTGTGGTTACTATTGCTTTCTTACGATTGATTGGCCGGAGTGTGACGAGTAGAACTATCAGGAGTTATGAGTGAGAATCATCTTCATAAAAAGTACAAGGCAAGTTCACACTTTGATCATATCCCTTTATTACCCAGTTTTTATGCATTAGTTTCAACCCCTCAAACATTGCATGAATAGGATTGATAACATGTGGGTATTGGGAAGTAGTTGATGAGGTAGAACCTATTGTCTTATATTCAAACCTTGGGAGTTACTACATTATGCTTACTGCTATGCTATGCTCGTAGACGTGGTTTGGTTTTGAGAGAATTCATTAAAGATGTGAGAGTTATTGTTAACTAAGGTTTAACTTAAGGTGGATACTTTAATACACATCTGGGTGGATTGGCTGGGGCACCCTGGAGCACCCAGTGGTTTGCCAGGGCACCTGGAGAACCCAGTGCTTGCCCAAGGGGATCCCTGAGTACCCATGTGATCACCCTATGGAATACCACCCAGGCTCAAAGGGATCATAAGATTATTCATGCTAGAAACTTTTGTGTGCAACCACAAGCCATTATGGGCTCTGGCATAGTTGAGTAAGTTGTGGGAAACCTTTCCATGATGGGCTAGCAGATGTAGGGGATTGTAGGTGTACCGGCCTATCTATCGGTTAAGGGGACCTCTTCGGTAAGACTGTGTATTGGTCATCCGTTTCTCAAACATCATGCAGTGCGAGAAAGACAACGGAGGATATCGAGTCTTGTGGGGAAAAGTGTGCATACCTCTGCAAAGTGTACAAACTAATCATGATTAGCCGTGTCCCCGGTTATGGACATCTTGAGTCTCTGGTATTTGGATTATCATGTAGATCTCATCACTTTAATTAAAAAATTGTTGGGTTATTCATATTTAATTGGGATTGAGTTGGAGGAACCTTCTCAATGTTTTCAAACAGCTGTGTAGATAAATAAAATATATTCCTTTGTTGTAGGGAAAAATTGGCGTTTTGCAAAAATAAACTTAGAGCTTTCCTCCAGCCAAATATGCATGTAGTGATAGATATTATTCATCATTATCCTATGGTGTGAATTTGCCAGTATGTTCCATGTACTGACCCTTTCTGGCTGCAACGTCTCATGTTGCAGGAATCTTATGACGAGTAAGTGATACGTTAGGGTTACGATTTCTACACTCAACTTTGTCGTTGGTGTTGATGGGAATCCACCACCTTGTTGTTACTTCCGCTATTTTGGATTGAGGTAATAGTATTTACGTTATTTTATACATGTGATTTACCTCTGTTATAAATCCTCGAGTAATGTGTGTGTCAGCATACCGATCCAGGGATGACACTTAAGCAGAGAGACTTGACCGTCTGAGGTCGGGTCGCCAGAAGATGGTATCAGAGCACATGTTGATTGTAGGACGTGACCCTAGAAAATGGCAAGCCCATAGAAAAGATTTTCTCTAAAATCTTTTTTAAAGAACTTTTACCTCTCTTCTTTTCTCAGCTTTATCAAATATTCCCTTTTAGATAGACTATACCCCCTTTCCCCATTGACCACATGAAGATTCAACTGATGAGACCACTCCAAGAAGTACAAGATATCGGACAACTAAGACCACTTCAGAATGAAGAGGATTTTACCGTGCATTATAGTAATGGAAACTACAATGGTTGAAGACTTCGAAGCCTAGGAGAATTTGAAGGCTCTGAAGAATTTCTTGATTGGTATGACAAGGAAGGTTACCCTTATGGAATTTGTCGGGCTATTGAAGCTGTCAATACCCGAGATCAAGGTGTGTTGGAGAAGACCGAAACATGGAGAGTTAAAAACTCAAAGTTTTTGTCAAGAAAACCCTAAGGCAGGAGATGTCAACTATGGAATGATAGCTCATGGCAATAACATGGGCATAAACACGGCTATCAGTGATGTCATCGCCCACTTATTCTATTGTCACTGTGCTGAGTTAAACATGCATTTCATCAGAAGGATTGGATGACAAAAGGGCATATGGAGCACCTATCAGCAAAAGACGAAGTTTTAACCTTAGCTAGTGTATCGCCAGGATCTGGAGTATTACATCAAGAAGTTTAGGGTGGATCTTCAGAAAGCCGTATTTGACAAGGAAGTATTCCGTGAAAGAACTCAGGACCCAGAAGCTGAAAGTAGCCAAGCTGGAGGAGCAAAACCTCGAGATACCGGCGAATTCATCGGGAACTGAAGTACAGTAGGACTAGGGTTCATGTCAAGGATGTTGAAACCCAGAAGTTTGGAACGCAACACCAGAATATTAAAGGATGTCACGAGAGACTTCGCGTCAAACAGAGATGACCTGGCAGAAGAACTTGAGAAGATCAGCAAGCAAGATCAGAAGAAGCCATCGGAAACATGAACAAGACATGAAGAGTTTGGCGACTTTGAAGATTTATTGACCTTTAGAAGACTAATTGTTAGATGCGACGATTGTGAGCTGCCATTTGTTTGATTTTTTAGACAACCACAAATAAAATATGTATTTTCAAAACTATTGGTTGTATTGTGTGTATCCTTCTCGACCGCTCCTATCTCACCCCGAAACCCTTGGAGCCAATAGAGGAGGAATGAAGATGAACCCATATTTTCTGGAGCGATGACTCAATTGGAGACGGACCGATGGATTCATAACATGGAGGATCATGTGGAGAAATACACTATAGCCGGAAAGGATATGGCCCAGCATGCACTTCTGTTCTTTGAAAGAGGTGCTGCTACTTGGTGGAGGATGTACCAAACCATCAATGGATGGAAAGGAGTAACCACTTGGAAAGAATTTAAGTTGACTTTGCCAAAGTCTCGGTTTGTGTCCTAGAAATTGAAGCCTTATGGAAAGTATATGAAGAAACCTTGTGCATGCAAGCTCTATGGATAAATAGGACGCAAATATTTGGAACACAAGGAGGAACGGCCTAATCGTGAAGGAATTCACCCAACTGAAGAATGCCCAACTAGGCAGATTACTTGTTTCTTGTGTGAAGGAACTACCCACTGCCCTGCTCAGTGTCACATTTACCGCATGGTACAAAGAACCACCCAACAGAAGAAAGAATGAAAGGAGCCCTCATGGAAATTTTAGAAGAACATGTGAAGAAGGAAGAGGTGGAGGTCACACCCAAAAAAGACCCATCTAAACTATGCACCAAGTCATGCTATTCATGTGGAGAAGAAGGAGACATCTCCCAGAATTGTATGAATGGGGATAGTAGAATTCCCGACAGAGGAAGTAGAGTATGACCCACAGGAAATAGAAGCCCTGCTTGGCACGGAAAAGTCCAGGAAGAGAAATAGATTGGATCCTAGGAACGGCCCAATTTCTACAAAGAAGGACCTGAGTCATATCACATGTTTCAGGTGCAAGATTCAGGGCACTACTTTAGCGGTTGCTGAAAAAGGAAGCTGAGGACCCAAGGAGGCTATGTAATAACAAGGGAACCTCGAGACTTGTCAGAAGTAATATGTCTTCGTTGTAACGAAGCATGTCACTTTGCCAGAGATTGTCCCAAAGAGAAGGAGGCTTGTGCTAAATAGTTGAGTTGGAAAGAAAGAAATGCAGTAGTAGTAGTAGTAGGAACATTTCTTTTATATTGAGGTGTTGAGTTGAGGCATGTAATGGAAATGCAGGAGATTGTAATAATTTGAGAATCAATAAAGTTATCATCATTGGTACTGATTTTGATCTTATGAGTTGTTACTCTATGAAGAAAGATTTTGACCATTTTCGAGGATATGAGAAATATGGTCTATGGAAGAAGAGGTGCATTTTAAGGGTGGTAGTACGCCGTGAGGAACCTTGATCCCTGGAGAAGATAATGACATTCCATGGAGTGGACTTCGGACAGAGTAAGTACGAGTTTTATCTTGATATGTGTGATACCCGAAGAATGTGAAGGGATGAAATATTATTGGATATAAAGGAGGTAGAATGTTGGTAATATGGAGCAATTTTAGCTCCATTATGAGTTTCAGTAATCACGTCTTAGTTTGGTACCAATAGAAGGACGAGAGACAGTACAATTGGATGGATTTAAGAATGCTAGGAAGCTGGATGTTGGAATAATGATCAGTTGCCCTCGATGATGAGTTCAAGATTTACAAGTGAAGAGATGGTGTCGGGGAAGCTGGTCGTGTCCCACGAACACCTATGGGACCTGGTCCCTTGTGGTTCGGAGGGGGAGCGGAGGATGCACAAAGAGCGGATCGAAGCGATGCACACGAGCAGATTTACCCAGCTTCGGAGCTCTCCGGAGAGATAATACTCCTACTGCTGCTTTGTGGATTATATTGTGTTCTTGCTAGGGAGCAATGGAGCTACAAAACCTAGCCTGAGTGAACGTGGTCTTGTATGAGTCGAATGAACTAAGCCGAGCGAACCGAACCCTTCTCGCTGCACTTGGGCCTCCATTTATAGGCACAAGGGGTCACCAGGTGGCAACACGTATGAGGGTACAAATGTAAAAACAGTGGTTGGTATACCAACTTGTACAAAGGTATAGTGATCTATACCTAACTCGACGGCAAGGGACAAGAGTCATTAATGCCCGCCTCGATCGCTGAAAAAGGTAATAGGGACCGCTGCCGCCTCCGCTTGCCACGATGGTAGCTTGTCAGCGCCGCTTATCGCTGCTCCCCGCTGGCTGCACAGCCCATCGACACGCGTTCCTGGGGAAGCCCCGCGGCGACACGTTGGCGGATGAGCTGAAGCGGAGATGAAGAGAGGTTGCCTGCCCCGGCAAGCGCCTTGCCACGGCAAAAACCTTGTCGCGCTTGGGAGCTCGGTGCCCACCAAGCCTTCCCGGCAAGCTCCTCTTGCCGGGGCCTTGTTTCCTTCGTGCCTTGAGTAGTCTTCCCGACAAGCACCTCTTGCCGGGGCCTTGATTACTTTGTTCTTGAATGGCTTCAAAGGAGCCGCGGAAGATCTTGATGGTCACCAGGCCAGCCCTCGCTGCTGGGTGTCAGAATCGCCCGTGCACGAAGTTCGGGATACTAGGGTACCCCTACTCTAGTACACCGGCAGAGCCCCGGCCTGGGCCACACACGGCGCCAAGCTCATTGGGCGGGCCCAAAGCAAAGGCACGAGCACGCGGGTCCGGATTACGCCATTACTCGCCTCGACCCACCACGCCTCACTTAACGCCACGCACCTTACGTGGCGTCGTGGGGAGATCGGGGGCTTTCTTTAATGGAAAATCGAACGCCCGCCCTCTCCCTCTTTATAAGCAGGGTACAGGGCAGAGCGCCCACTTGCCATTGCTGTCACATCAGAAACCACCGCCGCTTCCTCCTTTCTTCTCGAGCCCAAAGAGAGCGACGCCCGCCTCCATTGCCACCGGTGCCACTAACGCCGTCGACTTCTTCCACCACCTCTCCCCATGGCTCAAGGCCGACAAGGGAAAAGGTGTGAATCGGCGAGGCGCAGCGCTCATGGCGCGCTGGGAAGGAGCGGCCCTCTTCGATCCCGCTGACAGAAGGAGCTGCGGAGCTGTACTATCTTTTTCGTCGACGGCGACGCTGGCGCACTCCAAGACGAGGGTGATCTCCGCCGCCACGCCGATAAGGTCTCCATCGGGTACCCCTTTTTTGCGCTTTTCTTCCACTGCGGGCTCTGCCCGCCCTTCTCTGAATTCTTCTGTGATGTCATGAATACATATGGCCTCCGCCTCCTTGACTTCACCCCCAACGCCGTCCTCACCATGGCCATTTTCGCACACCTCTGCGAGAACTTTGTCGCGGTTCACCCAAATGTCGCACTCTTCCGCCATTACTTCACACCCCGTGTAGAGAGAGGAGAGCCGCTTGCCGGAGGAATTGCATGGACCTCTAGGATCGGCAAGAAGGAAGCGTATCTTGACGGAGAGTTGCGCAGCAAGTGGGAGGAGTGGAGAGCTGACTGGTGTTGGATCTTAGAGGAGGAGCCACAGCCTTTTACCGCCCTACGCAAAACCCCCATAGTGCGCGGCAATGACTGGAGCAACTTGGCGCCGGAGGACGCCAAATTGAAGATTGCCGTGACTAGGATCTTGCGTCTCAGACATGCCGGGCTGACCGTAGGAGCAGTTGGCGCGACTTCCTTCGCGCCGCATTGCGCCCTTGCAGGAGAGGGGAGGCCTGCTTGGGAGTTCCAGCGGCGCGGACATCATGAGGCTGCGTCCGGGGCTGAATTGGAACTTTACCGCCTTGGAGCTAGATGGCATGCTGCGGGAGCTGTTCAAGCTCGATGCAGATCACCCCGAGTGGTTCATGTTGCCGAGGGAGTCGTGCCTTGTGCAACAACTCGTCGCTTGACCGCATCCGCTGATGACGCGCCGTTGCGATTCCCATGGGATCGTTCCAACTTGGCAGGAGCCCGCCGACGAGGTCGTGCAGCAGTTCTTCGACGACTTAGAAGAAGTGCCAATCCGTGCCGACGAGCAGAAGCGTCTCACCCGCGACACCACCGAGCAGGAGATGGCGCGCATCGCCACAAGGTTGGAGGAGGCGGCAGAGGCTGCTGCCGCCGGCGTGTTTGGGTTCACTGTCGAGGAGGCAGAGACAGCCGAGGCGGCAAGCCTTGCCAACCGAGAAGAGTTTGCCGATGAGGAGGAGCAAGCCGAGCCCGACAATGAGCCTAGCGAGCCTGCCGGGGGCGCCTCCCCTCCGCCGTCAAGCAGCTTGCCGCAGGAGGAGCCCGCGGCCCCGCCAAGGAGACGCCTCCGCAAAACCGGAGAGGTGGCGGGGCGGCACGCAGGCCAACAGCCGTCTGCCGCCTCGACGCGCTCCACCGCTGCAAGCACTGCTGCTGGGGCGCCTCATGCCGCCATGGCGACGAGAGCGGGTCTTCGAGTCGCGCCCCTGCACCCGCCAAGCGCCCGAGGGAATCTTCTCCCCCAATTAAATCGCGCGGAGTGGAGTTTGATCTCCGCCTCAACTCGAGGAAGAAGAGGAAGAGTAAGATCTTGTCGCTGCTACTTGTAATCCTCCAATTTATTGCTTTATTTGATATCTAACTGGCTTCACTCAACCTTCTCCTTCTTCAGACGCTTAGCTCGGAGGGCGTCGAAGAGGGCCAAGACCCCGTGGTTGTCGTCTCAGATGACTCCTGCGTGGCGGCAGGGGCACGTCAGGACTCCTTGCCGGATCCGCAACCCTTCAACAGAGCAGCCCCAACACAGCCCCTAAGCGTAAGTGTTTGGTTCATTTCTCATGGTTAGGTGTGCTTGGGTGCTCCTCCGTCACTGATATCTGGTTTGTTGAATTATGTAGGAGCAGAGCAGTCTCATCAGGAGGTCCCGGAGGCTGCTCCCGAGGTTCAGCCTCATCAGGAGGCCTCGGAGGTCACCCCCGAAATTCTGCTTGCTTCAACTACGCCACCAAGGGAGAAATCTCCGCCAAGGGAGCGCTCTCCGGCAAGGGAGGCCTCTCCGATAAGGGGATCTTCTCCGACAAGGGGCAGCGCCGACAACCCTCCGGTGGTGGAGACCGCGGCAACAGACTCTACTGCAGGTAATCTTCTTATTTGAGAATTTCCCTTGGGTTCTTTTCTTCATTCTTCTTTTTGAACATTTGCTTGACTTGTTCTTTCTTTTTCGACCATCGATCCATCCGCCGGAGATCCGATGGAGACCGAGGCTGTCGTGAGAGGAGGACGCCATGGCAACAATGTCGACGCCGCCAACATGGAGGAGGAGGCCGGCGCCGATGGGTCCGCCAAGCGAGGAGGCCGCCAAGGCTGCTGGTGCAGAGCCGGGAGGGATCTGGCGATCGCACTGACGGCCCTGAGGCCGCAGGAACGCTAGGCGCTGCACCGACCGCGATCCTCCCGCCACCGATGCCGCACTGACTCAAGAGCCCCAGCCCGCGCCTATCTAAAGGCCGGCGGGTGTCTTTATCAAGCTCCCATGGGCATCAAGCTCGTGGCACCGGCCAAGGGGAGACCTTCGACGCTGAACTGCTTGCCTCCGCCGGGCTGTCGCTGGTCGATGCTCCGAGAAGCAACAGCGGTGAGCCCGAGGAGGAGCAGCTGCTAAGGAGGTTGTTGTCGCTCTACCGCGCCCGACAAGCCAAGCTGGAGTCGTGGAGGCGCTTGTCGCGAGGGCGGAGCTGACTTAGAGAAACGCGCTGAAGAGCTCCGCGCGCCAACAAAGAAACTCTCCAGATATAGCAGAGGCGCGGAGCAGCTTGTCGAGGCGCACGGCCTTCATCTTGGAGAAGGCCGAGGTCGAGGAGGAGCAGAGGCTTGCCGCGACAAGCTCTCCAGCGAAGAAGGTGAGTGGCGCAGCGAAGATCAACCTCGACAGCTATGAGGAAGATCTCGCCGTCTTGCGAGCAATCGATTGGCGGGCCACTTCAGAGGCAAAGGATGTCTGCTGCGGCTGCCGAGGCCGCCAAGAAGGAATTGGAGACGAGGGTGGCTCAGCTGGAGTCCACCCTCCGTAAGAGCGCCGAGGTGGTCGCTGGGTTGAAATGCGAAGCGAGAAGGACGCCTATACCGGCGAAGCTGCAAGGTCGTTTCGCTGAAAAGATCAAAGAGCTTGATGCCGCCAAGGACTCAAAGGCGGATCTGGAGCTAAACTGACCACCCCGACAGAGACGCTGAACGGGCGCCAAGGAGCGGGAACGGCCTGCCGGAGAAGATCAAAGCCAATGAGGAGCTGTTGGCGAATGCCACCGATCGCCTAGAATGATCTCGTAGATAGCATAATACACCGGACAGAAGGTCTTGTGGACACCGCCGCCGCATCCATAATGAGCCGATGGAGCTGGGATGGTCGATCTTGGGTACTCCACCGACGAGAACCTCCAACCCAGCGTCAAGCTCAGCCTATTCTTCAAGGGCGTCTTGACGGTCTCCAGCTGCTCGGAGGAGATCCCAAAGCAAGCGGTAGAGGAGTCGCGCCAAGTTTGCGCCGGGGCTCTCCAGAAGGTGCTGATGAAAGTGGCCTTCCGCAACCCAGGCGTCGACTTCACCAAAGTTCTCAAACCCCTGCCTCCATCTGCTGATGTTGAAGCGCTCAAGGCCCTTGTCGCACCCATTGTGGACAGGGTGAGCGGAGTTAAGAGGCTCGATGGCGACCGCGTGGACTAGGCCGCCAAGCTTATCTTTCTCTTGTCGCTGTAGATCATGTTTAGGCGAAAAATTTATTAGATCTGTGACAAGTTATTATGTAATATACACTATCTTAGGCAATCAAATGCAACATTATTTCCTTTACTTGACTCCTTCCCTTGTATGTTTGTACCCTACGCTTTTAGGGGAACTTGTCGGTGCGAACACCTTTGTCGCGAGCGCTGAGTGCGGAACTTCAGCAGCCTGCTGGCGATGCCACCTCCGACAAGCAACCTTGTCGCAACTAGTTGCAGCACACTTAAGTTGTTGAGCGGACTCGAAACAAAGTAAGGGTGCAAGCTAGTCGCGAGTCGGTTCCTCCGCGCACAGGTTTTCCATACAAAGTACTATCGTTCGAGGAAGATAACTTGAAAATTTAAAAACTGATTGTTTAAACTTAGGAACTTAGCTTCTCTGTTGTTCACTTCCCGGCAAGGTGACAGTTCCTCGAGCGACGCTTCGTGGCCCACACCATTACGCTTGGTGGTGGCTCACACCGTTATCTCCTCCTCCCCCCCCCCCCCCGGTTAACTTGTGGGTGGATGAACCTTCTTCTTGTTTGAGAAGAAAGAAGAGAAAATAAAGTTATGGAGCCTAGTGGCTCGTTATCGCTTACCGGGTGTGGATGCTGCACAAAATTTTAGATAACACATGCATATAAGATTATGAAAGCATGTATTGACAAGTTGTGCGCAACACATAGGCTTTACTGATGCACGGGGTCTGCGCCCAGCTTTGTAAAAAGGATTACATGCAACAGCGGCAAGACTTGTACAAAAGGGTGGTTGCCGGAAAGGTTCCCGGCAACCGCGCCCTATGGGTAAAACTTACGAAGATGCTCTATATTCCAGGAGTTGCTCACCGGAAGGCCATCTTCGGTCTCAAGGCGGACAGCGCCGGGCCTAGTGACTTGTTTCACCCGATAGGGGCCTTCCCACTTTGGCGTCAACTTGTTGGAATTCTTGGCAGATTGAACGCGCCGAAGAACAAGGTCGCCTTCCTCGAAGCTTCTGGCATTAACTTTGCGGCTATGGTAGCGGCGCAAAGCTTGCTGGTGTGAGCAGCTCGTCTGAAAGAGCCTGAAGACGATCTTCCTCGAGGAGCAGCGCGTCATCTTGTCGCAGCTGCTCTTGATCAAGCTCATCATAAGCGAGTACTCGAGTTGACCCGTATACGAGTTCCGTGGGGAGAACTGCTTCTGCTCCATAGACTAGAGCAAAAGGTGTCTGGCCAGTGGCTCGATTTGGTGTCGTCCTGATCGACCAAAGAACCACCGGCAGCTCCTCAATCCAGTTTTTTCCGCACTTGTGTAGCCTGTCAAAAGTTCTGGTCTTGAGTCCTCGCAGCACTTCAGCATTTGCCCTCTCTGCTTGACCGTTGCTTCTCGGGTGAGCAACAGATGCAAAGCTGACTTTAGCGCCAAGATCTTGGACGTATTGCATGAAGGTGCGACTCGTGAATTGTGTGCCATTGTCGGTGATGATCCGATTAGGTATCCCAAAACGGCAAACAATTGACTTGAAGAACTTGACGGCTGACTGTGCTGTCACCTTCCTCACTGGTTCCACTTCCGGCCACTTTGTGAACTTGTCGATTCATGACGCATAAGTATTCAAAGCCCCGATAGCTCGGGGAAAGGGCCGAGATGTCAAGCCCCTGCACGAGAAGGGACAGGATAAAGGGATCGCCTGGAGAGCTTGAGCTGGTTGGTGTATCTGCTTGGAATGGAACCGCACGCTTGACACTTGGTTACTTGCGCAGCTTGCATCCTCGGAGGGCTTCGCCGAAGAAACCTTGCCGGAAAGCTTTGCGGCAAGTGCTCTTAACGCCAATGTGATGACCACATATGCCTCCGTATCTCCGCCAACAGCTTCGCCCATCTTCCCGCAAATACACTTCAATTTCACTCCATTGAGTCTTCTTCAGATAGGATGTTGTCAACAAACCGATACATACTTGACCGCCGGGCTACTCTTTCCGCTTCTTCTTGTTCTTCGGAAGTTCTCCGTCTCAAGGAAATGGACGATTTGTTGCGCCCATGTTGGAGCTATGGCTCGACAACAAGGACTAAAGGCACGTCTACCCTGCGGGAACATTAGCTTCCATGGCAAGAACCAAGTGGTTCTGCCGAGTTGATGATCCCGGCAAGCTTGCCGAGCAAAGCTTGTCGGGGCGCTCGCTTCAACGAAACAAACCACAGGGTTTGTCGGAGCAGACTGCTCCTCGATGATATTTATGCTGATTTTAGGGACCTTCTTGGCGGCGGCTCCGTGAAGCTCTGCCGAAAAGTAGTCACCGAAACCAATTTTCTCTTCTTGCTCGTCCCGTTGATGGTGTTACGGTTGGTTGGGTCAGCTTGAGCACAAAATTCCTGGTTCCACAGGTAACTTAAGTGCGGCACATTTGAGAGGCCATCAGCTATATCATTACGAGCTCTTGGAACGTGTTCCATTTGCGTGCCTTCAAAGTGCTCTTCTAGCTTTCTCACTTCATCAACGTATGCTTCCACCAACGGACTCGTAATCTTTGTTCACTTGGCGGACGACAAGCTGCGAGTCACCCCCGACGATAAGCTTCTTCATCCCAAGGTCCACTGCAATTCTAAGACCGCAAGCAAACCTTCATACTCTGCGGTATTGTTTGTCGCTTGCTCCTTGGGAAAATGCATTTGGACTATGTACTTGAGGTGCTCTCCGTGGTGCGATAAGCAAGACGCGCACCGGCGCCTTGCAGCGAGAAGGCACCATCAAAGTATATTAGCCACTCTTTACTTGCCTCTTTGGCGGGATGCTCGCTCTGGTATTTCTTCATCTTGCGCTACGCCCACTCTGCTATGAATTCTGCCAATGCTCGCTTTGGATAGTTGAAGTGCTTTCAAACTTGAGACCAAAGCTTGATAGTTCCAAAGGCCCACTCGACAATTCTGCTGTTGCTTCGGATTTTGCAAAATCCTCTTCAGCGAAAGCGAGTGACAACTGTTATCTCATGTGCTTGAAGTAACGGCGCAGCTTTCTCGAGGCCATGAGGAGGCCGAAAAGCAACTTCGCACACCGAATATCTTGACCTAGCCCCGTAAAAGGGAATCGACAAAGTAGACTGGGCGCTGCACCATCCTTTTTTGTATCTTGTCGCAACCCTGCGCTGATCTGTCCTTGTCGGGACCAGAGCTTGACGGCGAAGCCCCTTGCTTGTCGCTGGATGCGTCTGCCTCGGTTGCCAGCTCATCATCTGCCTCCCTCTCCGCTACTAACGCAGCACTAACCACTTGATTGGTTGCTACTATGTACAACAACAACTTCTCTTGTGGTTTAAGTGCGACAAGTATTGGAGTGGAGGACAGGTACCTCTTCAAGTCTTGCAGCGCAGCCTCCGCCTCGGGAGTCCATTTCATTGGACCTGCCTTTTTCAAAATTTTGAAAAATGGCAGGGCGCGCTCAGCTGACTTAGAGATAAACCTGCTAAGAGCAGCCACGCAACCGGCAAGCCTTCTGACATCCTTAACGCGCTTTGGTGCTTCAATCTACTCAATGGCCTTGATCTTGTCGGGATTGACTTCAATTCCCCGCTGAGACACAAAGAACCCGAGAAGCTTGCCGGAAGGGACTCCAACCACGCACTTCTCGGGGTTGAGCTTGAGGTTGATTTTGCGCAGATTTGCAAATGTCTCATCCAAATCCTGAACCAGAGTTGCTTTGTCCTTGCTCTTGACCACTATGTCATCCATGTAGGCTTCTACATTTCTGTGTATTTGTGGCTCAAAAGCATCATGGACTACTCTTGCAAAGGTTGAACTAGCATTCTTCAAACCGAAAGGCATCCGTATGAAACAGTATGTGCCACATGGTGTAATGAATGTGGTTTTCTCTTCATCTTCTTGTGCCATGAAAATTTGATGATACCCTGAATATGCATCAAGAAATGAAAGCAAATCACATCCAGCCGTGGAGTCAACAATCTGGTCAACACGAGGCAAGGGAAATGGGTCTTTGGGACAAGCTTTATTAACATCTGTGAAGTCAATACAAAGTCTCCATTTCCCATTGGCCTTGCGTACAACTACCGGATTGGCCAACCACGTGGGATGGAGCACTCCTCTGACAAGGCCCGCTGCTTCCAACTTCTTGATTTCTTCTGCTATGAATTCTTGGCGCCCACTTTGCTTTCCTAACTTTTGCTTGACGGGCCGGCGTGAGGATAGACAGCTAGGTGGTGCTCAATTACTTTCCTGGGAAGACCGGGGATGTCAGATGGTTGCCATGCAAACACATCGACATTCGCCCGCAGGAAAGCAACGAGCTCGCCTTCCTATTTAGTGTCAAGCGTGGCACTGATGGTGAAGGTACCACCAGTGCCGTCCTCATTGGCGGGCACCTTCTTGGTCTTCGGCGGAGCTGCCATCATCTTTTTGCACTTGCCGGTGGAGCTCGATGGTGCGTCCTCGACGGTAGCGCAGCACTCCGAGGAGGTGCGCTTGCCGGAGTGGGCATCAGAACTCTTGCCGGACTTGGTGATCTTCTTCTTCCCCCCGGGAGCTTCAGCGGCAAGTGGTTTGCTATCTGTCGCGGCTGCTGCATCCCGGTAAATCTTGTCGGCGCAGATAAGCGCATCCTTCTTGTCACCATGGACAGAAATGACGCTTATCGGGCCGGGCATCTTGAGTAAATTGTAGGCGTAATGAGAGGCTGCCATGAACTTGGCAAGTGCTGGACGGCCAAGTATGCCATTGTAGGGCAATGGGAAATCGGCAACATCGAATGTGACTTTCTCGCCTGAAGTTTAGCTCATCGCCAAATGTTACCGCAATGTGATCTTCCCTTTCGCTTGCTCCTTCCTGGGTTGATTCCTTGAATGTGCCGCCTCTTCGAGCTCGCTTTGTCGAGGATTTGAAGTTACTTAAATCTTTAGAGGAGATCAGGTTCAGGCCGCCCGCTGTCAACCAACATCTTTGTGACCTTGAGGTTGCGGATAGTTGGTGATACCAACATCGGCAAGCACCGACCGCAGTGATGCGATCGGGGTGATCCTCAATGTAAAGATGATGGGCGTGCTGGACCACTTCGAGGTTTGCGCGACTCTATGGATGGCTCTGCTGCATTAACCTCACGCATCCATTGCTTGAGTTGGCGGTGCGAGGTATGCAGAGAAGCACCACCGCCGACGCAAAGGACCTCCGCTGCCTTCTCAAACTCTTGCTCGTCGCCTTCATCGCCTTCCATGTCTTCGCCATCTTCATCTTCGTCCTCTTCCTTGTCGCGCCGCTGGGAGGTCTGTCTCCTTGCCGCTGCTTGGCCTTGCCTGGCGTCCTCCCGACCGGTCTCTTCTTACTTGCCGCACCAGCACCTTCCTGGCCTTCTCCTTGTCTCGCCGCCGTATTCAGCCCTCTGAGCTCAACAAGCTGCTCGACTTTCTTGCAGCTCGAGATCGTGGCCCTTGGTGCAGTGGATCTTACAGTATTGCTTGTTGGAGCTGTCAGGATTATCGGCGGCCGCCACAGCTTGGCGGTCGTTGTCAGCGGCAACCTCCTTGCCGGAGCCACCAGCCTTGGCTTTGTTGGCGGCACCATCCTTGCCGGACTGCTCGACAACCAGTACTTCTTGGTTTTTCTTCTTTCTGTTGTTCCGCCGTCGGCTCTTCCTTGCCGGGGCGGTCCCCTCACTGTCTGACTCTGCTCCCACATTCTCTCCTGGGAGTCTTCTTCCTTCTTCAAATAGCGGCACACTTGTCGGCCAGGGCCTAGAGCTCACCGACGTCTTTCACTTTGCACATCGCCATCTCTTCCCTCATCCTGCGGTTTCACACATTCGATGAAATGCAATCGATCACCGCGCAGGTGGACATCCGGGATGTTATAATGTACACGGCTGAATCTCTGGATGAACTTGCGCAGGACTCTCCTCCTTTTGGGCAAGCAGGTGAAGGTCACTCTTTGGCCATGAGGTTTGTGGCACTTTGTGAAGGCGCCGACAAACTGGTGGCACAAATCCGCCCAGAGGAAATAGAGCTGTCCGGCAAGTGCATGAGCCAAGACCGACGCTTGGCTTAAGCACCGAGAGGAAGTAGTTGGCGAGATCTTGTCGCCTCGCCCCCGCAGCCTGCACCGCGATGGTGTAGATGCCGAGGAACTCCGATGGTGTGTCCTGCCGCCATACTTCTCCGCACATCCGGCTTGAAGTTTTTCTTGTCGGGCCATCGACTTGCCGCAGCTCACGAGTGAACGCAGGGCAACCTATCACAGACGGACAAGTCGCTGGTTCCCCGGGCGCATGCATATCGACAAGGGCCCGCGCGCTGGTCGATTGACGCCGCTTCTCTTGGCGCCGATGCGGGTTCGAGCGTCTTCTTCTTGCCGTTCAAGAACTTGGCGCTAGTCGCGACGAAGCTCGCGGATCCGACGACGCCGTGGAGTCGCTGTCGAGGTGGATCCGGCGAGTCGGCGATCTTGGCCTTCGAAGGGGAGTGTACGGTGGCTGCACCCCGCAAGTCTCGCCGCCATCGCCTCGCGCCTTTGTCGCCTTGCCGCGCTGCTGCAGGCGCTTTGGTTGCCGGGGACGCCGCCGTTAAGCGGCCGATGAGGCTCGATGGTGGCCTCCATTCGCCGATCTTGTCGGCCGTTGGAGGGTAGTCTAGAAGTAGCTGAGCTCTTGCCAAGGCTTCTGCTGGTGTGGTGGGTGGCAATGGCGTACGTAGCGAAGAACGAGACGTGCTCGGACTCCTAACCAAGTTAGGAGGAGCAGCGTCCCGCCCCAGCGACCGTACTCCACTGGTACCGGCATGCTGGCGTGCATGCGGGTCTCGAGGGCCCCGGATCCTCCAGCTTGGCCTTGATCTATCGGACGTATGGTGCTGCGAGCACCATGACGCTGTCTTTCCCGCGCCTCTTGAGAAGGACGCGGTGCGGATTCGGACGCCGAAGCTTGCGCCGCCTTGTCCTTGGACCTGGCGACGTCGTGGACTGCCTCGTCGGCGCCGTTTCCTCCGCCAGTGTCCTCCCTACCACTCGCCTGCTCTGGTGGTGGTGGGTTGGACGCGGATGGCCCTGCTGCCGCCGAAGTCTTCTTCTTCGGTGGCATGCTGAGATGATGATGAGGATTGTTGCTCGTGCGAACGCTGAATCAGGTTCACACAACCTCGACGCCCCCTACCTGGCACGCCAAAGATGTCGGGGAAGCTGGTCGTGTCCCACGAACACCTATGGGACCTGGTCCCTTGTGGTTCGGAGGGGGAGCGGAGGATGCACAAAGAGCGGATCGAAGCGATGCACACGAGCAGATTTACCCAGCTTCGGAGCTCTCCGGAGAGATAATACTCCTACTGCTGCTTTGTGGATTATATTGTGTTCTTGCTAGGGAGCAATGGGAGCTACAAAACCTAGCCTGAGTGAACGTGGTCTCGTATGAGTCGAATGAACTAAGCCGGAGCCGAACCGAACCCCTTCTACATTGCACTTGGGCCTCCCTTTATAGGCACAAGGGGTCACCACAGGTGGCAATACGTATGAGGGTACAAATGTAAAAACAGTGGTTGGTATACCAACTTGTACAGTGTACAGTGATCTATACCTAACTCTAACGGCAAGGGACAAGAGTCATTAATGCCCGCCTCGCCGCTCAATAAAGGTAACAGGGACCGCAAGTGCGCCTCCGTTTGCCACGATGGTAGCTTGTCGCCCGCTTATCGCTGCTCCCGCTGGCTGCACAGCCCATCGACACGCTGCTCTGGGAAAGCCCGTGGCAACACGCTGGCGGATGAGCTGGAGCGGAGATGAAGAGAGGTTGCCTGCCCGCAAGCGCCTTGCCGCGGCGAAACCTTTTCGCTTGGGAGCTCGGCGCCCACTGAAGCCTTCCCGCAAGCTCCTCTTGCCGGGCCTTGTTTCCTTCGTGCCTTGAGTAGTCTTCCCGACAAGCTCCTCTTGCCGGGGCCTTGATTACTTTGTTCTTGAATGGCTTCACAGGAGCCGCGGAAGATCTTGATGGTCACCAGGCCAGCCCTGCCGCGGGGTGCTGCAACTGCCCGTGCACGAGTTCGGGATACTAGGGTACCCCTAGGACCTGCGAAGAAGCAAGCACACTCTTGCTGAAGGAAAAACCCTGGAAGAAGTTATGCCTTTATCGACAGACGATCTTATAGGAGTAACGTAAAACATGAGAGTTGTGAATAAATGATAGATTGTTTGTCTGGCTTGCATAATCAATGGATTTTCCGAACTTGGTTCATTGACAAGAGAAATTCTGCAATGCTTGTGGGGATGACCGACTGTTAGAATGCGAGATTCGCTAAACCATATACAAGGTAGTGATTTGGGTGCAGGATGGATTGATCACCATACCAACTTATTCTTATTATTCGCCTTGCTATAAGGGATGGTAAATCTGAGTGATTAACCCATAGTAGAGAGAAGACGATCAAAACCTTGTTTGAGCCTTAGAATGGTATGAAAATTTTCCATTGTACAAGGCAGTTGTTGCCAATCGTAGGTCATATAGTGAGAATGAAGCCCAGACCCATTTCCTGCAGGAGAAACCATAAATTGTTTACCACCATGAGATATCGATAGTTGTTTAGTATTGGCGCCAACCCTGTCAGCTAAGAAGGCCCAGTCACAGAAGAACCGTACCAAGATAAAAGGACACATGAATTGAAGAAAAGGTTATGCTACTACCGGAACAGCCAGAGTAGAAATTTTCTCGAGAATCTGAGAAGACCGACATTGTCAAGAATAAGGATGGAGTATATGAGTATTGATGGAACCGTAACCATGCTTCTAAGGGTGGTAGCACCCCAGACCCCCTGTGATGATCGATGGATTTTGAGGAGACACCCGAACCTAACCTATTCTTTCTAAACTCTCTGAATCTCGAGGACGAGATTCATTTTTAGGGTGGTAGGTTTGTAACATACCAAAATTCTAAATTTTGGAATGTTATATTAATTAGATAGTTTTGATTGTTTGTTTGATTGTGGTGTGGTTGCTTGTGTGAAATTGAGTGAAATTCGAAACTTTTGATACTTAAATGAGAGGGAATAAAAGGAATTTCCCAAACTTTCATTTTTCATTTATGATCTCTATGAATTCAAATTATTTTCATAAAAAAACCCTGGAGAGAAGATAACATGACTTCTTCCATTTTTAAATAAATGAAAAGGGATTTGAAAAGATTTGAATTTCATTTGGAAATATTTTAAATTCAGAAACTTTAAGCAACTCAATGATTTTCATGAGAGAAGATAAAATTACTTCTTCAAAACATATGAAATATGAGTTGGAAGTTTAAAATAAATCCACTTTAAAGTCCATTCAAAATTATTTTCAATTTGGAGTTATTTGGTTTTATTCAAATTATTTTCTCCAAAAATAAAATATATGGAAATTAGGGTAAAATGATTCCCTACATTAGAAAATTGGAGAGAAATAAATTTGAATTTATTTTGGTAATTTAAAAATTATTTTTATGAGGTTTTATTGCAACAAGAGAACTCTTTGTTGTATTTAAATCTTTGTGGATTTTATTTGATGCTAGAAAAATGTTCATGTTGAAGAAAATCTTTTTTTGAAAATTTTGATATACAATATGCTATATAACACTTTAAGTTTTTGTTATTATTTCTATTTTTTGTTTATATGTTAAAAAACAACTTTTGACTGACCGGACAGGGCCGGCCCAGCTAGCCAGCCAGGCCGGGGCCTAGCTGGCCCACGCCGCTCGTCCGCACAGAGCGGGACTCTTCCCGCTGCACGCGCCGCCGCCGTGTCGGCCTCGGCGTCCGAGCCGTACCGCCGCCGGACTCCCGTCGCCGCCCTTGCTTGCCCCTCGCCCAAGCATCGCTGCCGCCTTCCTCAGCGTGCCCCTCGCCCAAGCATCGCCGCCGCCTTCCCCTGCCTATATAAGTCGCGCCCCGCACCCTCTCTCTCTCCTGGAGATCGCGCCGCCGCCGCCGCCGCTCCACATCTCGCCACCACCGTCGTTGAGCCGCCACAGCAGTCTCCTTGGCCTTTCGCCTCGACGCGCCACCCTCTCCGTTCACTCCGCTGAGCCGGAGGGCCACCGGTGCCGCCGCCCCGGCCGAGACCGAAACCGCCGTCGTTGTCCTCGTCGACTCCGGCGATCGCCGCGGTAACCGCCGCCTCCCGTCCGTTGGATCTCGATCTAACGATCCAGATTTCGTTTTGTTTTTTTTTATTTGGGCTAGGGGCCCATCTGTGAATATTTTCTTTATGGATTAGTCCCTGATCTTCAAACCTTCGCTACTTTTCGCTCATTTATACAAATCCGACGAAACCTATGCCCACTTCTTCTTTATGATCTCCTCTATCCAGATAACCAACTTAAACATATTTTTGAAAGTTCAAAATATGGTTTCATACACATTTGAATTTTAATCTTCTTTTGGTCGTAACTTGAGTTTTATAACTCCGATTTAATCGATTCTCTATGCTAATTGAAGCTCTTGACTTAAACTTTCTGATAAGACCAAATCCACCTAATTTTGGTACTGTTAGAAATTGTTTTATGTTGCAAGAGTTATTTGCTTGTTTTCGAAGTTTTTCGAGATCTTTTCTTCGATTCTTTTGCATGTTTGCTAATGTGTGGTTACTATTGCTTGCTTACGATTGATTGAATGGAGTGTGACGAGTAGAACTATCCGGAGTTATGAATGGGAATCATCTTCATCAACAGTACAAGGAAAGTTCACACTTTGATCATATCCATTTATTACCCAGTTTTTATGTATTAGTTTCAACCCCTCAAACATTCATTGAGTAGGATTGATAACATGTGGGTATTGGGAAGTAGTTGATGAGGTAGAACCTATTGTCTTATATTCAAACCTTGGGAGTTACTACGTCATGCTTACTGCTATGCTATGCTCATAGATGTGGTTTGGTTTTGAGAGAATTCATGAAAGATGTGAGAGTTATTGTTAACTATGGTTTAACTTAAGATGGCTACTTTAATACACATCTGGGTGGATTGGCTGGGGCACCCTGGAGCACCCAGTGGTTTGCCCGGGCACCAGGAGAACCTAGTGCTTGCCCAAGGGGATCCCGGAGTACCTGTGTGATCACCCTATGGAATGCCACCTAGGCTCAAAGGGATCATAAGATTATTCATGCTAGAAACTTCCGTGTGCGACCACAAGCGATTATGGGCTCTGGCGTAGTTGAGTAAGTTTTGGGCTAGCAGATGTAGGGGATTGTAGGTGTACCGGCCTATCTATCAGCTAAGGGGACCTCTTCGGAAAGACTGTGTCTCGGTCATCTGTTTATCAAACATCATGAAGTGCGGGAAATACAACGAAGGAGATCGAGTCTTGTGGGGAAAAGTGCGCAAACCTCTGTAGAGTGTAAAAACTAATCATGATTAGTCGTGTCCCCGGTTATGGACATCTTGAGTCTCTGGTATTTGGATTATCATGTAGATCTCATCACTTTAATTAAAAAAATTGTTGGGTTATTCATATTTAATTGGGATTGAGTTGGAGGAACCTTCTCAATATTTTCAAACAACTATGTAGATAAATAAATATATTCCTTTGTTGTAGGAAAAAAAATGGGTTTTGCAAAAATAAACTTAGATCTTTCCACCAGCCAAATATGCATGTAGTGATAGCTATTATTCATCATTATCCTATGGTGTGAATTTTCCAGTACATTCAATGTACTGACCCTTTATGGCTGCAACATCTCATGTTGCAGGAATCTTACGACGAGTAAGTGATACGTTAGGGTTACGATTTCTACACTCAACTTTGTCGTTGGTGTTGATGGGAATCCACAACCTTGTTTTTACTTACGCTATTTTGGATTGAGGTAATAGTATCTATGTTATTTTATACATGTGATTTACCTCTGTTATAAATCCTCGAGTACTGTGTGTGTCAGCATAGCGATCCAAGGATGACACTTAAGCACAGAGACTTCACCGTCTGAGGTCGGGTAGCTATAGAAGCCACGGCTGCCGAGAAGGCTGGGAAGGGTGACGGGCCGTACTGCAAGATCCATCGGACCAAGGGCCATGATCTTCAGGCGTGCCATCAGGTTGAGAAACTCATCATGAAGCGGAGGGCTGATTACAAGTAGCGCGACAAGGAGAAAGATCAAGATGGCGTTGGCAGGGCCGAGGCGGCAGAGCAGGTCGCCCTTGTCGGTGTCAAAACCGGCGGATCTCGGGTAGGGGGTCCCGAACTGTGCGTCTAGGATTGAAGTTACAGGAGACAGGGGACATGATGTTTACCAAGGTTCGGGCCCTCTCTATGGAGGTAATACGCTACTTCCTGCTTGATTGATCTTGATGAATATGAGTATTACAAGAGTTGATCTACCACGAGATCGTAATGGCTAAACCCTAGAAGTCTAGCCTGTATGACTATGGTAATGAATATCCTTTCCGGACTACACCCTCTGGTTTATATAGACACCGGAGGTATCTAGGGTTACATAGAGTCGGTTACATAAGAAGGAATCTTCATAGCTAGTAGCCAAGCTTGCCTTCCATGCCAAGGAGAGTCTAATCCGGACACGGTGCAGCCTTCGACCTTCATGTCTTCACAGCCCATCATCCGCCCATGGATAACAGGCCGGACGCTCGAGGACCTTTAGTCCGGGACTCCTCAAGAGACCTGAACCTGGCTTCAATGATGAGGAGTCCTGCGCGCAGATTGTCTTCGGCATTGCAAGGCGGGTTCCCTTCTTTCCGAACTCTAGGATAGTCTTTGGACGCAGTGATAGTATCCGGACCTGTCACACACACACCATACACAAGCACAGAGAAAATATTGTTTTACCAGAATTTAATCCGCTGACAAATTTTTGTAGCAAGACATTACGTCTGACCGGTCATAATTCCAAACCGTTTTCATCGGCACGTCTTGTCAAAGCATAGATCGTGTCCCCTTATCGCGGGATTCTCATCAATGCGGTCATGGGTAACCCAACTGTGTCATTTATACAACCCTTGGGAATAGGCGAGTTTTTAGGGCGAGTGGGGAGGCTCTTGATATTCACGGCCTTTATAAGGGGATAAGGATTCCATTTCTTCACCCACACCCTTTCTCTCCTTCAGTCCTTCCGCCCTTGAGCTCCAGCGCCCAAGCTTTATCTTTTCCTCGTTCGAGAAAGCACTCCAAACATGTCTTGATCCGGAGCTGGAGGCAAGTGGATGGCCTCCTCCGTTAAGAAGAAGGACATCACGGAGCTCCGGGAGGCCGGATATTTGGCCAAGGAGATTGCACATCGACTCCCGACAAAAGGGCAAATTGTCCCCACTCCCGAGCCCCATGAGAGGGTTGTGTTTCTCACACATTTTGCCTGCGGGCTGGGATTCCCTCTCCACCCGTTCGTCCACGGACTAATGTTTTACTACGGGCTAGACTTCCATGACCTAGCCCCTAACTTTATTATCAACATCACGGCATTCATTGTCGTGTGCGAGGCCTTTCTCCGCATCCCACCTCATTTCGGCCTATGGCTGAAGACTTTCAATGTGAAGCCGAAGGTGGTGAGTGGTCAACAAGCAGAGTGCGGAGGCGCCATGGTGGGCAAGATGCCCAATGTTACCTGGCCCGAAGGCTCCTTTGCGGAGACGATGAAGGGGTGGCAATCGGGGTGGTTCTGCATCACCGAGCCGCGCGACGCTGACTGGGCGGTGGCCCCCGAATTCCGATCTAGAACCCCGATGCGGCTCACCTCCTGGCAAGAGAAGGGCCTAACCTAGGGTCCCTCGGACGAGCTGACTGGGCTCCAGACATGCGTCCAGAACATGATAGACAGAAAAATCAAGCTTGTCAACGTGATCCAGGTCATGCTCATTCGTCGGGTTCTTCCGTGCCAACGCCAGACTTGCTATCTGTGGGAGTATGATCCGGCCAAGCACCAGACGCTACTAGAGCTCTTCGGGACGATGCACGAAGACATCTGGAAAGTGCTCTTCAAGGCCGGCGAGACACCACCACCCACGACCAAGGATCGCGGGCTCATCTTAAAACGTCAGGCTAATTCGCTAATTTGTTTCATGTTTTCAAGGCATACCCTTTACTTGCATATTTTGAGGAAAAAGCCTAAGCCTTCCTATCCATGTTTTCAGGCCTAGATCGAGGTAGCAGGGGGGATTAACTATCCAGCTCCGCTGCCCGAAGACCCAGAATTTCCATTACTGACGAAAATGCTGTTTCCAGCACCTTATGAGGTGCCGGAGAAGACGGCCAAGAAAGCGGCCAAAGGGGCCCGGAGGAGCCCTCGCAGAAAAGGCGCCCCAGACGTGATGTCCGAAGGCGAAACTCCCTCTTCGTCCGCCGAGGAGGAGGAAGACAATTCCCCACCCGAGGTGGGAGGAAAAAGAGAACGACCTCCACGCATCTGGAGGCGAAGGCACCCAAGAGGGCGAAAGGCTTCCCCGCGGATAACTCTGTGTGGGATGTTGATAGCAGTCCGGAGCGGCCTTCCCGGGCCAAGCCTCGGGCCGCATCATAAGTATCAAAAATCTTTATTCACGCCCGAACGTCCGTCCTTTCCGCCTTACAATATTGATATGTTTGAATCATGTTATTATAGACCGACTCGGGACAGTTCCCCGCGATCTTCATTAGAATGTTCGCTGGACCCCAAGGAGCGGGCCAGCATGTCACCGCTGCCCGCTTACTCCCCTTCGACCAAGGGTGATGACGAGGAAGCGTCCCAAAGGGCCTCCTCGGACCGGGGGAGGGCTCCAGAGATCGTCAGGGTGGCGCCCCAGGATGACTCCCGGGCCGCCGAATGTATGGGGGCAAAAGCCCCTGCGGAGACAGACGGTGTGGGTCGAGTTCTACTCGATCATCAGCCGGATTCTATTCCGGAGACCTATACGGTTCTGGAATCCGGCAAACGGCTTTTCCCAAAAAGAGTGGGTGTGCAACCGGTAACCTCTGTCCAACTGGGGGCGCCGGACTGTCTACTGGAAGCGCTACAAGGCGCCTCCATTGTGGATGAGCACCGTGCCCATATGGGTACGGTGATTGAAAGGGTGCAGTGATACGTCTCCAACGTATCTATAATTTATGAAGTATTCATGCTATTATATTATCCATCTTAGATGTTTTATATGCATTTATATGCTATTTTATATGATTTTTGGGACTAACCTATTAACCAAGAGCCCAGTGCCAGTTTCTGTTTTCTCCTTGTTTTTGAGTTTTGCAGAAAAGAAATACCAAACGGAGTCCAATTGACGTGCCAATTTTTGATGATTTTAATGGACCAAAAGAAGACCACGGAGCATCGGAGTTGGGCCAGAAGAGTCCCGAGCTGCCCACGAGGGTGGGGGGCGTGCCCACCCCCCTGGGCGCATGGGCCTGCCTCGTGGACAGCTCGGGCACCTCCTTAACATGAGACCGACGCCAACAATTCCTATAAATACAGAAACCTCAGAAAATTAACCTCGATCGGGAGTTCCGCCGCCGCAAGCCTCTGTAGCCACGAGAAATCAATCTAGGCCCTCTTTGGCACCCTGCCGGAGGGGGCCATCATCACCATGAAGGCCAAGGACTAGAGGGGAGAGGCCATGGAGGAGGAAGCACAAGGGGGAGAACCTCTCCTCCTCTCTCTTGGTGGCACCGGAGTGCCATCGAGAGGGGAATCATCGCCGCGGTGATCGTATTCATCAACATCACCATCATCATCACCATCCTCATCTCTTTTACGCGTTCCACTCTCCCGCACCCCGCTGTAATCCCTACTTGAACATGGTGCTTTATGCCACATATTATAAGCCAATGATGTCTTGCCATCCTATAATGTCTTGAGTAGATATCTTTTGTCTTTGGGTTGATTGATGATCTAGATTGGTATGAATTGTATGTTTTACTTTGATGTAGTCCTATGGTGCCCTCCATGTTGCAATACGTTCATGGTTCGCTTATAGTGGGTTGGTGAGTGACTGAAACACAAACCCGAGTAAGGGGGTTGTTGCATATGGGAATAATGAGGACTTGATGCTTTAATGCTATGGTTGGGTTTTACCTTAATGATCTTTAGTAGTTTTGGGTGCTTGTTAGAGTTCCAATTATAAGTGCATATGATCCAAGTAGAGAAAGTATGTTAGCTTATGCCTCTCCCTCATATGAAACTGCAATAGTGATCACCGGTCTTGTCAACGGTTGCCTAGGACAATTACGCACACCGATCCACCATTATTCCACACTCGCTATTTATAATATTTAGTAATATATTCTAACTTTATGATAACAGCACCTACTTTTATATTTTAGCTCTCCAATATCATACAAAGTTATCCACTCCATACCCACAACATAGTTTTATTTCTCGTTGCTAGTTGGAAGCAAACGCTCGGTGTACGTAGAGTCGTATCAGTGGCAGATAGGGCTTGAGAGAATATTGATCTTACGTTTAGCTCCTTGTGGGTTCGACACTCCATACTTATCACTTTCACCTTTGGAAATTACTATGATGATTCCTTGCACTTGGGGATTATCAAGCTCTTTTCTGGCGCCGTTGCCCCGGTTGGCATCCCATCTTTCTTCTTCAACAAATATCGGTATACCTCGGTTTTTGCTTTGTTCACATGATTTGTGTCTTTTGTGTTTTAGTTTTTCCTTCAAGAACCATGCTAGCATGATATAGCCCTTCATTGATTTATAGAATACTTCATGTGCTTCACTTAAATCTTTTAAGTATGATCTTATAGAATTGCTCTTTGTGCTTCACTTAAATCTTTTGAGTATGGTTTCATAGAATGCTTCATGTGCTTCACTTATACATTTTGAGCTTGGATATTGGTTGGTCTATATTAATTGTAGAATGCTCCATCAAATTCACTTATATCTTTTGTAGTATGAATAATACTATAATTTAAAAGTGGGTTTGGAAGAGTGTCAACTTTAGGAATTAGTGATCCCACTATTTTGGAGGGTGTTAAATCTTAGTGTGAGTGTGATATTTATGAAAGTGGATTTGGAAGAGTGTCATCTTTAGCTAGTAATGATTCCACTATTTCGGCAGAGGATACAATTAAGTATGAGAACAAAGTTGCCATCCATGATGTTACTGAAAATTATTATGAGGGATGAATACATGCTTGTAGGAGTTGCAATAATATCAAGTTTCCTCTCTATGTGCTTAAAGTTTTGAAGTTATACTTGTTTTTCCTTCCTATGCTAGTTGATTCTTGTTCCCGTAAGTTGTGTGCTCACAAAATCCCTAGGCATAGGAAGTGGGTTAGATTTGAATGTGCTAGTCATATTCTTCAAGATGCTCTCTTTGTGTTTCGATTCTTGTCTATTATGTGAGCATCATTGAAATCATCATGCCTAGCTAAAAGGCATTAAAGAAAAAGCGCTTGTTGGGAGACAACCCAATATTTACCCTTACTGTTTTTGTGTGTTTACATGATTAAGCTACTGTATTAATCATGTTTTATAGCTTTTCTTTCAATAAAGTGCCAAGTAAGACCTTTGGGAAGACTTGGGAGAAAGTCAATGTGATCTTGCTGTAAAAAACAGAAACTTTGCGCTCACGAGATTAGCTGTCATTTTTAACAAAAGAGTGATTTTTAGTTGATTCTTTTTGAAGATGATTCATATACAAATTCCTCATGTCCACCAATTTATTTCATAATTTTTGGACTAGCAGAAGTATGGTTTATGTTCAGATCATTACAAACTGTTCTGTTTCTGACAGATTCTTTTTCATTGCATAGTTTGCTTGTTTTCTAGTTTCTATGACTTATATTTCTTAATATGTCGGATGTGGGGTTTTGGCAAACCCTTAAGGTTCAAACACTGGGGTGCCCACGAAGTCTTTCCCTCCTACCGATCTATGCTCAAGCTCGCTAAGATCTTGCGGACGAACTCGCCGAACTCACAACACAGGAAGAGACACGAGGTTTATACTGGTTCGGGCCACCGTTGTGGTGTAATACCCTACTCCAGTGTGGTGGTGGATGGATTGCCTCTTGGGCTGATGATGAACAATACAAGGGAAGAGCAGCCTCCTGAGGTTGAGGTGTTCTTGTGGCTAGGCTCTCGATCGGATTGGATCAAGCTAAGATGAGATGCCCCTACTGTGGTGGCTAGCACTACTTATATAGGCCCTGGTCCTCTTCCCAAAAGTTGAGTGGGAAGGGAGCCAACAACGGCGGGAAAATTTAAATGGGGACTGCTAGTACAAGCTATCCTGACAAAAGCGGTCTTCGCCTGCAAAAAGCACTGGGATGACACCGTCTTGGGCTCCATGATGACCTCCGCCTTGCCTTCCTCCTGGTCTTGGTCTTGTTGCACCAATAATGCCTCGGTACTCTTCGTCTGCGCTTGCCTCCTTAGCACCAAAGAGGAAATGGGAAGCTGCGCGTACTAGCGCCCGGCTGACACCCGCCTGGTGCCGTTCGTGATGGCTTATGTCACGAGTGCCTCGTGAGGTTTGCCCCGCCTTGATATCTCCGCTCCTCGTGAGCCTGCCTGTCTAGGCCACTCCATAGGAAGTCTTGTGTCATCCGCCTCGCGAGGCTTGGACCCTCGCAAAGGTCTTGGATGCCTTGTTGATTAAGATGGGCCCTACGGCCCGCTGCCTAGCCACGCCGGGCCGCAGTCAGGCAAGTCTGGGAACCCCCGTTCCCAGAACGCCGACAGTAGCCCCCGGGCCCAAGGCGCAATCGGGCTTGGCTTCGCGGCAAAGCCAAGGGTCAAGGTCGGAGCGCCGCGGGCCCCAAAAGCCATGGGCGTCTCCGCTTCCCCACATTGCCTCGGCAACTGCATGATTTGATGAGTCCCTGCGACATGCAAGGAAAACCATCATGCGGACCCCCGTTGCCCATCTTCTCCTCGCTCGCTCGCTTCATCCTCCTTGCTCCACTGCTGACAGTGCCATCAATGGCGCCACGAAAGAAGTTCTCTGCTGTCGAGAAAGGGAAGGCCCCTCGCGAAGGCCCTGGCTCCCAGGCGCCCAAGCGCGGCTGTGGCCGTCCGCGCAAGGACGCCGCGACCCCCGCCGTGACCCACCGTCAAGGTGGCGCTGGGGCACGCGGCGGGGACCGTCCCATCGATGGTGGTCCAGCCGACGAGGAGAGGCACGCGATGGTGGCGCGGCCTCCCTGCCCGCGCTTCCATTCTGCTGAGGTGATGCTGGAGTTTGTTGTCTGGTCGGAGAGCCCGGCCGGCAACTGGCTCCAACTTCCGCGCTTCTTCGCCAGCGAATTGCCGGCCTCTGGTCTAGGCGGGCTCTGGCTGCAGGCGGACGGCTGCTGCAGCACAGCATCTTGGGTCACGGTTGAGACTTCCGCCGCGGGCAACATAGCCCTGGCCCGTGGCTGGCAGACATTCGCCCGCGCGCGCGGCCTGGGCAGGCGATGCACCCTTCATTTCAGGTATGACAGTGAGTCGACCCTCTATGTGAGGGTGTTTAGGGAGGATGGTCACCGCGCCGGGTGCTTCCCTGAAGCGGACGATGGCGAGGAGGTGCTCGGCCTTGGTGACGGTCGCGATGAGGAAGAGGGCAAGCCTGCCTTCGGCGTCGGCCACGTCTCCTCCAGCTACGGCGGCTCTTTCTCCAGTGACAGCTCCAGCAGCGGTGGCTACGATCAGCCGCCATGTCGTCGCGCCCGCTTCGAAGGAGGCAGCGGGTCATCTCACTGTCGCGCCTCCGTGAAGCGTGAGGTGGGGTCCGGCTAGGCTTGGGGCGTCATCAAGGGCCTGCCTCCGTGGACTGCTGCAACGTTACTTTTGCTTATCTTTTTCTTTATTTCCTGCATCAGAAAACGAAATCCAGTATCGGCCCAGAGGGTCATGTATTGAACTGTGGTTCTTTGGTTAATGCATTGTGCAAGTTGTTCCCACGCCGTGCTGCTTATTTTGTGCAGATATAACTTAGCCTGGTGCATTTTAGGAAATCCTTTCCCTCGCGTAGTGTCTGCGTTGCTCAGAAACTGCAAAAAAATCGTTAGGTGGTGTACCAAAGACTTGCCATCCACACGAGCCTTGACTGGGTGCTTCATATCGCGGTACCCGTGGGGCGCGGATTTTAGGAGAGGTGTGCCAGCTTCCAGGCTCGAACGAGGGTGGCTCGCGAAAAGGCAACAAGAAGAGAAATGCTCGCGAGGGCACCTGCCTAGCCCCCTCGCGAGACGTGCGAGAGAGAGGATAAGAGCAAACCGGAGCCGAAAATAAAAACAGAGGTGGAAGGCCGGTAACCAAATCATGAACGAACGCCAAGCGCAACTCTAATCAAGGAAAAGCGAGCCAACTTCGGAAAGCAAATGAAAAGCCACGTCCGGCACCTAATCTAGTCTTCAAGTCTTCTCACCAGCGCGGAGCTAAGTGCTGCCCACTAGGCGTGGGAGGGAGCCCCAGGGCCTGAGGCTGGCGCTCCTGAGACTCCGGGGCGTGTACAGCCCCAACTCATTATTACGTGAGAGTGTCACGGGCGGCGATTCTTCACAGGCACCGGGCCTTCTTCACAGGCTCTGGGCCTTTCTTCTCAGGCTCTGGGCCTTGCTTCTCAGGCTCTGGGCCTTGCTTCTCAGGCTCTCGGCCTTGCTTCATGGATAAAACTTCCGGAGGTGTTGGATGTTCCAGGCATTCTGGACGGGTGTGCTATCCTGCATCTCCAGGCGCGCTGCACCCGGCCTGGAGACATGAACGACCCTGAACGGGCCCTCCCACATGGGTGAAAGCTTGTGCAGCCCTTCCCTGGATAGGACCCGCCTCAGGACGAGGTCGCCTACCTCGAGCGTTCTGGAGCGGATGTTGCAGCAATGGTACCGCCGCAGAGCTTGTTGGTACCTTGCCGCCCTCAAAGCGGCTTCGCGACGACGCTCCTCCCCCAGCACGAGATCCATCCCCCGCGTGGCGTCCTGCTACGCTTCGTCGAACGCCAGGACCCGCGTGGAGCGATGCCTGACCTCGTGAGGGAGGACTGCTTCAGCTCCATAGACAAGGAAGAATGGAGTCTCGCCCGTTGGCTTGGTGGCCGTGGTACGAATGGACCACAGCATGGACTGGAGTTCGTCATGCCAGCCCCTGCCGTAGGCCTCCAGCTTCTTCTTGAAGGTCCTGGTCTTGAGGCCCCTCAGGACCTCAGCGTTGGCGTGTTCGGCTTGGCCATTGCTCCTAGGGTGAGCAACCGAAGCGTAGCAAATCAGCGTTCCAAGGTTAGCACAGTAGGTTTTGAAGAGGTTACTAGTAAACTGCGAGCCGTTATCTGTGATGATGCGGGTGGGAACCCCGAGGCGGCTCACGAGGCCCTTGATGAACTTGCCAGCAGAGCCGGCCGGAATTGTACGGATGGCTTCCACTTCCGCCCATTTGGTGAACTTGTCGATGGCGACGTAGAGGTAGTAGTAGCCCTATGGCACTCGTGGGAATGGGCCCAAGATGTCCAGCCCCCAGACCGCGAATGGCCACGTGAACGGAAAGGTTTGGAGGCCCTGAGCAGGCTGATGGATCTGCTTGGCATGGAATTGGCAAGCTTCACAAGACTTCACCAGCTCGGCTGCATCATTGAGCGCTATGGGCCAATAAAATCCGCTGCGGAACACCTTGCCGACGAGGGTCCGTGACGATGAGTGATGTCCGCAGTCCCCGCCGTGTATGTCAATCAGCAGCTCCCTTCCTTGATCGCTAGAGATGTAGCGCATCGTGACGTCGTTCGGCCGTTTCCTGTACAACTCGCCATCTTGAATGCTATATGTCGTGGCCTGTCGGGCCACGCGCTCCGCGTCTTCTTCCTTCTCCGGCAGTGTCCCGTGCATCAGGTACTCCTTGAATTCCTTAGTCCAGCACTCCTCCTGGGGCTCAAGCGCTAGGAGTAGCCGAGCTCCTGAGGTTAGGCCACAAGCTGGGGCTCCCATGGCCGGGGGCTGTGGGAGCTCCTCCCGAGGCTGAGTTGTGCTTCAAAGTGGAGGTGTAGCTGATGGCTTGAAGAACCGCTCTTCGAAGACGCCGAGTTCCTGCGGCTGCCGATTGGAGGCTCTCTTGGCGATGTCGTCAGCTTCCTTGTTGGTGCCCCGGGGCACATGCTGCAGCTCCAGGTCCGAGAACTACTTTTCCATCTTGCGCACCTCCGCAAGGTAGGCCTCCATGTGCTCATCCTTCGGCTCGTATACTTTCTTGGAGAAGTTGACGAGGAGCTGCGAGTCGCCCTTGACGTTAAGGTGTCTCACCCCCAAAGCTGACGCGGCATTCAGGCCAGCTATGAGGCCCTCGTATTCTGTGAGATTGTTGGAGACCTTCTCGCCGTGCTGGAAGTAGAGTTGCACGGCGTAGTAAAGCCTGTCCTGAGTGGGCGAGATGAGCACTACTCCAGCCCCTGTGCCCTGGTGCCCGAAGGCGCCATCGAAATACATGACCCAGCCGTCCGGCGCCTCACTCACTAGGGAGGTGGACCGGTCTTCTCCTTCCTCGAGAGCCGGGGCATCGGTCCATTCTGCCACAAAATCGGCGAGCGCGGCTCCCTTGATGACCCTGGTGGTGCTGAACTCCAGCTGGAATGCTTGCAGCTCGATGTTCCATTCAGCGACCCTTCCGGCCGAGTTCAGGCTCCTGAGCACCCTCTCCAATGGGTAAGATGAGACGACCTTGATGGGATGGCCCTGGAAGTAGTGTCGCAGCTTGCGCGAGGCCACCAAGAGTGCGAGCAGGAGCTTTTGCGGCATGGAGTAGCGTGCCCTTGCGTCCCGCAGTACGGTGCTGACGAAGTACACCGGGTGCTCGATGAGGGTTGGTGCACTGTTGAGGCTCGGGTCTCGCGGAGATTGTGGCGTATCCTGGGGCGGAGAACTTCCTGAGACTCGGCCGTCCTCAGGAGCTTTCGTAATGCTGCCCTGCCAAGCTTGGTCTTCTGCCGCTGATGTCTCTGGTGCGCCTTCTTGGTCCTGCGCTGCATCAACTCGGGCTTGGCGCAGGACTCCCTTGTCTTGGCGCTCCTCCCGGACCGCCACGAGCACCGCGCTGGCGGAGTACGGGGTGGCGGCCAGGTAGAGCACCAGGGGCTCGAGAGGCCGTGGCGCCACCATCACCAGGGGGCTGGTGAGGTATCTCTTGAGTTCTTAGAAGGCCTGGTCGGCCTCCGGGGTCCACTCGAAGGGGCCCTTCTTCTTCATGAGCTTAAAGAGGGGTAAGGCGCGCTCGCCTAGCTTGGAGATGAAACGCCCTAATGCGGTCACCCGCCCTGCTAGCTTTTGCATCGCCTTGAGGGTCTGTGGTGGGCTCATGTATTTAATGGCCTTAATATTTTCCGGGTTCGCTTCGATCCCTCTGTGGGATACGAGGAATCCCAGTAGCTTGCCGGAGGGGACACCGAACACGCACTTCTCTGGGTTAAGCCTCAGGTTCACCCGGCGCAAGCTTTAAAAGGTCTCCTCCAGGTCTTGAATCAATGTCCTTGCCTCACGAGATTTGACTACTATGTCATCGACGTAGGCCTCTGTGTTCCTCCCGAGTTGCCGCCCCAAGGCGATGTGCATCAGTCGCTGAAAGGTTGCGCCCGTGTTGCGGAGGCCAAAAGGCATGCAGCTGTAGCAATACACCCCACATGGTGTCAAGAAGGCTGTCTTCTCCACATCCTCCACCGCCATCTTGATCTGATGGTATCCAGAGAATGCATCCAGGAAACGTAGCGAATCGCACTCGGCGGTGGAGTCGACGATTTGATCGATGCGCGGAAGAGGGAACGGATCTTGGGTTCAGGCTTTGTTGAGTTTTGTGAAGTCGACGCACATTCATTCCTTCCCACCTTTCTTCGGCACCACGACGGGGTTCGCTAGCCAATCAGGGTATCGAACTTCTCGAATGGTGCCAGCCACCTCTAACTTGCGCGTCTCTTGGACGATGAAGGCCTGCTTCTCGGCCGACTACCGTCTCGCCCACTGCTTCACGGGGCGCATGTTGGGGCACACCCTTAGATGATGCTGTATCACCTCCCTTGGGACCCATACCAGCTGATTGGGCTCCCATGCAAATATCTCCTTGTTCGCGCGCAAAAACCTCACCAGGGCTTCTTCTTGTTCCGGGTCAAGACTGGCCCCTATGGTAAAGGAGGCTCCCGAAGACCCATCGTCGTCAACCGGCACCTGCTTGGTCTCCACCTTGTCTTGGGTGAACAACTGCATCTTCTTGGCGGGAGCGGTCTCCTTGGCCTCGGGCGTGCTGGCGCCGGCCGGCTGCACCGCTGCTGCGGCCTTGAAGGCGAGCCTGAGCGCCGTCACTGCCTCCTTAGTGTCCCCCTTGATGGTGAGGACGCCCTTGCTCCCTGACACCTTCATGAGGTAGTAGGCCGGGTGAGTCACCTCCATGAACTGAGCAAGAGCCGGGTACCCGAGTATGGGAGACAAATGCGAGCGATGTCGAAGTCCACCAGCTCAGTGCGGTAGTTGTCGCGTGTGCCGAAGGTGACGGGGAGGCGGATTTGCCCCAGAGAATGGGCAGCTCCACCGCCTACTCCCAAAAAGGCTTGCTGAGGTTGAGCCTCTCGGGCGGCACGTGGAGGAGACTAAAGGCTTCCACGGAGAGCAAGTTGAGGCCGACACCACCATCGATGAGGGTTTTGGTGACGGCCACGTTGCAAATGGTAGGTGTACAGAGCAATGGGAGTATGCCAGAGCCGGTGGTGGAGCCAGGGTGGTCTTCCGAGCCAAAGGTAAGGTCGGCCTCCGGCGAGGCCCAACCCGGCGGAGCCCCCGTGCACTTGAAGGCTGCTCCAATCTGACGGAGAAAAGGCTTGACATGGCAATCTGAAGGCGGCGCTTGGGAGCCACCTAGCAGCGCGGTGACAGCATGGTGTGCTGGCGCTGCGTAGCGCGTGGCGAAGAGGTTGCGGAGTTCTTCCCAGGACGCCACCGTGGACCCTGGGAGGTTGAGTAGCCAGATGCGCGGCTCGCCGGCGAGGGCCATGGGGAACCAGTTGGCCATGATCTTGTCTTCGCCTCCAGCTTCAAGGACGGCCTCCTTGTAAGCCAACAGGAATGACGCCGGATCCGCCGCGCCATCATAACTCGGCGGCATCTCTGGCTGAACTTGGTCGGCCACTGCACGCGCCGTAGGGCGGGAGCCAGGGCTCGGTACCCTGACTCCCAGCGGTTGGTGCCGGTCGTAGAAGGGGATGGCGGCGCACCTGCCATGAGAGTGAGGTACGGCGGAGCGTGGCGCATATTGGCAGAGAGAAGCTCTGGCGCACCCCTACCTGGCGCGCCAAATTTCGGACGTGGGGTTCCGGCAAACCCTTATGGTTCAAACACTGGGGTGCGCGTGAAGTCTTTCCCTCCTTCCGATCTACGCTCAAGCTCGCTAAGATCTTGTGGACGAACTCGCCGAACTCACAACACAGAAAGAGACACGAGGTTTATACTGGTTCGGGCGACCGTTGTGGTGTAATACCCTACTCCAGTGTGGTGGTGGATGGATTGCCTCTTGGGCTGATGATGAACAGTACAAGGGAAGAACAGCCTCCTGAGGTTGAGGTGTTCTTGTGGATAGGCTCTCGATCGGATTGGATCAAGCTAAGATGAGATGCCCCTACTGTGGTGGCTAGCACTACTTATATAGGCCCTGGTCCTCTTCCCAAATGTTGAGTGGGAAAGGAGCCAACAACAGCGGGCAAATTTAAAGGGGGACAGCTGGTACAAGCTATGCTGACAAAAGCGGTCTTCGCCTGCGAAAAGCACTGGGATGACGCCATCTTGGGCTCCACGATGACCTCCGCCTTGCCGTCCTCCTGGTCTTGGTCTTGTTGCACCAATATGGCAACCTTTGCCTGATGCCTCGGTACTCTTCGTCTGCGCTTGCCTCCTTAGCACCAAAGAGGAAATGGGACGCTGCACGCACTGGCGCCCGCCTGGCACCCGCCTGGCGCCGTTCGTCATGTCTTACGTCACGAGTGCCTCGTGAGGTTTGCCCCGCCTTGATATCTCCGCTCCTCGTGAGCATTCCTGGCTAGGCCAGTCCAGAGGAAGTCTTGTGTCGTCCGCCTCGCGAGGCTTGGACCCTCGTGAAGGTCTTGGATGCCTTGTTGATGAAGATGGGCCATACGGCCCGCTACCTAGTCATGCTGCGGGCCGCAGGCAGGCAAGTCTGGGGACCCCCGTTCCCAGAACGCCGACACAATATAAATTGTAGAAATGATATGGTACAGTAGGAATTGTGTGAGAACAATTATGAAACTTGTCCTTAATAGTACCAAAGTAAATGGTTTACTCTTTATCATACTAACCTATCTCACGAAGTTTGGTTAAGTTTTGTGTGAGTGAAGTTTTCAAGCTTTGGGTGAGATATTGATATGAGGAGAATAAGGAGTGGAAAGACCCTAATCTTGGGGATGCCCAAGGCACCCCAAGGTAATATTCAAGGAAGACTCAAGTACCTAAGCTTGGGGATGCCCCGGAAGGCATCCCCTCTTTCGTCTTCAAAACTATCGGTATACCTTACTCGGAGCTATATTTTTATTTGTCACATGGTATGTGTTTTGCTAGGAGCGTATTTTCAATTTTACTTGTTGTTTGAATAAAATCGTTGGATCTGAAATATTGAATAAAAAAGAATCCTCCCATGGCTAGTTAATTATTTGACTAGTCAGTGTTCTTCACTCATATCTTTTGGACTAGTTTGTCATTTACTCATGTGCTTCACGTATATCCTATGAGTAAACGGTTGGATAAATTGAATGTCATAAATCTGAATTTATATATGTTTCATATGCTTATAACATGGGGAGTAATGACTTAACACATAATAAGTATAGGTAGTAAACTTATTTAAAGTTAGCAAACGTAGAATTGGTCACTTGAACAATTCATGAAAGAATATTGAAGGAAGAGGGATTTCACATATAAATATAGTATCTTGGACATCTTTTGTAATTGTGAGCACTCATTAAAATATGCCATGCTAAAAGGTTGATGTTGGACAAGGAAGACAACGTAATGGGTTATGTTTTCTTATATCTGAAATAAAGTATATTGTCATGGATCGCCCAACATGTTGAGCTTGCCTTTCCCCCTCATGCCAGCCAATTTCTTTGCACTAAATAGAGATACTACTTGTGCTTCCAAATACCCTTAAACCCGGTTTTGCCATAAGAGTCCACCATACCTACCTATGGATTGAGTAAGATCCTTCAAGTAAGTTGTCATCGGTGCAAGCAATAAAAATTGCTCTCTAAATATGTATGATTGATTAGTGTGGAGGAAATAAGCTCTTTACGATCTTGTGACGTGGAAGAAATAAAAGTGACGGACTGCATAATAAAGGTCCATATTACAAGTGGCAATATAAAGTGATGTTATTTCGCATTAAGATTTTGTGCATCCAACCCTGAAAGTGCATGGGAACCTCTGCTTCCCTCTGCGAAGGGCCTATCTTTTACTTTTATCTCTTACCCTTATGCAAGAGTCATGGTGATTTTCACCTTTCCTTTTTACATTTTATCCTTTGGCAAGCACATTGTGTTTGAAAGATTCTGATATATATATACCCAATTGGATGTAAGGCATCATGAACTATTATTGTTGACATTACCCTTGAGGTAAAAGGTTGGGAGGAGAATCTATAAGCCCCTATCTTTCTCTGTGTCTGATTAAAACTTTGAACCCATAAATATCGCGTGAGTGTTACAATTGTGAAAGACTAAATGATAGTTGAGTATGTGGAGTTTGCTAAATCAAAGCTCTGACATAGACTCTTCCTGAAAATAAGATGAATTGTAATTGTTTGATGACTGATAACACGGTTTTTTAGCTTTCAAGAAAGTTTATGATCTATACTTTAACATGTGAATAGCTTGTTACTTTATCATGAGAAGTTTTATGAGATGAGCTACTGTTATGACATATAATGATGCTAGAAAAGGTGTCTGAAATTATCATTCATCAAACATGTGCACCTGCTAGCATTCACACTTCATTAATTATTTCTTTATCATTTACCTACTCGAGGACGAGCAGGAATTAAGCTAGGGGATGCTGATACGTCTCCAACGTATCTATAATTTATGAAGTATTCATGCTATTATATTATCCATCTTAGATGTTTTATATGCATTTATATGCTATTTTATATGATTTTTAGGACTAACCTATTAACCAAGAGCCCAGTGCCGGTTTCTGTTTTCTCCTTGTTTTTGAGTTTTGCAGAAAAGGAATACCAAACGGAGTCCAATTGACGTGCCAATTTTTGATGATTTTTTATGGACCAAAATAAGACCACGGAGCATCGTAGTTGGGACAGAAGAGTCCCGAGCTGCACACGAGGGTGGGGGGCGCGCCCACCCCCTGGGCGCGTGGGCCTGCCTCGTGGACAGCTCGGGCACCTCCTTGACGTGAGACCGACGCCAAAAATTCCTATAAATACGAAACCTCAGAAAACTAACCTAGATCGGGAGCTCCACCGCCGCAAGCCTCTGTAGCCATGAGAAATCAATCTAGGCCCTCTCTGGCACCCTGCCGGAGGCGGCCATCATCATCCGAGGGCATGAAGGAGGATCCCGGAGGGGCCATCATCACCATGAAGGCGAAGGACCAGAGGGGAGAGGCCATGGAGGAGGAAGCACAAGGTGGAGAACCTCTCCTCCTCTCTCTTGGTGGCACCGGAGTGCCATCGAGAGGGGAATCATCGCCGCGGTGATCGTCTTCATCAACATCACCATCACCATCACCATCCTCATCTCTTTTATGCGGTCCACTCTCCCGCACCCCGTTGTAATCCCTACTTGAACATGGTGCTTTATGCCAGATATTATAAGCCAATGATGTGTTGCCATCCTATGATGTTTTGAGTAGATATCTTTTGTCTTTGGGTTGATTGATGATCTAGATTGGTATGAATTGTATGTTTTACTTTGATGTTGTCGTATGGTTCCCTCCGTGTCGCGCAAGCGTGAGGGGTTCCCGTTGTAGGGTGTTGCAATACGTTCATGATTTTCTTATAGTGGGTTGGTGAGTGACTGAAACACAAACCCGAGTAAGAGGGTTGTTGCATATGGGAATAAAGAGGACGTGATGCTTTAATGCTATGGTTGGGTTTTACCTTAATGATCTTTAGTAGTTGCGGACGCTTGCTAGAGTTCCAATCATAAGTGCATATGATCCAAGTAGAGAAAGTATGTTAGCTTATGCCTCTCCCTCATATGAAACTACAATAGTGATCACCGGTCTTGTCAACGGTTACCTAGGACAAATCGGCACACCGATCCACCATTATTCCACACTCGCTATTTATAATATTTAGTAATATATTCTAACTTTATGATAACATCACCCACGTTTATATTCTAGCTCTCCGATATCATACAAAGTTATCCACTTCATACCCAGAACGTAGTTTTATTTCTTGTTGCTAGTTGGAAGCAAACGCTCGGTGTACGTAGAGTCATATCAGTGGCAGATAGGGCTTGAGAGAATATTGATCTTACCTTTAGCTCCTTGTGGGTTCGACACCCCATACTTATCCCTTCCACCTTTGGAAATTTCTACGATGATTCCTTGCACTTGGGGATTATCATGAAGTCCGCCAAAAAACGGACTGACCGAAGCCTGCGGTAGCCTTCTTGCAGGCTTTGAGGTGAGTAATGTAATTGTAAGGAGAATATCACAGCGTAGACAGTAGCCCCTGATGCTCTATTCTGTGTCCGGAAAGGAAAAGCCGAACAGAGGATCAAAAACAATTTTCGCATGAGTCTAACATAAGGTGTCTATGTGTATAAGCAGGCCTCGTTGCGGGCTGCTACCGCTCAAACCGCGGAGGTCTCCGGACTGAAGCAGAAACTGGAGCGGGCCGACGAAGAGTGCGGCCTCGTGAAGAAGCAGCCGGAGGATAGCCAAGGTATGAAGTAACCTGCGATTGTACTGAAGAATAAATGGTTCAAGCTGACTAAAGTGTCATGAGCTTTACTAGGGGCCACGACCGAGGTGGCGGCCCTCAAAAAGGCGTTGGCCGAGGCCGAGGAAAGAGCGGCCAAGGAACATGCCGCACGCGAGAAGCTCGAGGCCAAGGCCAGCAAGATTCAACAAGAGCTCCAGGACGCCGTCAAAAAGTACGAGTCCTTGGAGCGTGCCTCTAAGGCACAAGAATCTGAACTTGCTAAGGCCCGCAAGAGCGCGCAAGATGCCCGAGTGGAAGCCCAGAGCACCCTCCAGGAAATCCAGGCGGCCAAGAAGATTGCGGCGGGTAAGGCTGTCGCTATGCAAGGCAAGGATGCAAAGGAAGTGGTCCTTGAACTTACCCGAACTTGTGTTTTCCAGGGGCATTTACAGATTTGCTGCGCACCGTATCGGATGTCGCCGAGTTCTACCAGGCCGAAGAAGGGATGTCTACGGAGAAGCTGTTCTGGTCCCAATATCTTGGGCCAGAACATCCGGTGCCCTTTAGCGACCAGTTGAAACAGCTGGTCGAGCTGCACAAGTTGGCCGAGTTAGCCATGAAGGACCCGATAGTCCGGCTGTGGCCTGCCAAGCCCGTGCCCAGTGATACGTCTCCAACATATCTATAACTTTTATTGCTCCATGCTATATTATCTACTGTTTTGGACCATATTGGGCTTTATTATCCACTTTTATATTAATTTTGGGACTAACCTATTAACCGGAGGCCCAGCCCAGAATTGCTGTTCTTTGCCTATTTCAGGGTTTCGAAGAAACGGAATATCAAACAGAGTCCAAACGGAATGAAAACTTCTGGAATGTGATTTTCTCACCGAACATGATCCAGGAGACTTGGACCCTACGTCAAGCAACCAACAGGGAAGGCACGAGGTAGGGGAGCGCCCCAGGCGCGCCCTCCACCCTCGTGGGCCCCCTGTTGCTCCACCGACGTACTTCTTCCTCCTATATATACCTACGTACCCCCGAACGATCAGATACGGAGCCAAAAACCTAATTCCACCGCCGCAACTTTCTGTATCCACGAGATCCCATCTTGGGGCCTGTTCCGGAGCTCCGTCGGAAGGGGAATCCACCACGGAGGGCTTCTACATCATCATAGCCTCTCCGATGAAGTGTGAGTAGTTTACCTCAGACCTTCGGGTCCATAGTTAGTAGCTAGATGGCTTCTTCTCTCTTTTTGGATCTCAACCCCCTCTCTCTCGTGGAGATCTATTCAATGTAATCTTATTTTTGCGGTGTGTTTGTTGAGATCGATGAATTGTGGGTTTATGATCAAGATTATCTATGAGCAATATTTGAATCTTTTCTGAATTCTTTATGTATGATTTGTTATCTTTGCATGTCTCTTCGAATTATCCGCTTGGTTTGGCCAACTAGATTGGTAGTCCTTGCAATGGGAGAAGTGCTTAGCTTTGGGTTCAATCTTGCGTGTCCTTTCCCGGATGTAAGGGGCAGCAAGGCACGTATTGTATTGTTGCCATCGAGGATAACAAGATGGGTTTTTATCATATTGCATGAATTTATCCCTCTACATCATATCATCTTGCTTAAGGCGTTACAATGTTTTCATTAACTTAATACTCTAGATGCATGCTTGGATAGCGGTCGATGAGTGGAGTAATAGTAGTAGATGCAGCAGAGTCACCTACTTGTCTCGGACGTGATGCCTATATACATGATCATACCTAGATACCCTCATAACTATGCTCAATTCTGTCAATTGCTCAACAGTAATTCGTTCACCCACCGTAAAATACTAATGCTCTTGAGAGAAGTCACTAGTGAAATCTATGGCCTCCGGGTCTATTCTCTATCTGTCACGCCCAAGATGCGACCCTATCCTAAAGGAACTCGAAGGTCCCACCAAGGATAGAAGCACATCTTGAAGACTCTTTTGCAAGGTGGATATCAGAGCATCAACATTACAGAATAGATGGGGATACATACATAAGGCATACAATGCCACATGAATACAACATCACATGAGAACAACATCCGACTACAGATGAAACATAAACAGAAACTCAAATGACATCCACCCTGCTAGCCCAGGCTGCCGTCCTGGAACCTATCCCCTGATCGAAGAAGAAGCAGAAGAAGAACTCCAAAACAAGTAACATCGCTCTCGCGTCATGATCATCGCGAAACCTGCACCTGCAACTGGTGGTGTAGTAATCTGTGAGCCACGAGGACTCAGCAATACCATTACCATGGGTATCAAGACTAGCAAAGCTTAAAGGGGAAGGAAGGGGTAAGGTGGTGAGGTTGCAGCAGCGACTAAGCATATATGGTGGCTAACATACGCAAATGAGAGCGAGAAGAGAAACAAAGGAACGGTCGTCAACTAGTAATGATCAAGAAGTGATCCTGAACTCCTACTTACGCCGACATAACCCGAAACCGTGTTCTCCTCTCGATCAACCCGAAAAGAGACACTCACGATTACGCACACGGTTGGTGTATTTTAGACGAGTTTGCTTCAAGTTTACTACAACCGGATATTAACAAATTCCATCTGCCACATAACCGTGGGCACGGCTCTCGAAAGTTTATACCCTGCAGGGTGTCCCAACTTAGCCCATGATAAGCTCTCGCGATCAACGGGATATTCTTCTCCCGGGAAGACCCGATCAGTCTCGAATCCGGCTACAAGACATTTTGACAGCAATAAAACAAGACCAGCAAGACCGCCCGATGCGCCGACAATCCCGATAGGAGCTGCACATATCTCGTTCTCAGGGCAACACCGGATGAGACAGGCTACGAGTAAAACCAAGCCTCGAGTTTCCCGTGGTGGCCCAGAAGCGCTTCGGTTCGAACCAGACTTAGAGAAGCACTGGCCCGGGGGGGCTAAAATAAAGATGACCCTTGGGCTCCGGAAACCCAAGGGAAAAAGGGCATAGGTGAGGCAAATGGTAAAACCAATGTTGGGCCTTGCTGGAGGAGTCTTATTCAAAGCGAACTGTCAAGGGGGTCCCATAAATCACCCGACCGCGTTAGGGACGCAAAATCGGGAACATAATACCGATATGACGGAAACTAGGGCGGCAAGAGTGGAACAAAACACCAGGCATAAGGCCGAGCCTTCCACCCTTTACCAAGTATATAGATGCATTAATAATATACGAGATATTGTGATATCCCAACCAAAATCCTGTCCACCATGGAGCAATCTTCATCTTCACCTGCAACTAGCAACGCTATAAGAGGGGCTGAGCAAAGCGGGAACATAGCCAAACAACGGTTTGCTAGGAAGGGTGACAAAGGTTAGAGGCTGACATGGCAAATTGGGAGGCTTGAGCAGCAAGTGATAGGTAGCGCAGCATAGCGAAAGAACAAAGCAACTAGCATAGCAATGATAGTAATGAGATCCAAGGTGACGGTCATCTTGCCTGAAATCCCGCAAGTAAGAAGAACGAGTCCATGAAGAAGACGAACGGATGAAGCCGAACCAAGCGTAGACGAACAAATCCTCACGATCGCAACGAAACAGGAACTATCGAAAAGAAGCACACAACATGGTAAACACACCACACATATACAAGACATGATGCACAACAAGCATGATGCATGACAAGGCTAGATAAGGCTACTCATGGCAAGATATGATGCAAACAAGAGCAACACATCAAAGCAAGTTTAAATGAGGCCGGGAATAACATATAACAATTCCGGTAAGTCCTCATATGCAAATTTCGAAATTGGTCCAGATCTGAATAAACCTTATGTTCAAATTTTTAAACAGCAAGTTAAGATACACCACGATGATCTACACGAAATTCTAGTCAAGTTACATATAAAGTTCATTAGATTCGGAGCTACGGCCTAGAAGATATGAGCAAAACAAGTTAAACATGGCATTGATGAAAAATGCATCCAAACATCAAGCAAACACCTCAAAGCAAGGATGCAACATGATAATATGAAACTACATGCAAAATCAAGCAAGTTTCATATAGAGCACACTCAAAACGGAGCAACGGTGCAATACATACACCCTATACAAGTTTAAAGGACAAGCTGTCCAAAACAGCAACTAGGCATATTGCAAGCATCAAAACAACATGCTACAGAATCCCAACGTAATAAAAAAAGGCATGGGCATGAAGTACAGGTAAAGAATGACAAAACATGAACACTGAGCTATCTCCAGAAACAACTAGAACATGCTCAAAAAGACATGGCAAGATTGCAAATAATAACAGGTTCACAGACTTAGCAGAATTCACAGGACATGGCAGAAATAACATCAGGTTAACATGTTTAGAGCTATGAAACAAGATGTTACAGCAAGCTATCAAGTCAAAAGGGATGAATCTACTCAAAGCATATAACAAAAGTCCCTTAGTGACCATAAGCCAAAAGGGATCAGAAAATACAGTTACAAGCATGTGAATATAGCAAAAACATAAACAGATTCAGACTTAGTGCAAAACTGGAGCATGGCATAAACAGATAACAAGTATGCATGTTTACGAGCTCGATGCACTCACTATGAGGCATTGGATGACAAACTAAGCATACACCCAGCAACTAGACATGGCATAGAAGCTAGAAATGGCAACAACAACATCATAGCATACACGGATCAACTACAAGAACCTTGGCAAAATTGAATAACATGTAAACAACCTGCCAGGAAACATTTTATAGCAAAAGTAGAGCTCGATTGACTCAAGCTATGGCACTCCATAATTGCAAACAAGGGCATTGATGGATAGAGAATAACCATATGTTCAAAACATCCTTACTGAAGTATCTCAAAATAAGCATGGATCTCTCGGTAGCATCAAGTTTACATGGCATAAAAATATCAGCAGAACAGGGGCTGAAATCAGCAACATCATGAAGCCTAGCTTGCATGCTTGTGCTAGTCACCACAAAGATCACAAAAATACATGGCATATACCCCTGTAAATATGGCATGGCATATTACAAAACACATGTAGGACTCAAGTTCATAGGGTGCACACATCAACCATGGCAAAAATGACAAAAGTGCATGTTCTGATAAGAATCTGAAACTAACATCACATAGCCCTCTTCTAACAGCATTTCGGGCATCAAGATGAGCTCAAATGAAAATGATGCAATGGAACAAAATGAAGTACTCGTTGAGACAAACAATTTGACATATTACACGCACGAAACTGAGCAGTATGCAGCAAGTTATGATGCGATGAACATGTGCTGAAAATGTAGCAGATCTAGGGACTTAGCCACTTTTCGGGAAAAAAATGGACGGGCGCAGATTAGCTAAGAGGTGCTCGGGTGGGATTTAAGGGCTGCTCACCTCGTGGGCCGTGGCCCAAAACGATGAGGGGGTGAGGCAGGCGGGCCGGGGCAGAGCTGGGCTGGGCCGGACGCGGGGCGGGTCCCACGGGGCCGGACGCGGCCAACACGGCGACGACGGGATCGGGGCACCTCCCGATCCACCCCGGACGGCGAGCAGCGGCGCAGCCACCAGCGAGGGAGGCGGGGACGACGAGGCCGACGCTGGCAGAAATGGAACGCGACGGAGGCGGGGGTCGCGGATCCGGCTGAGGCCTCGCCGGATCCGGGCGACGGCGAGGAGCTCCGGGCAGCGGCGCCTCCTTCCCACGACGCAGAGGAGGAAAAAGGGCGGTTAGCGAGAGGGAGAGAAGGGAGGGAGAAGGAGATGCAGGGGCGGCGACCTGGGTCGACGTGGCGGTCACCGGCGGGAGGCGGCGCTCCGACGAGGCCGGCGGGAGGCGGCGATGGAGCAGGGGTGATGGCGCAGTGGAGCTCGGGAGGAGCGGGGCTCCCGATCCAGATCGGAGACGGCGGCACGGTGCGGGCCTCGGCCCAGATCGGGGCCCAGGCGGGCCGGCTGCGGGATCAGGAGGGCCTGGCGCGGTGGGAGGCTGCTGGGAGACGACGTGGCGCCTTCCGGTTGGCCCGGGGCATTGGCTGCGGCGGCGGAGGCCAGTGGGGGCGCGCCACTTGGCGGCGGTGGACTTGGCCGGCGTGGAAAATGAGGCCGAGGTGGGAGGTGGCGGCGGCTGCAGGTTAGGGGAGGGGTTAGGCTAGGTTAGACTAGGGTTTAGTCCGAAAATGGTCTAGGGGGGTTCTATTTATAGGTAGGAGGGCTGGGTTAGGGTGTTTTGGAGCCTTCGGATCACGATCGGACGGCTCCGGACAGAGGGTGGACTAGGTGGGCTGCAGGTGGGGTGTGGAGAGGGGTTAGGCTGAGAGGAGAGAGAGGAGAAATGCAGCCCGACACGGTTTTCAAAGGCCGAAAACATCCGACGATAATACCGGCAACGGTGCCGCTATATATTTAACGGTTGGGCAGTCAAACGGACTCCGAATGCGACGAACCTTGGCAGGCGGCCTGTCTACACTATAATAAGACCGCAGGACAAGTTGCAACCCATTCCTAGAACATTTTTATGCCACTTATAAAATAATATTTCGGAGGTGCCGCGGGCGCGTGCGAGTGTGTCCGGACTCGGAACGGATAACAGAGAGAACCGGCGGAACCCCAACGGATGCAAGTTTTGAAAAACATGCAGATGAAATGCAGATGATGACATGGCAAAATGCAACACACAAGCAAAAGACATGGCAACGACGGCGAATAACTGGCAGACACCTGGCGCATCGGATCCGGGGCGTTACACTATCATATCAATCTTCCATCACTTTATTATTGCTTTGCTTTTTTACTTTGCTTTTTATTTTACTTTGCATCTTTATACCAAAAATACCAAAAATATTATCTATCATCTCTATCAGATCTCGCTATCGTAAGTGACCGTGAAGGGATTGACAACCCCTAATCGCGTTCGTTGCGTTGAGCTATTTGTTTTGTGTAGGTACGAGGGACTTGCGCGTGGCCTCCTACTGGATAGATACCTTGGTTCTCAAAACCTGAGGGAAATACTTATGCTACTCTGCTGCATTATCCTCTCCGATTCGGGGAAATCCAACGCAAGCTCAAGAGGTAGCAAGAAGAATTTCTGGCGCCGTTGCCGGGGAGTCTACGCAAAAGTCAACATACCAAGTACCCATCACAATCCCTTGTCTCTCGCCATTACATTATTTGCCATTTGCCTCTCGTTTTCCTCTCCCCCACTTCACCCTTGCCGTTTTATTCGCCCTCTCTTTTTCGCTCATCCTTCTATTTGCTAGTGTTACCATGTGCCTTATATTTGCTTGCATCTTTGCTTGCTAAAAATCTATTGATATGGATCCACTTAAAGTGTTCTACTTGGATCATCTTCGATCCTCATGCGCTCATGCTGAAACCCCAACTAGCCTAGTTGATGGGAAATCTTTAGATGAGCATGCTCATTTTGTGCGTCATCATTTGTCTGAAAAGGGGAAGCTCTTATGGTATCATACAAATAGTTTGCTATGCTATGCTTGGAATCTTTGTGAAATTTGTGATTTTACTTGTTGCTCTAAGAACCCTAAAAACACCTTCCTTACCTATGTGAGTTCAATGATAATGAAATCTTATCTTCTTATGCAAAGGGTGTTTATAGTTACTATGATATCGAACAAATTGAAGAATTTGTCATTTTTAAGGGTGCTCACGATGTTGCTTCTTTGATTGAAAAGTATGATTTTACTCTCAACAAATCTGAAAATTCCGTCATACTTAAATATTGCAATGAAAACCTTGCTCACAATGTCTATGTCGAAGAATTTGTTGAAAGAATGACCGTTGCTTTGGAAGAAAATAATGATATGCATGAATCTATAGATAATGATGATTCCGATGATTTGGTTGAAATATCCCTTGATGAACATGATGCTTGCTATTCTTGTGGCCATGATGCCAATATTTATGAAGATGAATTTGCTATAGTTCCTTATGTTAAAAATGAGATCGTTGCTATTGCACCCATGCTTGATAGTTCCTTCGATGAAAAACATGATTGCAATGATTTTACTATAAATTCTCTTGATGTCAATTGTGCTAATAATTTGCAAAACCCTAAGCTTGGGGATGCTAGTTTTGCTATGTCCACTATTTGTTGCAATGATCATGATTGGGGTGATTTTTCTTATCATCTTGAAAATTTATTTAATCCCCATGAAGAATATGAGATTGATAATATTGTTTGCAATAATATTGGAAGTGGGTTTGTAAGATTGTCAACTTTAGATCCCAAATATTTGGAGAATATTCAATCTTATGAAATTTTTGATAAAAGTGGGTTTGGAGAGGTCATGACTTTAGTTAATGTTAATCCCACTATTTTGCAAGAGTGTCAACTTTGCATGCATGTGGATCGTGTTAAGAATATGTTTTGTGACAGCTATATTGTTGAATTTTATTATGATCCTACATGTAATTATTATGAGAGAGGAAAATATGGTTGGAGAAATTTTCATGTTACTAAATTACCTCTCGTTATGTTGAGATTGCTATTGTTACTTTCTGCTTCCTTGCATATGTTAGTTTTTGCTTGCCTTGATAATTTGTTTGCCTATAAGATGCCTATGCATAGGAAGTATTTTAGACTTAGATGTGTTTGTCACGTGTTTTATGATGCTCTCTTTGTGCTTCAATTCTTGTCTTTCTTGTGAGCATCATTGAAATCTCAATGCCTAGCTAAAAAGGCTTCAAAGAAAAGCGCTTGTTGGGAGATAACCGAATATTTTTCCTTGCTGTTATTCAATAAAAAATCCATCTACCTTCTGTTTAGATGTGGTTTTATGTTTTAATTAGTGTTTGTGCCAAGTTAAACCTATAGGATCTTCTTGGATGATAGTTATTTGATCTGGCTGTAATTTCCAGAAACTTTCGGTTCACGAAAAAAATTGTTAAAAATTACCAGAAGTGATAAAATAGTGATTCTGATTGCTTCTGATCAATAAACAAATTTCCTAGGTCTTCCTATTTTGGCTGAAATTTTGGAGTTCTAGAAGTTTGCGTTTGTTACAGATTACTACAAACTGTTCTGTTCTTGACAGATTCTGTTTTTCGTGTGTTGTTTGCTTATTTTGATGAATCTATGGCTAGTAAAATAGTTTATAATCCATAGAGAAGTTGGAATACAGTAGGTTTAACACCAATATAAATAAAGAAGGAGTTCATTATAGTACCTTGAAGTGGTCTTTTGTTTTCTTTCGCTAACGGAGCTCACGAGATTCCTGTTGAGTTTTCTGTTGTGGAGTTTTCAAGTTTTGGGTGATTTTTTTATGGATTATGGAACAAGGAGTGGCAAGAGCCTAAGCTTGGGGATGCCCATGGAACCCACAAGATAATCTAAGGACACCAAAAATTCGAAGCTTGGGGATTTCCCCGGAAGGCATCCCCTCTTTCGTCCACTTCCATCGGTAACTTTACTTGGAGCTATATTTTTATTCACCACATAATATGTGTTTTGCTTGGAGCGTCTTGTATTATTTGCGTCTTTGCTTCTTAGTTTACCACAATAATCCTTGCTGTACACACCTTTTGAGAGAGCCATACATGAATTGGAATTTGTTAGAATACTCTATGTGCTTCACTTATATCTTTTGAGCTATATAGTTTTGCTCTAGTGCTTCACTTATATCTTTTAGAGCACGGTGGTGGATTTATTTTATAGAAACCATTGATCTCTCGTGCTTCACTTAGATCATTTTGAGAGTCTTAAATAGCATGGTAATTTGCTTAATAATAATAATATTCTTGGTATTCAAGATTTGTAAAACTTTCTTTTGAGTGCGTTGAATACTAAGAAAAGTTTGATGCTTGATAATTGTTTTGAGATATGGAGGTAGTAATATTAGATTCATGCTAGTTGAGTAGTTGTGAATTTGAGAAATACTTGTGTTAAAGTCTGTGATTCTCGTAGCATGCACGTATGGTGAACCGTTATGTGATGAAGTCGGAGCATGATTTGTTTATTGATTGTCTTCCTTATGAGTGGCGGTCGGAGACGAGCGATGGTCTTTTCCTACCAATCTATCCCCCTAGGAGCATGCGCTTCATACTTTGCTTTGATAACTTGTAGATTTTTGCAATAAGTATGTGAGTTCTTTATGACTAATGTTGAGTCCATGGATTATACGCACTTTTCTCACCCTTCCACCATTGCTAGCCTTTCTAATACCGCGCACTTTTCGCCGGTATCATACACCCACCATATACCTTCCTCAAAACAGCCACCATACCTACCTATTATGGCATTTCCATAGCCATACCGAGACATATTGCCATGCAACATTCCACTGTTCCGTTTATTATGACACGCTCCATCGTTTTCATATTGCCTAGCATGATCATGTAGTTGACATCGTATTTGTGGCAAAGCCACCATTCATAATTCTTTCATACATGTCACTCATGAATCATTGCATATTCCGGTACACCGCCGGAGGCATACACATAGGGTCATATTTTATTCTAAGTATCGAGTTGTAATTGTTGAGTTGTAAGTAAATAAAAGTTTGATGATCATCATTTTTAGAGCATTGTCCCAAGTGAGGAAAGGATGATGGAGACTATGATTCCCCCATAAGTCGGGATGAGACTCCAGACGAAAAATAAATAAAAAAAAGGGGAAGAAAATAGGCCAAAAAAAAGATAAAAGGCCCAAATAAAAAAAGAGAGAAAAAGAGAGAAGGGACAATGTTACTATCCTTTTACCACACTTGTGCTTCAAAGTAGCACCATGATCTTCATGATAGAGAGTCTCTCATTTTGTCACCTTCATATACTAGTGGGAATTTTTAATTATAGAACTTGGCTTGTATATTCCAATGATGGGCTTCCTCAAATTGCCCTAGGTCTTCGTGAGCAAGCGAGTTGGATGCACACCCACTTAGTTTCTTTTGTTGAGCTTTCATATACTTATAGCTCTAGTGCATCCGTTGCATGACAATCTCTACTCACTCACATTGATATCTATTGATGGGCATCTCCATAGCCAGTTGATACGCCTAGTTGATGTGAGACTATCTTCTCCCTTTTTTTCTTCTCCACAACCACCATTCTATTCCACATATAGTGCTATATCCATGGCTCACGCTCATGTATTGCGTGAAGATTGAAAAGTTTTGAAAATGTCAAAAGTGTGAAACAATTGCTTGGCTTGTCATCGGGGTTGTGCATGATTTAAATACTTTGTGTGTTGAAGATGAGCATAGCAGCACTATATGATTTTGTAGGATAACTTTCTTTCGCCATGTTATTTTGAGAAGACATGATTGCTTTGTTAGTATGCTTGAAGTATTATTATTTTTATGTCAATATTAAACTTTTGTCTTGAATCTTTCGAATCTGAATATTCATACCACAATTAAGAAGAATTACATTGAAATTATGCCAAGTAGCACTCCGCATCAGAAATTATCTTTTTATCATTTACCTACTCGAGGACGAGCAGGAATTAAGCTTGGGGATGCCTGATACGTCTCCAACGTATCTATATTTTTTGATTGCTCCATGCTATATTATCTACTATTTGGACCATACTGGGCTTTATTATCCACTTTTATATTATTTTTGGGACTAACCTATTAACCGGAGGCCCAGCCCAGAATTGTTGTTTTTTGCCTATTTCAGAGTTTCGAAGAAACGGAATATCAAACGGAGTCCAAACGGAATGAAACCTTCGGAACGTGATTTTCTCAAATAACATGATCCAGAGACTTGGACCCTCGTCAAGCAACCAACAGGAAGGCACGAGGTAGGCGCGCCCTCCACCCAGCGCCCTCCACCCTCGTGGGCCCCTGTTGCTCCACCGACGTGCTTCTTCCTCCTATATATACCTCGCACCCCGAACGATCGACACGGAGCCAAAACCTAATTCCACCGCCGCAACTTTCAGATTCACGAGATCCCATCTTGGGGCCTGTTAGAGCTCCACCGAAGGGAATCCACCACGGAGGGCTTCTACATCATCATAGCCTCTCCGATGAAGTGTGAGTAGTTTACCTCAGACCTTCAGGTCCATAGTTAGTAGCTAGATGTCTTCTTCTCGCTTTTTGGATCTCAATACAATGTTCTCCCCCTCTCTGTGGAGATCTATTCGATGTAATCTTCTTTTGTGGTGTGTTTGTTGAGATTGTTGAATTGTGGGTTTATAAACAAGATTATCTATGAGCAATAATTGAATATTTTCTGAATTCTTTTATGTACGATTGGTTAACTTTGCAAGTCTCTACGAATTATCCATTTGATTTGGCCAACTAGATTGGTAGTTATTGCAATGAGAGAAGTGCTTAGCTTTAGGTTCCTTTCGGTTTTTATCATATTGCATGAATTTATCATCTTGCGGTGTCCTTTCCAAGTGACAGAAGGGGCAGCAAGGCACGTATTGTATTGTTTCCATCGAGGATAACAAGATGGAGTTTTTATCATATTGCATGAATTTATCCCTTTACAACATGTCATCTTGCTTAAGGCGTTACTCTGTTTTCATTAACTTAATACTCTAGATGCATGCTGGATAGCGGTCGATGAGTGGAGTAATAGTAGTAGATGCAGGTAGGAGTCGGTCTACTTGACTTGGACGTGATGCCTATATACATGATCATACCTAGATACACTCATAACTATGCTCAATTCTGTCAATTGCTCAACAGTAATTCGTTCACCCATCGTAAAATACTTATGCTCTTGAGAGAAGTCACTAGTGAAATCTATGGCCCCCGGGTTTATTCTCTATCATATCAATCTTCCATCACTTTATTATTGCTTTGATTTTTTACTTTGCTTTTTATTTTACTTTGCATCTTTATACCAAAACTACAAAAAATATTATCTATCATGTCTATCAGATCTCACTCTCGTAAGTGACCGTGAAGGGATTGACAACCCCTAATCGCGTTGGTTGCGTTGAGCTATTTGTTTTGTGTAGGTACGAGGGACTTGCGCTTGGCCTCCTACTGGATTGATACCTTGGTTCTCAAAAACTAAGGGAAATACTTACGCTACTCTGCTGCATTATCCTCTCCTCTTCGGGGAAATCCAACGCAAGCTCAAGAGGTAGCACCCGACAGCTACTTCGGACTTGTAAATCGGCTTGTGAGTGCTTGTCCACGGCTTGAAGTCGTGAAGCGGTCGGTCTGCATTGAGGGTGCGCGGATGGCATTCTCGCGTGTCAAGACGCACTGGGAGAAGGTTGATTACCAAAGGGCCACCTGAGGGCAAGGAGCATCGGCGACCCGAGCTGTATTTCAACGGTGTCCTGGAGGGATCCTGCCTTGTGGCAGAGCAATGTGCGAAGGACGTGATATTCCCGTGAAAACATTTGGGTTGTCTTGTAATATGAAACAAGATTGGTATGTAATATGATGCTTGTGATTAAATTTTTACCTCCTGTGCGGCCGTTTATTAACATCTAAGGTTTGACCAGTCGTCGGCTTCTGCCCCCACGTAGATAGTATGGGGGTGTTCGGTATAAATCTAAACGCTCTTTACTCCACATTATGGTCCTTAAAGGAGGTGTTTAGCACAACGAACAATGCAATCAGACTATACGGCCTTTATTACCCTCACTTAGCCATAGGAGTTTGACCATGAAAATTTCAGCGAAGCCCCTGGTGTTCGGAAGGCCGAACTAGGGGCGATATAAACGCCTAATCGAAAAAACCGATTCCTAGCATGAAGTGAAAAAAATCTCTAGGTATTTGAGACCTCTCGAACAGCTGACCAGCTCTCGCCTCATCATGAGAGTCAGTTTTCGGCTTTCTCTACTGAGGTGCTCATCCGTACGAACCGGGACACAATCGCAGTAGTTCTCCCTTTACTACCCTAGCCGATATAGCGGAACGTAAGGTAGCAAACACATGAGCTGGGCAACCCAACTATTGACGAAAGACATGAGTCGGAGCCGGTGCATATAATGCTATAAGTTCGGGGTGCCAAACTGTACTGTTAAAGTCTTCGGGCTTTTGTTGCCGTAATGCGGGGCGCGATGAAGCCTCTGGCGCAGTAATACGTACTAGAATGTACCCGTGCAACGAGTAATAAATACAGAGGAAGAAAGGGGAAGATTAAGTAAAAACTGACGCTACCCTTTATTTTTACAATGTGATTAATACGTCGAGACGTATTTGTACGTGCAGTATGATGAGCAAAAAAGGCTATTTAACATGCCAAGACCAAGTGCGAGCTGCGTGCGGGTATGTAAAACAGGTATAGCAATCGTTAACGGAAGCTTCCTGGGGGTTCCTTGTGCGCCAAAGCTCCTTGCCTCATTGGTGTGTCCGACAGACGGGTTGTCAGAAGAAATCTCAAAAAGAGAGAATTGACCTAAAATGGAAAAGAAAAGGTATGCGAATCCTGGGGTCGGTCGAGCCGCACTGTGGATCGCGAGCAAGCTATGCCTCCGTCCTTATTTTTTTGGGCGCGTAATTATGCACGTGTGGGACGGAGGCCGAATTGCTAATCAAGCTCTTTACGAGCCGAGCTATCCTGTTGCAGTGTAGTCCGGACCTTCTTAATGATGTCCGGGCGCTCGGCAACCGGATTATAGTTCTGCTTGAGAAGGTCGTTCTATACCTCTGCTGCTAGGGCGGCTGTGTGATCCTCAGTATAGAGGGAGCGTTCTGTGTTTCCATTAACTGTTATGATGCCGCGTGGACCGGGCATCTTGAGCTTGAGATAAGCGAGTGTGGCACTGCGTTGAATCTAGCAAACGCGGTTCGTCCGAACAGTGCGTGGTAGCCGCTGCGGAAGGGGACGATATCGAAGATTAACTCCTCGCTTCGGAAGTTGTCCGGAGAACCGAGGACCACCTCCAGCGTGATTGAGCTCGTACAACGGGCCTCTACGCCTGGTATGACTCCTTTAAAGGTAGTCCTTGTGGGTTTGACTCATGAGGGATTAACGCCCATCTTCCGCATTGTATCCTGATATAGCAGGTTGAGGCTGCTACCACCGTCCATTAGGACTCGTATTAGGTGAAATCAGTCGATGATTGGGTCAAGGACCAGTGCGGCCGATCCACCATGACGGATACTAGTTGGGTGGTCTCATTGATCAAAGGTGATCGGAAATGACGACCACGGATTGAATTTTGGGGCGACTGGCTCTGCCGCGTAGACGTCCCTGAGTGCGCGCTTGTGCTCCCTTTTGGTTATGTGTGTAGCATATATCATGTTCACCATTTTGACTTGAGGGGGAAATTTCTTCTGCCGCCCGGTGTTCGGCTGCAAGGGCACTTCGTCGTCGTCGTCGCTTTGTGATCCCGTTTCCTTGTTCTCGGTATTTGACTTGCTGGCTTGCTTGAAAACCCAGCAATCTTTGTTGGTATGATTGACTTGTTTTCCTGGGGTGCCATGTATCTGGCACGGACGATTGAGTATGCGGTCCAAGCTGTTTGGTCCCTCGTTGTTCCTTTTATAGGGTTTCTTTCGCTGGCCAGGCTTGGAGCCACTAAATCCAGCGTGAACTACAATGTCATCGGTGTTATCGCCATTACTTCGGCGTTTGTGTCTATTGCGCCGGGTCTTGCCGGTGCTGTTCTTGGCCTCAGAGGGGCCTGCCTTGCTGGCTGTGTTTTTGCTACGAGCCAGCCAACTGTCCTCACCCGCGCAAAAGCGGGTCATGAGTGCTGTGAGGGCTGCCATGGATTTCGGCTTTTCTTGGCTGAGGTGGCGGGTGAGCCTTTCGTCATGGATGCTGTGTTTGAAGGCTTCTAGGGCTTCGGTATCTGGATACTCAACGATCTGGTTCTTTTTGGTTAGGAACCTAGTCCAGAATTTTCTGGCTGATTCTCCGGGTTGTTGGACTATATGACTTAAGTCATCGGCATATGGTGGCCGGACATAGGTACCTTGGAAGTAGTCAAGAAAAGCTTCTTCCAAGTCCTCCCAGTTGCCGATAGAATTTTCAGGCATGCTATTTAGCCAGTGTCTAGCTGGCCCTTTTAATTTTAGTGGGAGGTATTTGATGGCATGGAGGTCATCTCCTCGGGCCATATGGATGTGGAGAATAAAATCTTCGATCCACACTGCGGGATCGGTTGTTCCGTCAGATGATTCAATATTGACGGGCTTGAACCCTCGGTAATTCGTGATCCAAGATTGCCTCGTGAAGGTAGAGGGTGTGCGCGCCTATATCGGGCCGCGTCGCGCCCGATGAAGTCCGCTCATGTTATCGCCCAGCGTGACTAGGTTTGTCATGTCCGAATAGGTAGCTGCCATCCCGAGTCGGGAAGCATCCTCGCGATCCGTAGATTGATCTGGTGTGTCCTGCTCTACTGTCCAGATCCTGCCGAAGGTCGTATGTATGGTCCCAAGCTGTTTTGTCCCTGTTTTTATGAGGCGGTGGGGCGGGTTGTTGTTCGGCCTGAATTGCCATTTTATCCCGACCACGGGGTGGTCAGTCCGCCGCACTATCCCGACCACGTGGTGGTCGTTCTGCATAACGCGAGGGAGGTATGGGATCTGGTGCCTCCTCATCGAACTGAGGTAGCAGTCTGCACTTTGGGTAACTCTTGGCTGGGCGCTTGGGGCCGTATTCTTCAGCTGCCAGGACATCGGTCCATATGTCAATTAGTAGGTCTTGATCGACTTGGAGCTGGTGCTGCTTTTTCTTGAGGCTTCTTGCAGTAGCTATTAGCTGGCGCTTTAAGCGCTCCTGCTCGAGGGGTGCCTCAGGCATGATGAAATCCTCGTTGTCGAGGCTCTCCTCATCCTTGGAGACTGGACGATAACTATAGTCATCCGGGTCATTGGGCATGGCCTGTTTATCAGGGTTAACTTGCCCATTGTCTTGTTCCTCCTGTTTGGATGCAGCTCCAACAGGGTCTTCATTGTTTTCGGTGTTGCCCGGAGTACTATTTTCTCTGGTGCTAGTGTTGCCATCTTTTGAGAGACGAGGCTTAGAATGGCGTTTAGGGCGCCGACGCTTGGACTGTGTCTCAGATGGTTTATTCGCAACTGGATCTTCTTTGTCATCGTCGCTAGCATTTTTAGGTGTGTCAACCATGTACACATCGTACAAAGAGGTGGCCGTCCAACGTCCAGTGAATGGCGGGTCTTGGCCTTGCTCCTTGTCAGCATCGTCATCCATACCGTCAATGTCTTCAGAGCCATAATCAAGTACATCTGTTAAGTCATCGACAACGGCTATGAAGTGGGTGGCTGGTGGGAGGCAAAATTCCCCATCATCAGCCTCTAGCTCGAACCGAACATAGCTCGGCTGTGAGTCCTTCTCCAAGGAAAAATTCTTTAAAGAGTTTAGCACATAACCCAAAGGTGAGTGTTGGAAGATGTTTGCAGCACTGAATTCGAAAATTGATAACCAATCCAGCTCGGTGTTCGCAGGCGTACATGGTCTGGAACTTATAGCCGGAGACGAGTCCGGAGTTCCGTTGACGCAAATATTGGGGGTGTCGAGTCCGTGTGCGGGTCCACCGCCGCGGACTCTGGCCTCAGATGGCACGATCTGCTCCGGTTCTAAGGTCGTTGCAGCAACAGGAACCATCTCTTGGATGTGATCCGATGACAGATTTAAGTCATTTTTATTGGGGCGAGGGGGAGCGATCGTCGCGGTCTCGCATCCATCAAAGATCAGGTCTCCGCGGACGTCCGCGACGTAGTTCAAGCTTCCGAATCTGACCTGATGGCCAGGGGCGTAGCTATTGATCTGCTCCAGATTGCCAAGCGAGTTGGCCCGTAGTATGAAGCCGCCGAACACGAAGATCTGTCTGGGGAGGAAGGTTTCTCCTTGGACGGTGTCACTATCGATGATTGAACGGGCCATCGAACCTTTCGTCGACGGCACAGTGGAACTCTCAATGAAAGCACCAATGTCGGTGTCAAAACCGGCGGGATCGATGGTTACAGGAGACAGGGGACACGATGTTTACACAGGTTCGGGCCCTCTCTATGGAGGTAATACCCTACTTCCTGCTTGATTGATCTTGATGAATATGAGTATTACAAGAGTTTATCTACCACGAGATCGTAATGGATAAACCCTAGAAGTCTAGTCTGTATGACTATGGTAATGAATATCCTTTCCGGACTACACCCTCCGGTTTATATAGACACCGGAGGGATCTAGGGTTACATAGAGTCGGCTACATAAGAAGGAATCTTCATAGCTAGTCACCAAGCTTGCCTTCCACGCCAAGGAGAGTCCAATCTAGACACGGGTATAGTCTTCGGCCTTCATGTCTTCACAGCCCATCAGTCCGGCCCATAGATAACAGGCCGGACGCCCGAGGACCCCTTAGTCAAGGACTCCCTCAACCCTGGCCAGGTTGCTCAGTATCAAGGGAAACCCGCCAGAGGCCGTTAGAAGAAGGATTGCAATGACGAGACTGATGAAGGAGATGATGAGGAAACCAGCGAGCATGAGTTCCAGAAAGCCACTGACGCCCTATGCATTGACAAGGGTGCATCCATGCACTCCTCTCACCGCCAACTTAAATAGTACACGCGTGAGGTCAATGTCGTGGAGCCAGGGGCAGATTCTTGGAAGCCGCTCAAGTGGTCCCTCACGCCCATCATCTTTGATGAGGATGATCACCCTAATTGCACCACCGCAGTAGGGTGTTTGCCGTTGTTAGTCTCACCAATGATCCACAACCTCAAGGTTACAAAGATGTTGGTTGATGGCGGGGCCGGGTTGAATATGATTTCTCCCAAGGTCATCAGCAAACTCCAGATAACAGATGAAGACCTCAAGGTTACAGGTACATTCAAGGGATCAACCCCGGCAGGAGTCATCCTAAGGGGAAGATCACACTATCGGTAACATTCAGGGGGAGAGATAAACTATTGGACTGAGAAGATCATGTTTGATGTGGTTGACCTCCCCCTGCCGTACAATGGGATCATCGGTTGTCGACGTTTTCGGAATGGGGGTCCCCAGACTTGCCTGCCTGCGGCCCATGGCGTGGCTGCACTCGCAGCCTAGTGTGGCCCATCTTCACCAACAAACACTCAAGACCCTCGCGAGGGCCCAAGCCTCGCGAGGCGGACGACACAAGACCTCCTCGGGGGTAGTTTCACCAGGCTGGCTCATGAGGGCCGGAGAGATCAAGGCAAGGAGAACCTCACGAGGTTCCAATGACGTAAGCCATGACGACCGAGACCAGGCGGGCGCCAGCGTGCACAGTGTCGTCCTCGTTTCCTCTTTGGTGCTAAGGAGGCAAGCGCAGGAGAGGAGTACCGAGGCATCAGGCAAAGGTTTCCATATCGGTGCAACAAGACCAAGACCAGCAGGACGGCAGTTAGCTGTGTCTGACACTTTTCTAGCTCTTGAGACAACAGGTTGTTCTTCTGCGTAAGCACCTGGTTATACTATGATCCTTAAATCAGTTGTATTAACTTCTTCAAGTCTCGGGGGCTACTGGTATATAATTATCATATTTGGACATTGTAAATTTACCCGCATATCTTTTAAATGCTGATCTGTGGCTCTGTTAAGCCCATCTAGAGCACCTCGGATGTATGCGTCAGCCAAACTGAAGGCATTGAATGCCTCTTTGGTAAAGCTGGGGTCCCGTAGCACGGCCCTCCGGTGCCGATGGTTCATGGCGCTCTCCACTTAAGAGTTTGTGATGGATACATCACAGATCAGCCCCTGTCTTTGCAGCAGGATCTGGATCCCGGCTGTTGGGAGTATGACCGGCCGGACCCCCGGACATAGTCCGGCGAACTCTTTTCCTGATACAGGACAAACGAAAAAGTCATAGTTGGATTCGACTGCCAAGGGGCATATTTACAAATCAATACCTCTTCGATGAAGGCTCGGCCATGTCTTTGTTTGCCTTCCCCTTCGAAGGCTTGCCCGGCGTAGGGGCTGCTCTCTTTGGAGTTGCCTCTTGGGTAGCATGGAGCGCCAAACGCCTCCCCTTTTGAGCACGAGAAAGTGCGGTGGGTGAGGCAGAACAAGGGAAATCTTTCGGAGGAGATGTCTCCTGATTACTAATGTGTGAAGCAGGGAGAAGACCGGGATAATGGCGGTGATGGCCACTTCCGTACCGTCATAGCTCGCCTGGTAAAACACCCCATCCTCGAGCACCACGAATATATCCGGATCCTCTTCGAATTCGGGGTCAAGGTCCCGATTATGGCCCTCTGGCTGTGGGGCAGGACTGTGAAGCCCCTCGGAGATCTTTCGCCATTCCTGTTATAATTGGACGGATTAATATTTATTGAAATTGGCTCAGGGGGTGGAGTGAGTAGAGCAGAGGGGTTGGGACTTACCCAGCTAGGAGGATTGTACATGGAAAATCCATCTCCGTGCTTGATACGAAATTCCTCTTCCTCCCCTTTGAACAGTTCGACCAATATTTTTGCCAGAGCGGCGGGGGTGTCCAGACCCTTCCGGCCGCAGCGGGAGGCGTTATCCTCCCCATTGTAGTTCCACATGGGAAGCCCTCTGTATTGGAGTGGCTGAACCCCCGTACTATGGAAGTCGCCATTACCTCGACTATTGATAATCCGGACTGGGCGAGTGTCTTTATCTTGCTGATGAGTTGACGAACTTCCGCACTATCTTCATCCTCGAGACTCCGAGGGCGCCAGCTATGGCGTTTCTTCAACGGAACGTTTGTGAACTCGGGAAGACCCCTCCGAACTAGGTCAGGAAGTGCAACGTCCTCGATATAGAACCGTTCGGAAGGCCATTCTTCGAAAGCTTTCTTTGGTGTGCCGGACAGATATCCGGTCTCGGCAGTGCGCCATACCTCGGCTCTACCCAATTCAAATATAGATCCCTCGCGGTTACGCAGGACGAGACCGAATAGCTTTCTCCACAATTCAAAATGGGCCTCACAAACCAGGAACAACTCACAAAGAACGACGTAACCCGCGATGTGCAGGATGGAGGCGGGAGTGAAGTTGTCTAGTTGGAGGCCATAATACTCCAGAAGCCCTTGGAGGAACGGATGAATTGGAAATCTGACACCTCTTAGCAGATAAGGGACGAAGCACACTCGTTCCCCCCAGATGGATTGGGGAAATTCTCCGCCTAGGCCCCGTCATTGAAGGAGGTCAGCCCTGCCCGAACAGGGACCAGAACCGCGGGGCAAAGAAATCCCTGTGTTTGCAGCTTCACTAGCTGACTGCGGGATACAGACATTTCTCCCAATCGCCTTTTTCTGGGACGCATGGATGGGAGGACGAGCTGGGAGCACTAGCCATGTTGGAGTGGTCTTTCCTAGCAAGCTCTGAGGATTTTTTCCACGTGTAGCTGAATGGATCAGAGATCCAATATCTTTAAATAGACACTCCTCCTTACATGGCCGGGGTGTTATGTGTAAAAACACCCTGACCTCTCGCATTCGCTCGACACGTGGAAGCTGAAGTTGTTGATACACAGAAGCCGAGGGGTATGACATTAAATGGAAAGCCGAATACATCACTTTGAAGTCATCGGGGGAGGAACCCGCCTTGCAATGCAAAAGACAATCTGCGCCGGACACCTCGTCTTTGAAGGCTAGTTCAGGGGCTACTAAGGGATTTATGTACTAAGGGGTCCTCGGGCGTCCGGCCTATTAGCCATGGGCCGGAATGATGGGCTGTGATACAAAGACTGAAGACTCTAACCGTGTCCGGATGGGAATCTCCTTTGCGTGGAAGGCAAGCTTGGCGACCAAATATGAAGATTCCTTTCTCTATAACCGACTTTATGTAACCCTAGTTCCGTCCGGAGTCTATATAAACCGGAGGGTTAGGTCTGTAGAGGAGAACAATCATAATCATAGTCATACAGGCTAGACTTCTAGGGTTTTAGCCAGTACGATCTCGTGGTAGATCAACTCTTGTAATACTCATATTGAACAAGATCAATCAAGCAGAAAGTAGGGTATTACCTCCATAGAGAGGGCCCGAACCTAGGTAAATGTTGTGTCCCCCGTCTCCTGTTACCATCGACCTTAGACGCACAGTTCGGGACCCCCTACCCGAGATCCGCCGCTTTTGACACAGACAATCAGCTCTTTGAGAAATCAAAGGGCGTATGAAGAAGACCAAGACCAACCAAAGGAGCAAGATATCACTAAGGAACCCCCCCCCACCTTGTTTGGCAGGCGAGCCTGGTGAGGTCGAGGTTTTCCTGAAGACGAGTCTCAAGACTGTCCCGGCAAGCTTGCCGGGTACAATGAGGGAGGATTACCCCGCCAAGCCTCCACTGCTCCACCTCACAGCAGCGCAAGTCACCGATCGGTGCGGAGTCGAGCCCCCAAGTGACTAAGTGGCTGTTATTTGGCATGTGGCAGGCCACTTCCGAAGGAAATCACCTCCAAATGACAACAGTCCAGGGACATGTCATGCAGGCAGGCGAGAACAAGGCCGAATGGCCAGGCAAGGCTTGTCGGGCTACGCTACGATGTGACACTAAGCGGTGCCTTTAATGCGCCTTGTCCTGTCTACAGAGTTAGGTATGATAGCACTGTTTGCTATCTAATTAGTGCACAATGACTGATTTGCCATTGTGGTGACCCATTGATCTATAAAAGGAGGGCAGTGGTAACCTTCGAAAGAATTCGAACCCTTGTACACTCATACACGCGTAGCTGCTCTCGCCCCGAGGTAACCATGCTAGACTAAAGCGTTGTGTCTCCACCATGGTCCTCTCATCAATCCACCAAAGTAGGAGTAGGGTTTTATGCCTCGCGGTGGCCCGAACCTGGGTAAAAATTGCCCGTGTGATCACTGTCGTGCTGCTCTATGCCCTCCGTTCTTTTTGCAATGCGCTCTTCCCCCTGCCGAACCATAAGGGGCTAATGGCCCCATAGGTGGCCGTGTTTTCCCACGGCATCTTTTACGTGCCAGGTAGGGTGAAGCGCTTGCGCGAACCCAAGAGTGTAAGCAGCGCATCATGTTCATCATCCTTTTCTTCATCAACGGCTTCATCATCCATGGCGCCCAAGAAGAAGTCTGGTGTTGCAGCTCACCCATCCACCTCGAAGGCCCCTTTGTACGTGGTCGCCGACGCCGTGGGGGCTGCAAGGACGCACGGGGACGTGGACGTTGCGGGGGACGTGGCCAGCATAGGCGGCGCCGTCACCACTCCCCCTGCGATTGAAACGGGAGCGGGAGGCACCAGAGAAGGACAGCTCCAGCAGCATCCCAGCGGCCACGCTCCACAAGGTGTGGGGGAAGATTATTTCGTCTCCGCCTCTCCACCCCACCGAAGGACACATCCGCAGCAATGGCGCCCGCCCTGGGTGAACCACGACCCTCTGGCCTCCCCCGATGTGGGTGCGGCTATAGGGAATTCGCCACCCCCGGGATGAGCTGGCCGAACCGATGAACCGAACGGGGCCACTGTTCCCCAAGCGCATCCTCCTCGCCACCATGCCACCCTGGCGACTGGCTCACGGCAACGAGGCCACAGCGTTGCCACTACCGGCAGCGTCAGAAGCTAGGCGACGTTATGATCTATGTCATTGTCTATGCCAAGCACTGCTTCGGAGGCCTTGGCGCGGGCGCAACTCCTCCTGCTGGCAGCCGATCAGATGGATGAGTGGAGAACCACCATTCAGAGCTTGATTGGTTCCTCTGAGGCGGGAGGATCACTGCGAGCAGGCCCATCATGGCCTCCACAGGTGGCGATAACGGCCCGAGCCGCTGGGCGTACCGAAGGGTCCACCCCCATGGTGCAATCCCTCCGAGGGAGCCAGTGCAGGGGCCGCAACCAGAGCCATGCGACCAAGAACCCGACGATGTATCGGTGGCTTCATCCGATCCTTGAGCACGTCGAGACCAGTGACGAGTCTTGGAAGACAGGCAGAGGGAAGACGCGCGCGTCACCATCGAGCGACGCCGCGAAACCCACCACCGGTCTAATAAGCGCAACGGCCTCGATGTCGACGACCCATGCCCGGTGAAGGCGGGTACTTTCCTTTCGAGGTTGGGTGCCCCGCCTTCACTCGTGAGCTGCGGCAAGTCCGTTGGCCATCTGCTCGCACGTTCAAGCCAGAGATACTAGAAAAGTACGATGGAAGATTGAACCCAGCAGAGTTCTTGAGCATCTACACCATCGTTGTTCAAGCTGCAGGGGGAAGAGATGAGAAGGTATTCACCAACTACTTCTCGTTGGCAATCAAGCCAAATGTGAGGTCGTGGCTGATGCACTTGCCAGAGAACTTCATCTCGACCTGGGCTGACCTGTGTCATGAGTTTGTTGGCGCCTTCACGGGAGGCCATCAAGAACCAGGGCGGCCTAGTGACCTGCAGCACCTCCCGCAGAAGGAAGGAGAAAGTTTGCGCAAGTACATGCAGAGGTTCAGCCGGGTGCACAGGAACATTCCAGACATCCACCCGGCAGCTATGATTGCTGCATTCTAGTCCAGTGTGTGCAACCGTAGGATACATTCTAAAATGAACGTTCGATTGCCCAAGACTCTGGTAGATAAGTGTGCCCGAGTAGACGAGGGGAGGCGACTCCCCGATGTACAAGATGGTGTCGATGTGGATGGCACGTCTCATAGGCTCCTTGCGTCCAATGAGTGGATGGCATCTGTCCCAACGGTGAGCCGACACGTGTTTCCTCCAGCCAATGATGATTTTACACGTGGACAATACCCATTGGTCGGGGCTGTTAACGGGTTATCGGATCCAAAACCCGACCTGATAGCTTAACGGCGTTCCGTTACGGTGGATGCCATGTGTCGGTCACCCTTGATGAAAGCACTTCTGTGACGCGCGATTTATCGTCATGGAAGTGGACACTTTCGGGCTCCCAGCAAGGAAGTTGCCACGTGCACTGATTGTCGGGAAGCTATAACATCCCGAAATTCTAAAGTTTGGAATTTTATATTAATTAGATAGTTTTCATTGTTTGTTTGATTGTGGTGTGATTTCTTGTGTGAAATTAACTGAAATTCGATAGTTCTGAAAGTTAAAAGAGAGGGAATAAAAGGACTTTCCCAAACTATCATTTTTCATTTACGATCTCTATGAATTCAAACACTTTTCATCACAAAACCCTGGAGAGAAGATAACATGACTTCTTCCATTTTTAAATAAATGAAAAGGGATTTGAAAAGATTTGAATTTCATTTGAAAATATTTTAAATTCAGAAACTTTAAGCAACTCAATGATTTTCATGTGAGAAGATAAAATGACTTCTTCAAAACATATGAAATATGAGTTGGAAGTTTAAAAGAAATCCACTTTAAAGTCCCTTTGAAAATTATTTTCAATTTGGAGTTATTTGGTTTTATTCAAATTATTTTTCTCCAAAATAAAATATATGGAAATTAGGGTAAAATGATTCCCTACATTAGAAAATTGGAGAGAAATAAATTTGGATTTATTTTGGTATTTAAAAACTGATTTTTATGAGGTTTTATTGCAACAAGAGCAATCTTTGTTGTATTTAAATCTTTGTGGATTTTATTTGATGCTAGAAAAATGTTCATGTTGTAGAAAAATCTTTTTCTGAAAATTTTGATATATAATATTCTATATAACATTTTAAGTTTTTATTACTATTTCTATTTTTGTTTATATGTTAAAAAAATTGACCTACCGGACCGGGTCGACCCAGCTCGCCAGCCAGGCCGCGGCCCAGCCGTCCCACACCGCTCGCCCGCACCGAGTGGGACTCCTCCCGCTGCACGTGCCGCCGCCGTGTCCGCCTTGGCGTTCGAGCCGTGCCGCCGCCGGACTCCCGCCGCCACCCTTGCTTGCCCCTCGCCCAAGCATCACCGCCGCCTTCCCTGCCTATATAAGTCACGCCCCACACCCTCTCTCTCTCTCTCTCCTGGAGATCACGCCGACGTTGCCGCTCCGCATCTCACCGCCACCGTCGCTGAGCCACCGCAGCAGCCTCCCACGCCTTCGCCTCGATGCGCCGTCCTCTCCGTTCAGTCCGCCGAACCGGAGGGCAACCGGAGCCGCCGGCCCGGCCGAGACCAAAGCCGTCGCCGCCGTCCTCCCCGATTCCGTCGATCGCCTCCGTAACCGCCGCCTCCCGTCTGTTGGATCTGGATCCAACGATCCAGATTTCATTTTCTTATAAGCGTTTTCTTCTATTCTGTGAACGTTCGTTAGTTAGGGTTTGCAGTGAACATTTTCGTTCGTTAGGGTCTGTTAGCGAGCGTTCGATCGATAGTTTTTTCTTTTTCTTTTTATTTTCGGTCAGGGACCCATCTGTGAATATTTTATTTACAGATTAGTCCCTGATCTTCAAACCTTCGCTACTTTTCGCTCGTTTATCCAAATCCAATGAAACCAACGCCTACTTCTTCGTTATGATCTCCTCTATCCAGATAACCAACTTAAACATATTTTTGAAAGTTTAAAATATGGTTTCATACATATTTGAATTTTAATCTTCTCTTGATCGTAACTTGAGTTTCATAACTCCGATTTAATCGATTCTTTTTGCTTATTGAAGCTCCTGACCTAAACTTTCTGATAAGACCAAATACACCTAATTTTGGTACTGTTAGAAATTGTTTTCTGTTGCAAGAGTTATTTGCTTGTTTTTGAAGTTTTCCGAGATCTTTTCTTCGATTCTTTTGCATGATAGCTTATGTGTGGTTACTATTGCTTGCTTACGATTGATGGACTAGAGTGTGACGGGTAGAACTATCAGGAGTTATGAGTTCGAATCATCTTCATCAACAGTACAAGGCAAGTTCACACTTTGATCATATCCCTTTATTACCCAGTTATTTTGCATTAGTTTCAACCCCTCAAACATTGGATGAGTAGGATTGATAACATGTGGGTATTGGGAAGTAGTTAATGAGGTTGAACCTATTGTCTTATATTCAAACCTTGGGAGTTACTACGTTATGCTTACTGCTATGCTATGCTCGTAGACGTGGTTTGGTTTTGAGAGAATTCATGAAAGATGTGAGAGTTATTGTTAACTAAGGTTTAACTTAAGGTGGCTACTTTAATACACATCTGGGTGGATTGGCTGGGGCACCATGGAGCACCCAGTGGTTTGCCCGGGTACCTGGAGAACCAAGTGCTTGCCCAAGGGGAACCCGGAGTACCCGTGTGATAACCCTATGGAATGCCACCCAGGCTCAAAGGGATCATAAGATTATTCATGCTAGAAACTTTCGTGTGCAGCCACAAGCCTTTATGGGCTCTGGCATAGTTGAGTAAGTTGTGGGAGAGCTTTCCATGATGGGCTAGTCGATGTAGGGGATTGTAGGTGTACTGGCCTATCTATCGGTTAAGGGGACCTCTTCGGAAAGACTGTGTCTCGGTCATCTGTTTCTCAAACATCATGTAGTGCGAGAAATACAACGGAGGAGATTGAGTCTTGTGGGGAAAAGTGCGCAACCCTCTGCAGAGTGTAAAAACTAACCATGATTAGCCGTGTCCCCGGCTATGGACATCTTGAGTCTCTGGTATTTGGATTATCATGTAGATCTCATCACTTTAATTAAAAAAATTGTTGGGTTATTCATATTTAATTGGGATTGAGTTGGAGGAACCTTCTCAATATTTTCAAACAACTGTGTAGATAAATAAAATATATTCCTTTGTTGTAGGAAAAATTGGCTTTTTGCAAAAATAAACTTAGAGCTTTCCACCAGCCAAATATGCATGTAGTGACAGCTATTATTCATCATTATCCTATGGTGTGAATTTGCCAGTATATTCAATGTACTGACCCTTTCTGGCTGCAACATCTCATGTTGCAAGAATCTTACGACGAGTAAGTGATACGTTAGGGTCACGATTTCTACACTCAACTTTGCCGTTGGTGTTGATGGGAATCCACAACCTTGTTGTTACTTCCACTATTTTGGATTGAGGTAATAGTATTTACGTTATTTTATACATGTGATTTACCTTTGTTATAAATCCTTGAGTACTGTGTGTGTCAGCATACTGATCCAGGGCTGACACTTAAGCTCAGAGACTTGGCCGTCTGAGGTCGGGTCCCTAAAGAAGCCACGGCTGCCAAGAAGGCTAGGATTGGTGACGGGCCGTACTGCAAGATCCATCGGAAAAAGGGCCAAGATCTTCAGGCGTGTCATCAGGTTGAGCAACTCATCTATAAGCAGAGGGCTGAGTACGAGAAGCGCGAGAAGGAGAAAGACCAGGATGTCATTGGCGGGGCCGAGGCGGCAGAGCAGGTCGCCCTGGCCAGGCTGCTCAGTATCAAGGGAAACCCGCCAGAGGCTGTGATAAGAAGGATTACGATGACGAGAGTGATGAAGTAGATGAAGAGGAAATCAGCGAGCATGAGTTCCAGAAAGCCACTGACGCCCTATGCATTGACAGGGGTGCATCCTTGCACTCCTCTCACCGCCAACTTAAACAGTGCATGCGTGAGGTCAATGTCGTGGAGCCAGCGGCAGATTCTTGGAAGCCGCTCAAGTGGTCCCTCACGACCATCATCTTTGATGAGGAGGATCACACTGACCGCACCACCGCGGTAGGGTGTTTGCCGTTGTTGGTCTCACCAATGATCCGCAACTCAAGGTTACAAAGATGTTGGTTGACGGCGGGGCCGGGTTGAATATGATTTCTCCCAAGGTCATCAGCAAACTCGAGATAGCAAATGAAGAGCTCAAGGTTACTGGTACATTCCAAGGGATCAACCCCGGCAGGAGTCATCCTAAGGGGAAGATCACACTATCGGTAACATTCAGGGGTGAGTTAAACTACCGGACTGAGAAGATCATGTTTGATGTGGTTGACCTCCCCCTGCCATACAATGGGATCATCGATTGTCGGCGTTATGGGAATGGGGGTCCCCAGACTTGCCTGCCTTCGGCCCACGGCGTGGCTCCACTCGCGGCCCAGTGCGGCCCATATTCACCAACAAAAATCAAGACCCACGCGAGGGGCCAAGCCTCGCGAGGCAGACGACACAAGCCCTCCTCGGGGATAGTTTCACCAGGCTGGCTCGTGAGGGGCGGAGAGATCAAGGCAAGGCGAACCTCGCGAGGTTCCAATGGCGTAAGCCATGACTACCGAGACCAGGCGGGCGCCAGCCCGCACAGTGTCCTCGTTTCCTCTTTGGTGCTAAGGTGGCAAGAGCAGGCAAGGAGTACCGATGCATCAGGTAAAGGTTTCCATATCGGTGAAACAAGACCAAGACCAGCAGGACGAAGGTCACCGTGGAGCCCAAGACGGCGTCACCACCATAGCCTTTGGCAGGCGAAGACCACCTTTAGTAAGGATAGCTTGTACTAGCTGCCCCCTTCGAATTGGCCATTGTGGCATCCCTTCCCGCTCAATATTTGGGGAGAGGACCATGCCTTTATAAATAGGACTAGCCACTACAGTAGGAGAGAACAGATTCAGATCATCCTCACCCACACAAGTTCACCAAGCACAAGAATAACTCACCTCAGGAGGTTGTTCTTCCCTTTGTACTATTCATCCTCAGCCCAAGAGGCAATCCACCACACTACACTTGAGTAGGGTATTACACCACAACGGTGGTTCGTAACCTGTATAAATCTCGTGTCTCTTGTGTTGCGAGTTCATCGAACTAGGCTTCGAGATCGTGGTGAGGCTAAGGGCGTGATTAGGTAGGGGGAGATCTTCATGCGCACCCCAGTGTTCGAACCTCAAGGGTTTTGCTAGAACCCAAAAACCGACATTTGGCGCGCCAGGTAGGGGTGCACCGAAGCTTTCCTTCCGTCGATCTGCGTCCTGTCGCTTCGTCGCATCCATGGTGGACGCTCGCCAAGCTCGCGCTGAGCACCAAGCTCGCGCTCAGATGGTTCCTGTCGGCGTGCCTCCACGTCATTCTCCATCACCTTCCGCCAACGCCGCCACGGCCCCGGCGGGAAATGAGCAGCAAGCATCGTCGCTGCACCCCTCAGTGCGGCGGGATGACCGCACCGCCACTCCGTCGCTGACCCCAGCCGGCTCGTTGCCTCACGCTCGTCGCGCTCCCACGGACGCGTAGGCCGCGTAGTGCATGGCACACGAACTCCTGCGCTACCACCGCACCGACGACCTCTACGAGGACTGGCTGGACCGCATCGCCGAGCTCGTCAGCGCCGCAGGGGGCTCCCCTGCACCATCCCTCTCGCTGCCTCGCCCTCCGCCAGCTGCGGGCGACGTGGCTCATGGAGCGCCACCTCCACCACCTCCACACCAAGATGGTGTCATGGCGCCAAGGCGTGCGCCCCCCCGGCGCGACCTCCCGCGTCGGGCGCCCGTGCGCGAAGAAAGAAGCTGCCAAGAAGTTCCTCGTCTACAAGAAAACGCTCTCGCGCTCCAAGCACCGCTATGAAAAGACTGGGCGCCGCCTGCGGTGGCGGTGCGCGGATATCAAGGGCAGGCTCCACATCAGCGAAGGGTCCCGGTGGCCACCGCGGGCTGCCGCGCCTTCACTCCTGAACTACGATACGTCGCATGGCCGGGCAAGTTCAAGCCATACCTGCCTCCACGCGACGATGTTACCCCTACCCCGCGGAGTTCCTGCAGCTCTACGAGCTGAGCATTGAGGCAGCCAATGGCGATGAAAAAGTCATGGCGAACTGGTTCCCCATGGATCTCAAGGATTGAGCCTGCTCATGGCTCCTGAACCTGCCTTCGGGCTCCATCTCCTCCTGGAACGAGATGCGCGACCACTTCGTCGCCAACTTACTGGGAACTCGCGACCGACCTCTGGCCGCGGGTGACCTGCGTCGTGTCAAGAAGCAGCCAGGGGAGACCCTCCAGAAGTACATCCAGCGCTTCAACAACATTCACCTCAAGATCCCCAAGGTGACGGACGAGGGCATCTTCTCCGTGTTTTCCGGTGGCATCCGCGACTTCAAGATGAAGGAGGAGCTCGCCATCCACGAGGAGCTGTGCACATCCTTTGAGTTCTTCAACCTGGCGACCAAGTGCGCAAGGGCTGAGGAAGGGTGCCTTTCCCTCCTCGAGCTCCCAGCTGCCAACCTGGAGGAGAAGAAAGCCAAGGCCAAGGGCGTGAAGCGCAAGGGAGTGGCCGTACTCGCGGCGGAGCCAGACACGAAGTGCGGCCGGGACCAACCCGAGTCATCCAAGAGCAGCCGACAGTTCTGCGCCTTCCACAACGTTCACAGCCATAACACCAACGACTGTCAAGAGCTCGCCATTCGAGATGGACACCTCGGTCGACGCCCCGAGCGCAACGACCGGGGCTACGGCCGTGTAGGAGGATGTGGCGGAGGACACTGGGACGACCGTGGCCCTCACTAGGAGTAGCGTGACCGGCCTCATGAGGACTGCTGGCAAGACCAGCCTCGTGAGGACGCCTGGAGGGATCAGCCTCGCGAGGACCGCCCCAGGGCAATGCTGGTCTTCCTCCACTGCCGCCACCACCAAGAAGGAACGACGACCATGTCAGGACCCCGATTCCAAGTCACATCGATCTAGCCGGTAACACCTCATATCACTTTGCGGCCTCACGCACGGTATTCCCACGGGTGTCGCCTTACCATGGCCCGGGACCGTTTGGGCCTTTTGGCTCACGTATATGATAGTGTCGCTAGCATCCATATGACAGAGAACCCGGGCCGACATGGCTATTCGTGAACCCAAAGCGGCACTAACCCATGGGGAAAGGCATACATGAATCACATCGAGCATGTCGGTCATCAACGTGTGAATCTGGCTGTAGCACTGGCTAACAGGACTCGCAACCGGGCTGTAGCAGGCTAGGCAGGACTCCGGATGTCACCGTGACATTTCCCAAGGGACAGACACAGAACGAAGTGAAACACATGTCGCCAGTCAAGTGTCCAGAGCAGAGTGTTGGGCTAGCAGGACTCCGTGAACCGGCAGAAGCGGACTACTATCGCCAGAAGCACTAGACTACATTTCCCCATATGAGAGGCTGCCAAGGATAAACAACTAGATTGTCGGATCCCACACATACCAAGCATTTCAAAACATACACACAATATGCTCAATATGTGTAAATACAACATGGCATCACAACATAACTCTACGACTCAAATATTTATTCATTAGGCTCCGAGGAGCGAGATAATACAAACAGGGGTCTCATGACCCAACATTCAGAGCATACAAGTCAAAGTACATGCGGAAGCTAAACATGTCTGAGTACAGACAACTATAAATGGAAAAGGCTGAGAAGCATGACTATCTACCACATCCTGCCGAGGGCACAAGATCGTAGCTGAGGTAACAAGCTAAACGTCGAAGTCCATGCGGAACTACTAGCGAGACTGGCGTCTCTCTGCAAAACATAAAATAAGCAAACGTGAGTACGAATGTACTCAGCAAGACTTACATCAGAACTAACTACATATGCATCATTATCAACAAAGGGGTGGTGGAGTTTGACCGCAGCAAGCCAGCTTTGACTCGGTGGCTATCCTGAACTACGACCGCAAGTAACTCTTTTGAGGTGGCGCTACGAGTCCACATATTCACCATATCAATACACCACTATGGACCCGCCCCGCCTCCCTACGAGAACGCCATCCATAGCACTCACACTTATCTTGCGCATTTTAGAGTATCCACTTTCACTTGTCTATGAACCGATATAGGCAACCCGAAGTCCTTTTCCATGACACGGCTATTCAATAGATCATTTATAACCCTGCAGGGTGTACTTCTTCGCACACGCTCACCACTTATCGCCGCACACGACATGTACTGCAACCTTCAAGCGGAAGCCCAGCGAGGGTGTCGGCCACGGCCTACCTAAACACTCAAGTCCCTAGTCCAGGTTTATCGCCTATTCAGGTTCCATCCGCAGGGAGTCCGGCCGAGGTTTCCACTAACGTCCCCGAACGATGTGTGCAGGGTTCCCGAGATACCAAACGGGCATTCGCACACCGGCCACGGTGTATCTACCGCATCATAGCTCACCCCTAGGGTCAGCGCTACGCACGGCCTCCAACACATATCCTACAAACACCAGAAACTAGTTGCAACTCCTGGACAGAGAACAAGGGTGCTTAAGAAGCCGAGAGAGTCAATTAAGGATCCCAATGTGTGGTAGTAACTGTTTCATGGATCACAAACACAGAACTCAGTTCCTGAGGACGGCTGCAATGAGACAACCCACCATGTACTCCTACATGTCCTCTCACCGCTACCTTTACAAAATCGTGTTCACACACTTAGCTCACACACAGTAGGACATGTTCACACATTCCAATTCATTCCCGATGAATCAGACCTGACTCAACTCTAAGCAATAGCAGGCATGAAAAACAAGCATGAATGAGTAGGCACAACAGGGCTCAAACAACTCCTACTCATGCTAGTGGGTTTCATCTAATTACTGTGGAATGACAGTCATGCAGAGGATAAAGGGGTTCAGCTACCGCAGCAAGTAATGTATGAATCGTTGTTGTCCTAATGCAGTAAAAGAGAGCAGGAGCGAGAGAGTGGGATTGTATCGAAATGAACAAGGGGTTTTGCTTGCACGGCACTCCAAAGATATTATAGCTCTTCATCGGTGTCATCGAACTCATCGCTCGATGCGTCGCTCATCGAGGGGGACAAATACCGCACACAAGGAAGAACACAATCAATGCAGTGCACAATATGATGCATGATCATGACATGTCAGAATGCTGTGATTTGAGCTAATGCAACTAGCAGCAGATTAAATGAAGTTGGTTTGAATCCAAGATTCAAATTCAAACTCCATATATGGATATTAACTTGCCATTTATATCTTTGTGCTAAACAGCAGCTATAAGTTGTTCTAACATGCATGAAAATGCCATAAACATATTCTTTGGATTTTTCTGATAATTTTTCATATATAAATCATTTCAATCTGAGTTATAGATTAATTTCTATGATTTTTTAGAAGTTTTAGCTATTTTCCGGAATTTCTTGAATTATTTAAATTCCAGAAAATCATTAACTGCGTCGGTGTGATGTCAGCAAGTCAACAGGGGCGGCCCAGGTCAAACTGACCAGTGGGTCCCGCGTGTCAGCGTCATTAGCTTAACTAACTAAATTAATATTAGTTTAACTCCTAATCTAGGTTTGACTAGGGGCGGGGCCCACATGGTCAAATGGGTCAAACCCACCGGCTTTTAGCACGGCGACGACCCAGACGCGCGGGCAGCGGCGAATTCGCGCTCCGGCGACCAAAAGTACGGCGGAGGCCATCTAAGTGATGCGGGCGCTCCCCCGCATCGAGTGGTGGTGGTGGTTGGACCGGGGGTGGCCGGAAACGTCACCGGCGACGACTTCGATGGCTGCCGGAGCTCGGGTGAGCTCGCGGTTGTCGCTATGACGGTCGGGGCAGCTCGTGCGGGGCACCTACGTGCTCTACGCAGCGCGGTGAACAAGATGGATGTGCCGGCGGAGCCATTTCGTGGCCGGAGCCACGCCGGCGGTGAGCACAGACGGCGGCGCGTGCGGTGAGCACAGACGGCGGCGGGTGCGGTGAGCTCGGTGTGGTGCGTGCGGTGCACGAGAGAGGGAACAGAGAGGGGGAGGACGGGCAGCAGCTCACAGTGGTCTCGACGAGCGGGTCAGAGAGGTCGGGGAAGAGCTGGAGTGGTCACGGCGGCGAGGGGGATCTCCGGCGACCGAGGAGGGGAAAAACGTCGGGGCGGCGCTTCGGGGCTCTTCCGGTCGCGTGAGCCATCGTGAAGGACGAGGGAGGAACGGTGGATCTCGGGCCGCGTCGAGGAGGTGAGGGGGTGGACGATGGCCGCGGTGGTGCTCGTCGGTGCGGACGCGGCTGCGGCGGCCATGGCGTCGAGGAAGCGAGGGAGAGAGCAGGGGGGAAGTGTGAGGTGTCGGGTGGACCGGGGCGACACCGGGGAGGCGTTCGCGGCGTCGAAGCGGTGACCAGGCGATGCAGACGAGCAGGGTGGTGGCGTGGCGAGCTCGGGCGCGTGCGCCGTGTCCCTCCTCTGCCTACTGGCAGAGGTAGGCGATGACTGGCACGGGCTAGCACAGTGCTGGGCCCGCCAGTGGGCTGCCAGGTGGGCTGCGCCAGGTAAGTGGCTGGATCCTTTCTCTCTCTCCTTTTTCTAATTATTTCAGTTTTCTATTATTCTGTAAATTTTTAGGGCTTTATTAAAAATGCCAGGGCATTACCAAAAATCATGAAACTAATCATGGCTACTGTTTAGAATATATCCAACAGTAAACATTTTAGTTTATGATTATTTGAACATTTAAAATATTTTATAGCATTTAAACGCCCAAATGCAAATAGAGTATGATTTAATTTAGAGCCCAAATATGTCATGGAAAAATGTGCATCACCTCTGGTTACTGTTTACATCATTTTCCATAAATGATGAACATTTTTGAAAGCCATTTGGATTTACTGAAGATATTTTAGGTGAACCTAGTGAATTCCTTTGGTGGTAGGGTTTCAACATCCCCATTTCAAGTTTCTTTGGAATTTAAACATGATGGCATGATGAGCAAGCAAAGTCAAACAAGGGCTGATCTGGGGCTGTGACAACTCACCCCCACTAAACAAGAATCTCGTCCCGAGATTCAAGACATGAGGTAAGAATACAGAGGGGGCACAAGACCAACACCATCTTCAAGGGTCCAGGTTGCACCTCATAAGGTTGTTGATTCGCTGTATACGCTGTTCGACATCTTTGCTTTTGAAATCTTCATTCAACTTGACGATGAAAAAAGAGATTCTACAGGAAACGATCTTCTCGAAGATTGAGAAATTCACGATCAACTCACGGAATGGGACATAGAAACATCTCTGGAGATGAGAGGCAAACATACATCAGGAGGGACGGATGTAACAATTTGACGAGGGTTTCAAAGTAGCGAGGAAACAATTACCATGATCCCATAACAGGGCACCTTGGTAGAGGTGACTCGTAGAATTATTCCCTTAAGTGGCAAAAAGAATTACTTTTGATACAAGGATCATTGAAACTCTTCTCACCAGCCCGAGGCAATTTATTTAACGATCGCTTAACGGAGTTCGGAGAACGATACACTCGCCTAGAATGGATGATGTGAACTACCTTGTTGAAGACAACACAAGGAATGATTTGCTTGCTGCTCTCAAGAACTTGAGCATTTCTAAATTCATGAAGGTTCTACCAACATCCGTGGCAAGGATCCCGCAACACGACATACTACCATGATGACCGGTGATGGATGATGCGGATACAAAGGAAGATAACACCTTCAGACTTCCCTTAGCGGCTAAGGAACAGAATCTGATGATCGATCGAGAGACATTTAGCACTCCGCTTCTAATGTTCTCCTTGATGTGCTAGCGTAATCCATTCATAGATATGGTTTGATATCTAGAACATCAAGTAAAAGGTCGGACTTGAACACAAAAATCCATAAGGAACAACTATTGGAATAAATTCTACGAGATCCTTATGGGGAGGTGGCTAACTTTCTCAATCAAGATACTATAATAATAAGTCTTCCGGTTGGGTGTGTTGGCCACAACATCCACCTTACTTGGTTACAGGGAGACCAATATTATAGTTCTTGAGGAACGTTCCAACCATCATATCTGCCTGAGATTCAGATCTGGCTGGTATCAGGATAATCCAGACTCATCAAGTCTAGAAAGAAAAATGAGAGTTTGCAACACAAATCGACGAGACGGCGTTGCGAGATTCTCGGGGAATGAACTATGATAGCAAGCTCCAAAACATGAGCTGGTTCTACTACAACATGTGAACACGTTGTCTGAGACAATCATGACCACACAGTAGTCTTATAATAGAACACTACCGAGTTCAGGTGGGGAACCATCATTGAGATAACGAAGCCTTGTGCATATCCATCCGGGCCCTTCAGGATTAGCGCATGAACTTCTTTTCTTTGAACAATTCAATCAGTGGCTTGGTGTGCTAGGAATTGCATATGAAATGAAGATGATCAGTCTATCAGACCATAGAATACTTTGCACAGGCATGACTGACTTGGGATGATTCCAGAGGAAGCAAAACAAACCTTTCTGAAATTCATGGCGGCAACTTCCACCTAAAGCACATGAATTCGAGGAAGTCACTTCTTCCATCCAAGCATAGGCTTCATGAACGGAACACGAAGGCATTGCTTACAAAGTTTTCAACACTAGGTTGATGTTCAACATGAAACATGGGGGAGACAAAATGCTGCCGATGGGCTCAACAACAACTCATCGGAATTTCCATATCATCGACTTCCACCATCATGTGAACACAAAGGATAGCATTGATCGACCAAAAGATGTAATGGTGTATGCTCGAGGGATCAACCACGAGTAAGACAACATTACTTAACATCGTTGGTTCTGATTTGACTTGACAATAGCCCATACTCAAGTCAAAGTTTTGACAAGGCAATAGATCCAACAACTGAACACGAGGACCAATCAATGGAGATATCATCTTTCTTCAACACACACATGCACAGAAGATATCCCTTAGAGATGAACTAAGTTAAGCAAAGCTTTATCTTCCAACTCTCCAAGTTGTCGTCTAGCTCAACCAACTAGCTCGTGGATATCCAACACAGATTCTGGAGAATGGTGGTTTAGAGGAAAACCAATATGATCACGAACTCAACATAGCGGTCAGGTGACAACCTGGTAACACTTCCAAGAAGATATTTGGAAAGTCACGAACCACCGATATATTACTAAGCTCGAGAACAATCTTGCTTTTCAGGGCAAGACGATATGATCAATAGAGCGAAGATTTGAATTAATCCTAGCTCATCGATCAAGGAGTGCACCAGGAGAATGGATTCCATAGCACGATTAATCTTAGGATGATGATTCAATGATCAACACGCTAAGGATGAGAATATTGTCCATTAACTACCAAGCAAGGGGGTTGCTAGGCGTATCGATTTCACACACCACAATTCACTTGTCGGCACTCCGGCTACAACAACACAGAACCGAGGAATGAATAATAATGGTGAAAAGTATCACTGCTTCAAGATTTCACAAGAAGTGGTGCAATTCTCATGACACTCTTGACATAAAGATGGTAACACTCCAAGGTAGAACAGAACAAAAGCTGGATTGGCATTTTAATCTGTGGAATACAACTGCTTGACCCAATCCTAGATATGGACGAGGTACTAAAGTTTGTTTCTCCTAGTCATTCCGGATAGAATGGCTTGACGGTCCACAAGAGTAAAAGGCATCGATGAACACAAATGCACACATACTCTTGGTTATCAACTGATAGAGGAGGGTCGGAATACAACTAAAGAGAACAACCCAAAGGAACGTATAATTTTCTGAGTTGTGGATGCACAGATTAGTATGTCGAGCAAAGCTCAACATTTCTTCCGGATAATCCATGCGGAGAAGGTAGAACTGGCAGAGTCACAATTATGAATGGAGAACTCCTCAAGAGTACTCTAATTGTGATCTTTTAATTCAAAGAACTTCTGCCTTATTGGTTCATGGTATTTGAAAGAAAGAAATACCACGAACCTCGAGGACTAATGCAAAGGTTACTAATAACCTAAGGGAGCTAGCAATTACTATCAACATGAAGTAAGTAGGGTGAATCTCGGGTTCAAGAACCCAGGAATAGAATACCTACCAACTAAATTGCATCACGGGATGCTTTCGAGAATGATGGCCAGAATCATCACACGGGGAACACAAAGCATGGCTGGATTACTAAGTGATACTCTAAACACCTAGGGTCATAATAATAACTCCAACTTATGTGTCGAGGCGGCGGAGTACCTCAACATACTAATTTGTGTGATTAATCTGGCCCAAAGGAACACCGGAACGGGAGGAAGGGATTTGCAAATGCTTCAAACTACTTAGAGACCTGGAATGACTCGGACAGCATAACGGCTGTAAATGCTCAAAATGATTTGAAACATCCTGCAAAATAGTGGCATGACCACTAAACATCACAATATCAAGATTCTGAGACCAGCTATGAACACACGGAAGTAGTAAAAACTGAACTGAGGCTTAAAACCAACAATCTTAAAAGTCTATTGATTAGTAACACGTCATCCTGATAGATAGATGAGAAGGCCTAGTTCTTAATCCCCGTAGAAGAGAAGAGGATGACTCAGATCAGAAGGCCATGAGGTATAAGGAGTAAAAAGAGCCTTACGCTCCTCCCACAATCAATTCCTTACATAACTAAAGCATTTCTAGACTCAACTTCACCAGTTTGGCTTGGTAAACCTACAGCAATCAAAGCTCGATACCAACGCTGTCAGACCTCGATTCCAAGTCACATCGATCTAGCCAAGAACACCTCATATCACTTTGCGGCCTCACGCATGGTATTCCCACGGTGTCGCCTTACCATGGCCCGGGACCGCTTATGCTTTTGGCTCACGATATGATAGTGTCGCTAGCATCCATATGACAGAGAACCAGGGCCGACATGGCTAGTCGTGAACCCAAAGCGCACTAACCCATGGGGACAGCATACAGGAATCACATCGAGCATGTCGGTCATCAACGTGTGAATCCGGCTGTAGCACTGGCTAACAGACTCGTAACCCGGCTGTAGCAGGCTAGGCAGACTCGGATGTCACCAAGTGACATTTCCCGAAGGGACGTATACAGAACGGTGAAACACATGCCAGCCAATAAGTGTCTAGAGCAGAGTGCTTGGGCTAGCAGGACTCCGTGAACCGGTCAGAAGCGGACTACTATCGCCAGAAGCACTAGACTACATTTCCCATATGAGAGGCTGCCAAGGATAAACAACTAGATTGTCGGATCCCACACATACCAAGCATTTCAAAACATACACACAATATGCTCAATATGTGTAAATACAACATGGCATCACAACATAACTCTACGACTCAAATATTTATTCATTAGGCTCTGAGGAGCGAGATAATACAAACAGGGTTCTCATGACCCAACATTCAGAGCATACAAGTCAAAGCACATGCGGAAGCTAAACATGTCTAAGTACAGACAACTATAAATGGAAAAGGCTGAGAAGCCTGACTATCTACCACATCCTGCCGAGGGCACAAGATCGTAGCTGAGGTAACAAGCTAAACGTCAAGTCCACGCTGAACTACTAGCGAGACCGACGCCTCTCGCAAAACATAAAATAAGCAAACGTGAGTACAAATGTACTCAAAGAAGACTTACATCGTAACTAACTACATATGCATCATTATCAAATAAGGGGTGGTGGAGTTTGACCGCAGCAAGCCAGCTTTGACTCGTGGCTATCCTGAACTACGATCGCAAGTAACTCTTTTGAGGTGGCACACGAGTCCACATATTCACCATATCAATACACCACTATGGACACGCCCCGCCTCCCTCACGAGAACGCCATCCATAGCACTCACGCTATCTTGCGATTTTAGAGTATCCACTTTCACTTGTCTATGAACTGATATAGGTAACCCAGAATTCCTTCTCTGCGAACACGGCTATTCAATAGATCATTTATAACCCTGCAGGGTGTACTTCTTCACACACGCTCACCACTTATCGCCGCATACGACATGTACTCGACAACCTTCAAGCGGAAGCCCAGCGAGGGTGTCGGCCACGGCCTACCTAAACACTCAAGTCCCTAGTCCAGGTTTATCGCCTATTCGGTTCCACCACAGGAGTCCGCCGAGGTTTCCACTAACGGCCCCGAACGATGTGTGCAGGCTTCCCGAGATACCAAAGGGGCATTCGGTACACCGGCCCATGGTGTATCTACCGCATCATAGCCCACCCCTAGGGTCAGCGCTATGCACGGCCTCCAACACATATCCTACAAACACCAGAAACTAGTTGCAACTCCTGGACAGAGAACAAGGGTGGTTAAGAAGCCGAGAGAGTCAATTAAGGATCCCAATGTGTGGTAGTAACTATTTCATGGATCACAAACACAGAACTCAGTTCCTGAGGACGGCTGAAATGAGACAACCCACCATGTACTCCTACATGGCCTCTCACCGCTACCTTTACCAAATCGTGTTCACACACTTAGCTCACACACAGTAGGACATGTTCACACACCATTCTAATTCATTCCCGATGAATCAGACCTGACTCAACTCTAAGCAGTAGCAGTGCATGAAAACAAGCATGAATGAGTAGGCACAACAGGCTCAAACAACTCCTACTCATGCTAGTGGGTTTCATCTAATTATCGTGGAATGACAGTCATGTAGAGGATAAAGGGGTTCAGCTACCGCACCAAGTAACAGATGAATCGTTGTTGTCCTAATGCAGTGAAAAGAGAGCAGGAGCGAGAGAGTGGGATTGTATTAGAATGAACAAGGGGGTTTTGCTTGCGTGGCACTCCTGAAGATATTATAGCTCTTCATCGGTGTCATCGAACTCATCGCTTGACGCCGCCTACTTAGGGGGACAAATACCGGCAAACAAGGAAGAACACAATCAATGCAGTGCACAATATGATGCATGATCATGACATGTCAGAATGCTGTGATTTGAGCTAATGCAACTAGCAGCAGATTAAATGAAGTTGGTTTGAATCCAAGATTCAACTTCAAACTCCATATATGGATATTAAATTGCCATTTATATGCTTTGTGCTAAACAGCAGCTATAAGTTGTTCTAACATGCATGAAAATGCCATAAACAGATTCTTTGGATTTTTCTGATAATTTTTCATATATAAATCATTTCAATCTGAGTTATAGATTAATTTCTATGATTTTTTAGAAGTTTTAGCTATTTTCTGGAATTTCTTGAATTATTTAAATTCCAGAAAATGATTAACTGCGTCAGCATGACATCGGTGTGACGTCAGTAAGTCAACAGGGGCGGCCCAGTCAAACCGACTAATGGGTCCCTTTGTCAGCCATTAGCTTAACTAACTAAATTAATATTAGTTTAACTCTAATCTAGGTTCGACCAGGTATGGGCCCACATGGTCAATGGGTCAAACCCACCGCTTTTAGCCACGGCGACGACCAGACGCTGTGGGCAGCGCGAATTCGCGCCCGGCGACCAAAAGTACGGCGGAGGCTATCTAAGTGATGCAGCGCCCCGCATCGAGTGGTGGTGGTGGTTGGACCGGGGTGGCTTGAACGTCGCCGCAGAACGACTTCGACGGCTGCCGGAGCTCGGGTGAGCTCGGGTCATCGCTATAACGGTCGGGCAGCTCAGGCGAGGCACCTCGTGTTTCACGCAGCGGTGAACAAGATGGATGTGACGGCGGAGCCATTTCGGAGGCGAGCCACGCGCAAGGTGAGCACAGACGGCGGCGGGTGCGGTGAGCTCGGTGTGGTGCGTGCGGTGCACGAGAGAGGAATAGAGAGGGGGGGGGGGACGGGCAGCAGCTCACAGTGGTCTCGACGAGTGGGCCAGAGAGGTCGGGGAAGAGCTGGAGTGGTGACGGCGGCGAGGGGGATCTCCGGCGACCGAGGAGGGGAAAACGCCGGGCGACGCTCGGGCTCTTCCGGTCGCGTGAGCTGCCGTGGAAGGACGAGGGAGGCACGGCGGAGCTCGGGCCGCCGAGGAGGTGAGGGGGTGGACGATTGCCGCGGTGGTGCTCGTCGGCGCGGACGCGGCTGCGGCGGCCATGGCGTCGAGGAAGCGAGGGAGAGAGCAGGGAAAGTGTGAGGTGTCGGGTGGACCGGGGCGACACCGGGAGGCGTTCAGCGCGTCGAAGCGGTGACCAGCGATGCAGACGAGCAGGTGGTGGCGTGGCGAGCTCGGGCGCGTCGTCGTGTCCTTCCTCTCGCCATCGGCAGAGGTAGGCGATGATCGCACGGGCCAGACAAGGCTGGTCCCGCCTGGGCTGCCAGTGGGCTGCGCCCGTAAGTGGTCGGATCCTTTCTCTCTCTTTTTCTAATTATTTCAGTTTTCTATTATTCTAAATTTTTAGGGCTTTATTAAAATGCGTAGGCATTACTAAAAATCATGAAACTAATCATGGCTATCAGATAGAATATATCCAACAGTAAACATTTTAGTTTATGATTATTTGAACATTTAAAATATTTTATAGCATTTAAACGCCCAAATACAAATAGAGTATGACCTCTGGTTACTGTTTACAGCATTTTCCATAAATGATGAACATTTTTGATAGCCATTTGGATTTACTGAAGATATTTTAGGTGAACCTAGTGAATACCTTTGGTGGTAGGGTTTCAACATCCCCATTTCAAGTTTCTTTGGAATTTAAACATGATGGCATGATGAGCAAGCAAAGTCTAACAAGGGCTGATCTGGGGCTGTGACAGACCACCATCAGGACGAGGGGGCCGGTGGCTTCCAGGAGCCGCGGGCTATCACCAACATCCTGGGCGGAGCTCAAGCCCCAGCCTCTCAGCGAGTCTTCAAGCACTTTGCTCACGAGGGGAACGAAGTCCTCACCAGGCTCGAGGCCACACACCCGCTTAGGTGGTCCAAGTGCGCCATCACCTTCAGTTCGGCAGATCAGCTCAAGTGCGCGGCCACCGCTGGCGCCTCCCTATGTTTTGCTCACCTGCCATCAGCAACGTACAAGTCACCAAGACCCTCATCGATGGCGGTGCAGGGCTTAACATCCTATCCGTCGAGATGTTCAACAGCCTTCAAGTGCCCTACAATCAGCTTTATCCTACCAAGCCCTTCTCAGGAGTGACCGATGGTTCCACCATGCCGATAGGGCAGATCCGCCTCCCTGTCACCTTTGGACAGCGCGACAACTACCGCACCGAGCTCATTGACTTCGACGTCGCCCACATCCGCCTGCCATACAATGCCATCCTCGGTTATCCGGCCCTGGCCAAGTTCATGGCAGTGACACACCACAGCTACAACGTCCTCAAGATGCCAGGAAACGTCGGGATCATCACATTCCCTTGTGAAGAAAGAGATGCGGTGTGCTCCCTCGAGCGCGCCTTCCAAGCACTATCAATCGAAGACCCCGACAGCAATGCAGCACAGTACCCTCCTGAGGTCGTCCCCAAGAAGAAGAAGCAGCTACTCCATGCAGGGCCTCAGTAGAGCGGCCCTGCAAGTGGAGCCACGTCAGGATCGGCGCCCGCGCATGGGGCGCCTCCCTCCTTCGCATAGGAAGGCGCGCCCGGTGCCCTGCTCGGGTAGAGCTCGGGGGCTCTCTTCTGGAGGGCCTCCGACCTTGCCAACATCATGAGGGAGGCGCTCGGGCACCACATCTAGGCATGCTTCGCAACACGTTTCCCTCAGGAGGACACCGGACGAGGAGCGCCTGGCACTCAGGAGTTCATTGCCAAGACCACTCAAGAACTGCAGGATTCAAGAGCCATGCGGGGCAACCACCGCTCATTTGGCGCGGCTCCCCATCCAGGCAAGGATGGCGGGCTGCGTGTATGCATCGACATCCCAGGGCTCAACAGGGCCGCATCTCAGGAGCTCTTCTAGCCTTCACGCGTGGGACGCTGCAAGGGCCCGCCTCACAGCTACGTTCGCATGCCTTTTGGCCTACCGAGCATGGCGTCCGCCTTCCAGCACAACCTGCGGAGCATCCTGGCGGCTTAGGAGGCCAGGCACCACGCACTCCTGGCGGAGATGGAGACGGTCCTCAAGGAACCGCCTGGACCCCCAGGGCCTCCCGAGGCTCAAGGCCCCAGTGGCTAGTGAGGAGCAACCCCTTCATCACGCGTCTTCAGCTGCCTCAACACCCCTTCAACAACAGAACCAGGTGACATCTTCTAAGTTTATTTAGCTAGGAGCGCCCCTCAGGCTGCATCATTCCCAGGCTGCGTGGGTCCGTCCCTGCGGCATGAATCCCTTTTTTATATCTTTAGATTACCTTGCTGGGGGCGCCCCTCGGGCTGCATCATCCCCAAGACGCTCGGGCCTGACCCAGTGGCGTGTATCATTCTTGAATTTACCTGAGCTAGTCTTCTTTTCATGCTTAACCTATTCGTGATTATCACCTGCTCGATTGTCACCTACCACAGGAGCTTTTCACGCTAGAACGGCGCTTGTGCTTGGGTCCGTCCTTGCAACGTCGATAAATCTGAGCGGTCGAGCTCTGGACCGCGGTACGCCCCGCGCGCGTCACCTCACCAGGCCCTCAGTGCCTTCATTCTCTTGTGGAGCTACCAGTGGCCGGCCGGCAATTATGATGGCGATTTGTGCCCCTCCTCGCGCTGACTTGTAGGAACCTCCCGAGGACAACAGCGGGCGGTACCGTGGGCTCCCTCTTCTCCCATGCAATTCACTTGCGCGTTAAAAGGGGGGCTCCTGAGCATCTCGACTTAGGAGCTCCTACTAGGTCTCCAGCTCTCACCCACTGACCTTGACCATGGCATTGCGACCTGGCATACCAGCGGCGGCTGATCTCGCTCGAGGGCCGGGACCTGAGGACGTAGAGCACAAAGGAGAGCGTGTGGAGGAAGGGGAAGCTCGCACGGGCCTAACCTAGCTGCGTCACGGCCGCCAACGCACGGGTCTGGCGCAACACAAGGAAACAACTCCAGACTGCCAAGATAAGTTTCGCGCTCGGACTAGCCAATCGCTACGACACGATATTCTCACTAGCTGCAGCCCTGCCGCGGCAACGTCGCCTCCCTTTCTTACCTCTCAATGGATGCTTGCTCGCTAAAGGGGACCTCCTGAGCATCGCGTCTCAGGAGCTCTAACTGGACCTCGTGCCGCTCACCTCCTAGCCTTGACCACGGCATCGCGACCTGACATACCAGCGACGGCTGCAGCCTGCCTGGGGATCGGGACCTGTCAGCGTAGAGCACCAAGCCGTCGCGAGGGTAGAAAGGGGAGACTGAGCCGAAGCAGGACACGCGCTTGCACAATTTCATACTAAGGATAAGGACATCAAAAGGCATTACAGGTTCTTTACACGCCCCCACGGGGTTCGTTTCGATTCCTCGCATGGAACAAAAGAAAGGAAATTCAAGGAACCCTATCTACACACGCTAGCGCAGCCAACGCCATCATCAACAGTGGGCCATGGGAGCCCGGCACCAATCCCATCCAGATCAGCGACGGCGGCGGGCGGACGCTACGGCCTTGCTCCGGGCGCGGCGAGAGCTCGGGGGCACGTAGCTGTCGTCGCTCGTCTTTGGAGTCTCATAGGGCTCGGGAGAATCGCTGGACTCCCAAGCGGTGCCACTTCTGCTGGATGAGCGGCTGGTGAGGTGGACGGCAGGCCCAGCTCCTGTCGCGGCACTGTTCTGGCGGCCCTCTCTGGGGCACCACTCCAAGCGACGGCCTTCCGCGTCGAAGACATTGAAGAACATGGTGGAGGCGCCGTCTTACCTCAAGTGAATGGCGAGGGCGCCTTCCGTGCGGCAAACCCGGGCAACCTCGCCCCAACCGCGGGTCATGATGATCTTGCCCGGGGAGACGGCATCCACTTCCGCTCCGGTCGCCGGGGCATCGCAGTCGGCGTGCTGCAGCCATAGCTCGAGGGGACCCCTCGACGACATCTTGGCGGAGAAGAACTAGGGGAAGCGGATCCAGGTGCGCGGAGCCATCGCCGCCCATAGAACGAGTTCGCGCGAGGAGTCCACGGCATGGGCCCCTGGGGCGACGGCGTACGCCACCATAGCGCGGCGACCACGACCGCGGCGTGGGCGGCGCCGCTTGCCGCCTCTTCCTCCTGAGCCCTCGGCTTGGGCGTATAAAGGCAGCGGATACCTGGGAGGTGGCCGCTCGTACCAAGGCCTAGTCACCTCCTGCCTCGCGACTACATCACGATGGTGGACCAGCCTCTTCTTCGGCGGAAGTGGCCCGGGCTCGTCGCGGGGAGTTTTTCCCTTCTCCACGGCCGAGAATCTTCGGATCGGCACCGTGGTGTCGCTACTAGCAATGGAGCGAGAAGGAAGAAGAAGCGAGCGGAGCAGGAAGAGATGGGCGATGGGGGCTCTGCCCCCCTCCCCATTTATAGCAGGAGAAGGCCAATCGTCGACCTCCACGATCACAAGTAATGATTGTTTTTACTTGCATGCCGGAGGGACTCGTCAAGTTCGGGCAGTTGCCGAGGCAGCGTGGGGAAGTGGAGACGCCCACGACCAATCAATCGCCACGCGTCGACCAAGGCCACAGGCTGTTGGGGCCCGCGGCGCTACGCACTTGCCCTTTGGTTTCGCCTCAAAGCCAAGTCCGAGCGTGCCTTGGGTCCGGGGGCTACTGTCAGCGTTCTGGGAACGGGGGTCCCTAGACTTGCCTGCCTGCGGCCCATGGCGTGGCTCCACTAGCGGCCCAGTGCGGCCCATCTTCACCAACAAACACTCAAGACCCTCACGAGGGGCCAAGCCTCTTGAGGCGGACGACACAAGACCTCCATGGGGGTAGTTTCACTAGGCTGGCTCACGAGGGGCACAGAGATCAAGGCAAGGCAAACCTCGCGAGGTTCCAATGACATAAGCTATGACGACCGAGACCAGGCGGGCGCCTGGGCGCACAGTGTCCTCGTTTCCTCTTTGGTGCTAAGGAGGCAAGCGCGGGCGAGGAGTACCGAGGCATCAGGCAAAGGTTTCCATATCGGTGCAACAAGACCAAGACCAGCAGGACGGCAGGACGGAGGTCACCGTGGAGCCCAAGACGGCATCACCACCAAAGCCTTTGGCAGGCGAAGACCACCTTTAGTCAGGATAGCTTGTACTAGTTGTCCCCCTTCGAATTGGCCGTTGTGGCATCCCTTCCCGCTCAATATTTGGGGAGAGGACCAGGCCTCTATAAATAGGACTAGCCAACACAGTAGGAGAGAACAGATTCAGATCATCCTCACCCACACAAGTTCACCAAGAACAAGAACACCTCACCTCAGGAGGTTGTTATTCCCTTTGTACTGTTCATCCTCATCCCAAGAGGCAATCCACCACACCACACTAGAGTAGAGTATTACACCACAACGGTGGCCCGAACCAGTATAAATCTCGTGTCTCTTGTGTTGCGAGTTCGTCGAGCTAGGCTTTGAGATCGCGGTGAGGCTGAGGGCGTGATTAGGTAGGGGGAGATCTTCGTGCGCACCGCAGTGTTCGAATCTCAAGGGTTTAGCCGGAACCCGAAATCCGGCATCAGTCACCCATCCTTGGCCAAATTCATGGCAGCATCTCACTATGCCTACAACATTCTGAAGATGCCAGGGCCAATAGGCGTCATTTCCATTCCATTAGACAAGAAAGACACAATCATATGCGTGGACGAGATGTACCGGGAAGCAGTCGCTGCAGAGGATGCGGAAGCTACTACTCCCGCCAAGGAAACCAAGAAAAATAAGAAAGCTAGCAAGGATGCCACCAACGAATCCAGGAAGCGCACCTCTTCGGAGTGTGCTGCGCCTGTTGATGACTTGCCGGAGAGTTCAAATAGCAAGAGAATCCAAGGCTGTTGCACCCGCTGTGAAGAAGGTCCCGATAGGGCTGGATGGCGCTGATGGTACATTTACTATTAGTGCCACCCTTGATGACAAATATGAAAGCGTGCTCATTGCCTTCCTGCGGGCGAATGTTGATGTGTTTGCTTCGCAACCATCTGACATCCCCGGTGTTCCCAGGGAGGTAATTGAGCACCACCTTGTTGTCTGCCCATATGACCAGCCCGTCAAGCAGAAGGTCCGGAAGCAAGCTTTGGAGCGGCAGTAGTTTATTACCGAAGAGATCAAGAAACTTGGGGCAGCTGGTTTGGTCAGAGGAGTATTGCACCCAACGTGGTTAGCAAATCTAGTGGTGGTGTGCAAGGCGAATAGGAAATGGAGGCTTTCCATAGATTTCACAGATCTGAACAAAGCATGCCCGAAGGACCCATTCAACCTTACCGAGCATCGACCAGATTGTGGATTCCACCTCTGGGTGTGATATGCATTCCTTCCTGGATGCCTACTCTAGATACCACCAGATTTTCATGTCCAAGGAAGATGAAGAGAAAACCGAGTTCATAACCCTCTGCAGCACATATTGTTTCATACGGATGCCATTTGGGTTACAGAGTGCTGGATCCACTTTTGCAAGAGTAGTATAGATTGGCTTTGACTCCCAGCTGCACAGAAATATTGAAGCCTACATGGATGATATAGTGGTCAAAACCAAGGACAGAATGACTCTCATTCAGGACTTGGAAGAGACCTTTACAAATCTACGCAAGATCAGCTTGAAGCTGAACCCGGAGAAGTGTGTGTTTGGCGTTCCTTCCGGGAAGCTACTTGGCTTCTTCGTGTCCCACCGGGGGATAGAGGCCAACCCCAACAAGATCAAGGTGATTGAGCAAATTCAAGCACCCAAGACAGTTAAAGATGTGAGGCGTTTTACTGGATGTGTTTCTGCGCTGAGCAGGTTCATTTCGAAGTCCGTCGAGCGTGCCTTGCCATTCTTCAAAATATGGAAGAAGGCAGGGCCCATGGAGTGGACCCCGAAGGCAGACATCGTGCTACAAGATTTGGAGACCTACCTTTCCTCTGTTCCCACCTTAGTCTCCTAAACCTCAAGAGTCATTGCTGCTATATCTAGTGGTGACCAATCAAGTGGTTAGCGCAGCGCTGGTGGCACAACAGGATGTAGATGAAGTAGCAGCCGCAACCACCGTCCCCTCTAGAGAGGAAAGCAAACCCATTGCGACAAGGTCAGATGCATTTGAAGACAAGGAAGAGCATGGCAGCGGAGATAGTTCCAAGATCACGGCAAGCAAGAAGGTGGTGCAGTGCCTAGTGTACTTCGTCAGCTCCCTACTGTAGGGGGCTAGGTCGAGGTACTCTCGCATGCAAAAGTTGATTTTTGGCCTTATAATGGCCTCAAGGAAACTGCGCCACTACTTCCAAGCCCACGAGATCACGGTTGTCACCCGTTTCCCCTTGCAACGCATACTGAGGAACACCGAGGCCACTGGCAGAATAGTGGAATGGGCTTTGGAATTATCCAGCTTTGGTCGGAAGTTTGATAGCACGTCAACTATTTAGAGCAGAGCACTAGCGGAGTTCATTGCAGAGTGGACGCCCTACCCTGACGAAGAAGCGCTGGAGATAGTTATACCCGGCAAGGAAGCGCCCCAAGAATGGATCATGTACTTTGATGGTGCCTTCTCCCTCCAAGGTGCAGGAGCTGGTGTGCTTCTCGTTGCTCCCACAGGGAAGCACCTCAAGTACGTCATTCAGATTCATTTCCCCCAGGAGAAGGCTACCAACAATACTGCAGGGTATGAAGGGCTCCTTGCCGGGCCCAGGATTGCGACAGCACTGGGAATCAAGAAGTTGATCATCGGTGGAGATTTGCAACTTATGGTGAGGCAAGTAAACAAGGATTATCAAAGCCCATTGATGGAGGCATACATCAAGGAAGTGAGAAAGTTGGAGGGGCGCTTTGACAGATTGCAAACAGAGCACGTGCCACGTGCGGGAAACAAGATTGCTGATCATCTGTCAAAGTGCGCTGCGCAAAAACTCCCTGTGGAACCAAGGACTTTTGTTCTCCATCTGACTCAACCCTCCGTATCCCCGGCAACGATGGCCAGAAAGAGGAGGAAAATGGATTTCGGCAAGCCTCTCCTGACAGAGCTTCCCGAAGTCCCCAACTGAGAGCTTGGCGGGGACAACTCCCCTTCGATGGGTGAGCTGCACCCTACCGCCAAAATACCAATCTTTGCGTTTGAGGCATGTGCTCCCGTAAACGAGGCGGTGCCGCTGATCCACGTTGTCGAGCCCCTGGCTCCAACTTGGGCATGACACATAGCCCATTTCCTCCAAACAGGAGAACTTCCCGAAGAGCTAGAAGAAGCTGAAAGAGTAGCCCAGAGGGCCGGTATGTATCAATTCGTTGATTACATGCTATACAGAAGAAGGCCTAATGGTGTGAAATTGAAGTGCATTTACCAGGAAGAAGGAAAGGAACTGATGGCAGAGATACAAAAGGGTATGTGTGGCTCCCACAGCCCTCCAAGATGCAATTGAGCTAGTCACCAAGTGTGAAGCCTCACAGTTCCACTCCAAGAATATCCATCAGCCTGCTCAAGCTCTCCAAACAATCCCTTTGTCATGGCCATTTTTGGTCAGGGAGCTCGACATCCTGGGCCCCTTCCCCCATGGTACTGGGAGCTTTTAATTCTTGTAAGTTGTAATCGACAAGTTTACAAAGTGGCCGGAAGGGGAGACCGTTAGGAAGGTGACTCCAGAGTCAGCTATCAATTTCTTGAAAGGATTGGTGTGCCGCTTCGGAATACGCGCCCAAATCATTACCGACAATGGAACCCAATACACAAGTCGTGCCTTCATGCAATACGTTCGTGCCCTTGGAAGCAAGATCTCATTTGCCTCTGTTGCCCATCCCAGAAGCAACGGACAAGCTGAGAGGGTGAACGCTGAAGTGCTGCGAGGACTCAAGACAAGAACATTTAATAAGCTACAGAAGTGTGTCAGGCGATGAATCAACGAGCTTCTGGTGGTTCTTTGGTCCCTCCGTATGATACCAAATCAAGCTACCAGCCAGATTCGCTTCTCCCTAGTCTATGGGGCAGAAGCAGTGATCCCCATGGAACTCATATACGGATCACCTCGAGTGCTTGCCTATGATGAAGTAGCGCACGAACAACACCGGGATGACAACGCTGTGCTACTTGAGGAGAACCGTCTCTGGGCTGCTATGCATGTTGCACGCTACCAGCAAGCCTGCGTTGCTATCACAGCTGCAGGGTTCAGGCCTAGAGTTTTGAGGAAGACAACCTTGTCCTTAGGCATGTTTAGTCTACCATGGGTGCAAACAAGTTGACGCCAAAGTGGGAAGCCCCTTACCGGGTAGTACGAGTCACCAGAGCCGGCGCACTCCGTCTAGAGATCGGAGATGGCATTCAGTTGCAAAACTCATGGAACATTGGGCATCTCCGTAAGTTCTACCCGTAAGGCGCGGCTGTCGGGGACTGCCCGACAGGCACCCTTTTGTACAAGCCTTGCCGATGTTGCATGTAACCCTTTGTACAAAGCCAGGCGCAGACCTTGAGCACCAGAGAAATAAACGAAGCGCTAGGGGCCCCGAAGAAGATTGCATGCATGCACAAGCACATCATGAGCATAGCATGATCATGTAGATAAGATCGCATGTAGCTTTGTTTTCATCTGCACTAAGCTGCATGGTTCTTACCGCGGACTTGGTCCTGAAGAGAAGAAACGAAGACAAGCCTACATAGCAGTCCCCGGCAAGCCAAACAGGTAAGTTCCTTCTTATCCATACTCATTCTGTAAGGTGAAAACTTGTGCATATGAAAACCTCGCCACCTTCAAAACATAGGTTCTCCCACCCTTTGACTGGAATACTGCTTCGGTCAGGGTGGTCACCGTGACCTATGACGGAAAAGGTTCGGCCGGGGGCTGGTCCCTTTTTATAGTTTTGTGTCAGGTAGGCCTAGCCCCGTGGCAACAAACTGAGGGCACTGGCAGGATATCCTGTCGGGGAAAACTTGTTTACTTGAATGTATTGATGCATTTCACCTTTTCATGGATATGATACATGCACAAGTACCCGCAAGGCTTGTCTTTTTCGTAATATGCTGATAAGCAAGTACATATCTTACAGAACACAACACATGGATAAAGAAGATTACATAATTTAGACTAAAGTTTGGCAAGTGCCTGCATATTTTAGACTAAAAAAAGATAAGTGCCCTATGATGCCTTTGCTCTGTCCCTCTCCTCCTCGAATCTGCAGGGGGAGATGAAGAAGATGGAGGGAAGACCTAGCTGGGATTCGGCGCCTCCCCAGGATCAGAAGGGCGCCATTCCCGGACTGGGAGGAAGAAAATGGAGGGCAGGTGCAGTTGGTGGCGTTGGTGAGACCCAGCCGGTGATGATGGTGTTGTCGGTGATCACGCCACGTCAGAGCGGTCATCCTCACTCTTGACGCGTCGTGGGTTGCCGCCGCCCTCCTCATCACTGTCGCTCGAAGAGGCACGCCTGCTGTTGCTCGAGCACCCATCGTGGCGGCTAGGGCAGGCACCGAGCACTCCAGGGGACTCCACACAGAGCATGGTCGTCTCCATCGACCCGAAGATAGAAGGATGTTGTCCCCTGAAGAAGCATGCACGTGCACAAGGAAATAAGAACCCACTCGTACACAAGATAAGCAGTACCCCAAAAGAGGGGATCTACCGAAACCAATGGCGAAACGCATCCGCAGTCTCCCTTCATCATCACAGGCGAAGAGAGGATAGGCCACGGTCGACTACCATGCTTTGTGTCTACTATGGACTTCGGCGTGGTGTCGCTTATGTGGCCCTTCACTAAGGTTGGGATCGTGAGCGGCCCAGCAACCAGCACACCGGAGCCTCTACCTCCAACGCTACCGCTGCGCCACCCGCGCGCCCACCTAAGGCCTTTTTCACCAAGTCACCGATCGGTGCGATGTGAGCCCCCAAGTGACTAAGTGGCTGTTATTTGGCACGTGGCAGCCACTTCTGAAGGAAATCACCTCCAAATGACACCCGTCCAAGGACGTGTCACACAAGCAGGCGAGAAGGTGGGCTATGCTATGATGTGACACTAAGCGATGCATTTAATGCACCTTGTCATGTCTGCAGAGTTACGTATGATAGCACTGTTTTCTATCTAATCAGTGCACAATGACTGATTTGCCACTGTGGTGACCCCTTGATCTATAAAAGGAGGGTCGTGGCAACCTTAGAAAGGATTCAGACCCTTGTACACTCATACACGCGTAGCTGCTCTCGCCCTGAGGCAACCCTGCCGGCCTAAAGCGCTGCCTCTCCACCACGGTCGTCTCATCAATCCACCAAAGCAGAAGTAGGGTTTTCTGCCTCACGGCGGCCCGAAACTGGGTAAAAACTGCCCGTGTGATCACCGTCGTGCTGCTCTGTGCCCTCCGCTCTTTGTGTAATGCGCTCTTCCCCCCTGCCGAACCACAAGGGGATGATGGCTCCATAGGTGTGTCACACCCTAATTTTCATGCCACAACACTTAAGCTAATAAATCATGATAAAATGTGGTTTGACCAGAACTTTTGAGTGTTTTGGACTTTGCTTGGATTGGATTTTGTCTGTTGTTTGCAAGTGCTCTAAAAATCAAATAAATCCTCCAACTCTTATACTCCCTCTCCATGACCCAAAACTTTTCCCAATGATCATGACATGTGTATAGGGCAGCATAGTATTTTCTTTCAAAATAATTTGGCCAAAAAGTATTTTCTAAATTAGGTTTTCCAAAAAAAACCTAAGTTAAGGCTTCAACTACAAGTACTTAATCTGGGATGTGAAATATCTTTCAAAAATTATATTTGAATCCTATTAGATATAGGACTCCCAAAAACCACAAAAATATTATTTTAAAAGTTATTTTTCTATTTTATTTAAAGGCTTTTTCTTTAGGCCAGAAATGGTATTTAATAAGTACAAATTATTTTAAAGTTTCAAAAATATTTGAGAAAATTTAGGGAAACTCAGTGGACATATATTTTCCATATATATGAGTTTCAACGCATGGTTATGTTCAATATATTGTACAAAACCCTCCAAAACCATTTATGTATATTTCAAGCATTTGAAATATTTCTGTATGAAATATTGTCAAATAAATCCAAGAAAATTCTAGCAAGTCACATATGACTAATGTGATGATCTTGCCAAGTTTTATTCCAATCAAAATAGTTTTGGTTCACAAAAGTGCCACAAAACCATCCGTGCCCAGATCCAAATTTGAGCTAACTCTACTTTGCCAACTGACTCCTTTTGGTATGAATTTTTGTGGACATTGTAAAATACTCAAATGGTGACACTACACCAAGTGGTGCATCAAGGAGAAAAGATTTGCAGGACTAACTTTTGGAAAGCCATTTCTGTTGATTTCTAGGGTTTGCCAAAGTTACATTGGCAACTTTATCCTAATGGACTAAACCTTGGTGATCCATCTCAACTCTATATTTCATTTGATCCTGTTAATTCTCATGCCAAGTGGAATTCATTTGCTTGCTCAAAACTTTATCAAACACCTTCTGCCATTTTTCACAAATCATCATTTTGACCCCTTCCACTATTCTCCTTGAGTTCAATACCAGGGCTACACCTAGTCCTACTCTACCTCCAGTAACAATGGCAAGTTCACAGCTCCATTATTGGGGGTGAAAATCTCTCCCTCTCTCTCTCTCTCTCTCTCTGGACAGCAGCTTTCTCTCTCTCCCTCAACCTCTCTCCTCTCCTAGTGGCTCTCCAGAGCATCCAATGCCCCTCCCCAATTCTTTACTTCTCCGCGCTACCAGATGCGAGTGGGCACGCCCTTGCCGCTTAAACAATGCTAGGGCATGCCATATGCATGCTCCAGAGCGCGCTACAGTGCGCCAAGACACTACAACCGCCCTCTGCCCGACGCCTCCGACCACCTCGGCTCTCCCCCGCGCGCCAGCAGGACCACCTCGACGTCTGCAGCACGCTACACCCCTGTCCCCCTCTTCCTTCTCCATCCTGCTGCCTCCCTCATATGCGCACCGACCGCCCGAAATCTCCAATAGGCAGCCTCACACGCGTGATGTCTCTGACCCTTCCCCGCTCCCCCGTTCTCTTCCCCTTAGCCTAGACCACACCAAGAACGCACTGAACAAGGCCCCAGGTGCCAATGCAGCCTCTGGCATTGCCTTGGCCATCGCCGTGAACAACACCCATGGTGCGCCATGGCTTTGCCATAGAGAGCCTCTCCAAGCCCCTCTCTTGACGCCCTTCACTCTCTCTCCCTCTCCTACTTCTCCTGGACCATCCCACTCCTCCTCCCGTGCCTCCCTTCTCCTCTTGCCATGGCACAACCGCCGCTTCAGTTCGCTCAAATTCGAGCAATGCCAAGCTCACCTCGCTCCCATTCCACCACCAACGCGCTCCCCCTAGTTCGGCAATCCACCCCACATCCTCAAACCATCGCCAGGACGCCCGAACATCGGGAGCCACGGACGGCCAACGGCCTCCCCCGCCACCGTCAAAACCGGGGTCACCTCGGTCCCCTCCGGCGGACGTGACCTACCCCAGCGGATGCTCCACTCCGCGCTGAGCTCGCCCATAGGCGGAGCGCTGCGGGAGACGGGCGGAGGCGCCGACATTGTCGTACGAGCACCGGCGGTGCGCTCTGCCTCCCGTCCTCTCCTTCGAGCGGGAGGTAGAGGACAACCACGCCACCAACTGGCAGGGGGCCCCACCTGTAAGCGGCAGCGACGGCTTGGCGAGCCCCTCTGTCAGGTTAAGTGGAGACGGGCTCCCACGAAAGCCGCCTTCGTGACTGCAAACGCACCCTGGGAGTACGCCTCCGACGTCACCACTTCCCCTGCGAGGCTGGGCCACTGGGCTGAGCCCAGTAGGTGCTATTTAGCTACGCTTCGCCCCGAGCGCGTAATAAGGGTAACTCCTTATTCTTCTTCTTTTTCTTGGAATATTGTAAAATACCTAAACAATTCGTTTGTAATCCAAATTTAGTGATTCAAAATCCTAGTGACTCTATAAATCATGATCTATAACGTGGTGCTACTTGTACATTTTTTCAGAAACATTTCCTTCACAAATATATATGATGTCCCATTTTCCCATTTCTGCGATAAATTTTAGAAAATCACAGAGAGCCCATTTTTGATCAAAATGACACGATACACATTCCTAGATACTTATAAGTTCTAAACTTAGCTTTTGAACATTTTCCCAGTACTTTCTATGCCAAATGAAATATTGGTCCATTTCTCCATATATTGCCATCTTTGCAAATTCATAGGAAAATCATTTGAACTCAAAATCCAGTGAAACCAACTCCTAGATGCTTCTAAAATCATTCCTTGTTAAATGGGTCCCTTTTCTCATTTTTCAAAATAATATTTTTGTATACTTCGTGCATATCCATAAATCTCTTGAATCCTTCATATTGAAATATGGCCAAAGGTATCCTAGAAAATTCCAACTCACATTTTGAGAGCAGTTTTAATTTTGCCTTGTTGTGTTGCTTATTGTGATTGTTTCTGACGTTAGTTGACGAAGTATACGGAATACTCGGAGATGGACCAGAAGGATTGAAGATCTTGCGGAGCCAGGCAAGCAGCCCTTTGACATGATGCACCACTCTTGTTCATCAATAAGTTTTCTGTATGCATGATGACACTGTTGATTATTAACTTTATATAACATTGCATTGATGCATGCCCGTTGTTACTTGCATGTTCTTAGCTCTACCTTGTGCTAGAGGTGCAATGAAAAATACTTGATATTGACGCATGATGTTGCATCTATGCCATGGTCATTTCTTGGTTACAATCCTTTGAAAACCCCATCGGTGCCCCTAATGCTCGTGGGTAATGTTGAACTAGGTCATCACTTGATGAAGAAGTGGTGCACTGAACCAAGTGAATATGTGTTGTATACAGAGACGGGTTAGATTTAAGACTTGTTGACTATCCCAACTAAACAAGCGCAACCACTCTACCCTTATATGGGAAAGTGCATTATTGATTACCTAGTTCATGCTAACATGGATGCCCGCATTACTAGTGATGGGAGTGGCGTGATCACTCTCGGGACGGGGTCGTGCTAGGTAGGGCGGCCATGACTATATTTACAGGTCACCAGACACATCGTTGGTACCCCGTGCTTGTGATATGTGACGAATATGGGAGTGTGGCTCTAAAAAAAATTATTATGTGACAATGTTTGGCACGGGGGCTGCTGACAATCGAGTGGACTCCTTGTTAGTCATGGCTAGGGAAAGGTAGTGATTGGGTGCTTGCCCCGGGTACTTGAGGTACCGTGGGTCGTGGATGACACGGAAGTTCCCAGGATCTTGTGGGTAAAGTGTGCAACCTCTGTAGAGTGTCAAACTATTCGAATAGCCGTGTCCACGGTCAAGGACGGTTGGGTAGTCCTGCTTAGACTATGTCCATATGTTTCATACAAACAACACGGTTTGGTAGCATTGTTGATGTGATTCGTTAGGAAGTCACAATGAGCTTGAGCGTGAGTTGTTCATAACTCTTCCTTGAAGTTATTGTTTGTAACGTCTTGATACTTATTGCAGATGCATTCATGTCCTTGATAAATGTTGATCATACTTGCATGAGAAAAACTATCTTACCACCAACATGCCAACGTAGTGATATTATCATGCATATCTCATTTTGTTACCATTCATGGGTTGCTTGCAAGTACATTCAAAGTACTCATTAGCTTGCCACTGGTTATTTTATTGGCCAGGCATGAAAGAAAAGGATATGATGAAGAATACTTTGGTGATGAACGTGCGAGCTAGGACGCTTCCCAGTCAGAATGCCTATAGGGTTAAGGCAGATGACTGGGTTCATGCTATCGTTGAAGATTTCGGCTGCGAGTTTATGAAGACTTGGCCATAAAGGTCATGTTTGAGTAAAACGGTATGTACTGGGTGTAAGACTCTTGTTATTCAATTTCTGTGTGTTCAATGAGCATTGATCTCTGGGATCACTGTACACGGGCATTCGGTGATCACGACTTATGAGTCGGGGTCCCCATAGAGCTAGTATCAGAGCCATCCTGACTGTAGGAAGCCTTAGTTAGCATGGTCGTTAGTTAGTGTAAAAGTATTTTCAAAACTATTGCTAATTTTCAAAACTATCTATACTCATCTTCACTTTTGAGTTTTTCAGAAAATAAGATACATTTTCCCTATTGATCTCTTCCCCCTCAAATCTTTTTGTAAATGGTCGCTAGTACCCTTATGCCCCTGACCACTACATTCATTGTAATCCTTGTGGATAACCTAGAAGGAATATGTCGGCATCCTAGGAATGGGGGTCCCCACAGTTGCCTGCCTGCGGCCCATGACGTGGCTCCACCAACAGCCTGGTACGACCCATCTTCGGTAGCAATCACTCAAGACCCTCGTGAGGTGGACGACACCAAGACCTCCTCAGGGGCAGCCTCACTAGGCTGGCTCCCAAGGAGCGGAGATATCTATACAAGGGCCACCTCGCGAGGTTCACGTGACGTGAGCCATCTCAACCAAGGCCAGGCGGGCGCCAGCGGGCGCAGTGTACCAGTTTCCACTTTGGTGCTAAAGGGGCCGACGCAGGCGAGGAGTCCCGAGGCGTCAGGCAAAGGTTTCCATATCGGTGCAATGAGACCAAGACCAGCAAGACGGCAGGATGGAGGTCACTGCGGAGCCCACGGCAGCGTCACCACCAGAGCCTTTGGCAGGCGAAGACCAACTTTTGTCAGGATAGTTTGTACTAGTTGTCTCCCTTCAAATTTGGCCGTTGTGGGATCCCTTCCCGCCTAACATTTGGGAAGAGGACCAAGGCCTCTATAAATAGGACTAGCCACCACCATAGGAGGCAACTGGTCTTGGATAAGATCCATTCCACCAAGGCCATCGCACCAGCTCACCGAGCTCTAGAACTCCTCTCCTCAGGAGGCCGTTCTTATCTTGTACTGTTCATCCTCAGCCTACAAGGCAATCCACCACACCACACTGGAGTAGGGTATTACACCGCAACGGTGGCCCAAACCAGTATAAACTCTATTGTCCCTTGTTCGTTGGGTTCATAGTGTCACAGCCCCAGAATTGGTTGTAATTAGTGGCATCAGCATCCATGCATCATGTTTAAACTTATTTGAAAATTGAGATGGGGATTGCCTAAACCCTAGCATTAAAGGAATTCAAATAGGTTCAACCAAAAATATTTTTCAGTGAATTCAAATGGCTTTAGAAAATGTTCATCATTTCTGGAAAAATGCTATAAACCATAACCAGAGGTGCTGCACATTTTTCATGACATATTTGGTCACTGGATTAATTCATAAAGTATTTGCATTTGGGCATTTAATGCTAATAAATAGTTTAAATGTTCAAATAATCATAAACTAAAATGTTTGCTATTTGTTATATTCCAAACAATGGCATTGATTAGTTTCATGATTTTTGGGTTTGACCTAGTATTTTTAATAAAGCCAAACAGTTGCAGATAAATAGAAAACAGTAACATAATTAGAAAAAGAGAGAGAGAGGAGCTGACCTGGCCCACTTACCTGTAGCCGGCCCAGCTTGACCAGCCCAACCCACCTACCTCGCCGCTCGTCGTCTTCCTCTGCCAGTAGGCAAAGGCGAGGCGTGGCGCGCGCCCGAGAGCCCCGGCCACCTCCAGCTTCCACCTCCTGCTGCCTCCCCGTCCCCATTCGAGCACCACGGAGACGCCAGCACCCCTGCATCTCTCCCCTCTCTCCCCTGGACTTCCCTGCCCTCCTCTGCTCTCTTCCCGCAACGCCACCGTCGCCGCCGCTTGCTGCCACCACGGCCACAGCTACTCCCTCGCCCCTCTGTTGTGCCCACGAGCTTCGCCTAGTCTTCCCCGTCATCTCCACCGAGCCAGGCCAGCCAGGACGCTCCGTAGCGTCGTCATCGCCACTATCTTCAACCTCGGGAGCCGGTCACCGCCGATGTCGATTCGCCGTCGCCAAGCCGTCCCCGAGCAAGCCGAGCCCCTCTTCGTGATCGCTGTGAGCTCCGCCACCGCTTCCCCTCTTCCCCGCTTCGCTTGATCGCCGTGGCTGCCGCCCCTTTATGACCGAAACACGCCGCCGCCTGAGCTCAACGTCGGCGTGGCTCCGGTGATCTTTTGGTCCCGGCCGTGCGTCTGATGTGTTCGCCGCACGCTGTAGAGCAACTCACGTGTTTTGGACCGGTTGTTTGCACACTGCAACACCAACCCCGCTCGGGGCCGAGCTCCGGCCGCCGCCTCGGGCTCCACTCCGGCGAACCCCGGCCACCCCCGCACCTCCCCTTGGTCTCCCTAGATGCGCGCGGTCATGGGCTACCTCCTGGTGCTCTTCGCGTGTCCAACCGCAGCCCATAGCGCCACTCCGGCGAGCCACCGCCGCCCTGGGTCGTCACCGTCATCTAACTCCGGCGAGGCCGACGTGGCTGTCATTAGCACCTAATCCCGCAGCCTAAACCAACCCCCAGCCGCTGACCGTGGGCCCCATGACCAAGTCAAACCCTGGTCACTGCGGGTTTGACCCGGGCTTAACCACTGAGTCACTGACGTGTGGCCCCCACACGTCAGGTTTGTCCCAGGTTGACTGCTGACGCAGTGCTGACCTCAATCTGACGCAATAATGATTTCTGGAATTATTTTAATCCAGGAAATTCCAGAAAATGATTTAAACTTCTAAAATTCATAGTAATTCAACCGTAACTCCAATGGAAATAATTTATATATGAAAAATGATCAGAAAAATATGAAGAATCTGTTTATGCCATGATCATGCATGTTTGAACAAGTTAACCTCACTGAATAGGACAAATAATGATTAGGGCAATTTATGAAATAACATTTGGAGTTGGAATTTGTTCTTGTTTGAGTTCCACTTCAATTCACTTGGCTAGATATTGCATTAGGTGAATTCAGTACCTTAACATGACATGTCATTCATGTGAATGTGCATTGCATTGATTGTGTTCTTTCTCAGTTGCTGGTGTTTGTCCCCTCCCGGTAGACGTGGTTCCGACGATGAGTTCGATGACACCGATGAAGAGCTATAATATCTTCAAAAGTGCCAGGCAAGCAAAACCCCCTTGTTCATTCCGATACAATCCCACTCTCTCGCTTCTGCTCTCTTTTACTGCATTAGGACAACAATGATTCATCTGTTACTTGCTGCGGTAGCTGAACCCCTTTATCCTCTGCATGACCTGTCATTCCACAGTAAATAGATGAAACCCACTAGTATGAGTAGGAGTTGTTTGAGCCCTGTTGTGCCTAATCATTCATGCTTGTTTGTCATGCCTGCTACTGCTTAGAGTTGAGTCGGGTCTGATTCATCGGGAATGAATTGGAATTGTTGTGAACATGTCCTACTGTTGAGAGCTAAGTGTGTGAACACGATTTGGTAAAGGTAGCGGTGAGAGGCCATGTAGGAGTACATGGTGGGTTGTCTCATTGAAACCGTCCGTAGGAACTGAGTTCTGTGTTTGTGATCCATGAAACAGTTACTACCACACATTGGGATCCTTAATTGACTCTCTCGGCTTCTTAACCACCCTTGTCCTCTGTCCGTGAGTTGCAACTAGTTTCGGTGTTTGTAGGATATGTGTTGGAGGCCGTGCGTGGCGCCGACCCTAGGGGTGGGCTATGATGTGGTAGATACACCGTGGCCGGTGTAAATCGAATGCCCATTTGGTATCTCGGGAACCCTGCACACATCGTTCGGGGCCGTAGTGGAAACCTCGGCGGACTCCTCGGATGGAACCCGAATAGGCGATAAACCTGGACTAGGGACTTGAGTGTTTAGGTACGCCGTGGCGACACCCTCGCTGGGCTTCCGCTTGAAGGTTGCCGAGTACATGTCGTAAACGGCGATAAGTGGTGAGAGCGTGTGAAGAAGTACACCCTGCAGGTTTAATATGATCTATTCAATAGCCGTGTCGTGAAAAGGACTTCTGGGTTGCCTATAACTGTTCATAGACAAGTGAAAGTGGATACTCTAAAATGGGCAAGATAAGCGTGAGTGCTATGGATGGCGTTCTCGTAGGGAGACGGGAGCGGGTCCATAGTGGTGTATTGATATGGTGAATATGTGGACTCGTGTGCGCCACCTCAAAAGGATAGCCACCGAGTCAAAGCTGGCTTGCTGTAGTCAAACTCCACCACCCCTTTGTTGATAATGATGCATATGTAGCTAGTTCTGATGTAAGTCTTGCTAAGTACATTTGTACTCACGCTTGCTTATTTTATGTTTTGTAGAGAGACGCGGTCTCGCTAGTAGTTCCGCTTGGACTTGACGTTTAGCTTGTTACCTCAGCTACGATCTTGTGCCCTCGGCAGATCTCGGTAGATAGTCGTCGCTTCTCAGCCCTTTTTCATTTGTAGATGTCTGTACTCAGACATGTTAAGCTTCCGCGTGTGCTTGTTTTGTATGTTTCAATGTTGGGTCATGAGACCCATGTTTGTAATATCTCGCTCCTCGGAGCCTAATGAATAAATATTTGAGTCGTAGAGTTATGTTGTGATGCCATGTTGTATTTACACATATTGAGCATATTGTGTGTATGTTTGAAATGCTTGGTATGTGTGGGATCCGACATCTAGTTGTTTATCCTTGGCAACCTCTCATATGGGGAAATGTAGTCTAGTGCTTCCTGAGCGATAGTAGTCCGCTACAGCCCGGTTCTCCGGAGTCCTGCTAGCCCAGCACTACTGCTTTGGACACTTGACTGGCCGGCATGTGTTTCACTTCGTTCCTATGTCTGTCCCTTTGGGGAAATGTCACACAGTGACATCCGGAGTCCTGCCTAGCCCGCTACAGCCCGGGTTATCGGAGTCCTGTTAGCCCAGTGCTACAGCCCGGATTCATACGTTGATGAACGACATGCTCGATGTGATTCATGTATGCCTGTCCCCATGGGTTAGTGCCGCTTTGGGTTCACGACTAGCCATGTCGGCCCGGGTTCTCTGTCATATGGATGCTAGCAACTCTATCATATACGTGAGCCAAAAGACGCAAACGGTCCCGGCCATGGTAAGGCGACACCGTGGAATACCGTGCGTGAGGCCGCAAAGTGATATGAGGTGTTACCGGCTAGATCGATGTGACTTGGAATCGGGTCCTGACAAAGATCGGTATCGAGCCTGACTGCTCAGAGGATTACCAAGCCAAACTGGTCGAAGTTGTGTCTAGAAATGCTTTAGTTATGTAAGGGAATTGATTGTGGAGGGAACGTAAGGCTCTTTTTACTCCTTATATCTCATGGCCTTCGATCCGAGTCAACCTCTTCTCTTCTACGGGTTTAAGAACTAGGCTTCTCATCTATCTATCAGGATGACGTGTTACTAATCCTTAGACCTTTAAGATTGTTGATTTGAAGCCTCAGTTCAGTTCCTACTATTTCTATATGTCAGCTGTTGATTTCGAAACCTTGATATGATGTTGTTGAGTGGCTATGCCACCATTTTGCATGATGTCTCAAATCTTTTTGAGCATTTACAGCCGTTGTGCTGTCCGAGTCATCCCAGGTCTCTAAATAGTCTGATGCATTGCAAATCCTTTTCTTCCGTTCCCGATGTCCTTTTTGGTCAGAATAAGCACACGAATCGGTAAGTCGAGGTACTTTGTTGCCTCAGCGTAGATGTTGGAGCTATTATTATGACCCTAGGTGTTTAGGAAGTCACCTAGCAATTTAGCAATGCTTTTGTATCCCCAGTGTGATGATTCTGGCCATCATTCTCGAAAGCATCCCGTGATGCAATTTAGTTAGTAGGCATTCTATTCCTGGGTTCTTGAACCCGAGATTCACCCTACCTCATGTTGTTAGTATTTGCTAGTTCCTTTAGGATATTAGTAACTTTGTGATAGTCCTCGAGGTCTGTGGTATTTCCTTCTTCCAAATACCATGAACTAGTTATGGCAGAAGTTCCTCTTTGAGCCTAAAGATCGCAATCAGAGTACTCTTGAGGAGTTCTCCATTTATAACTGTGAATTTGCCAGTTCTACCTTCTCTGCATGGGTTATTCGGAAGAAATGTTGAACTTTGCTCGACATACTAATCCATGCCTCCACAACTCGAAAAGTTATATGTTCCTCGAGTTGTTCCTCCTTAGTTGTATTCCGATCCCCGTCTATCAGTTGATAGTCAGGATTAGTCGTGTTCTCGTCCTCATCGATGCCCATTTTTCTTGTGGTCCGTCAAGCCATTCTATTTCGGAATGACTAGGAGAAACAAACTCCAGTACCTCATCCATTTCCAGGATTGGGTCAAAGTAGTTGTATCCCGCAGATCAAAATGCCAATTCAGCTTTGTTCTGTTCTACCTTGGAGTATTACCCCCTTTATGTCAGAATTGACATGAGAACTGCACCAACTCTCATGAATTTTTGACGTAGTGATACTTCTCACCATCATCATTCATTCCTCGGTCCTCCTGTTGTTGCAACCGGAATGCCGACAAGTGAATTGTGATGTGTGAAATCAATACTCCGAGCAACTCGTTGCTTGGTAGCTAATGGACAATATCCTCATTCTTAGCATGTTGGTTATTAAATCGTCATCCTAAGATTGATCGTGCTACCTAGTCCTTATTTCCGGTGTACTCTTTGATCAATGAGTTAGGATTGTGTCAATCCCTCACTCCTTTGATTATATCGTCTTGCCCTGAAAAGCAAGATTGCTCTCGAGCTTAGTAACGTATCGGTGGTTCGTAACTTTCCAAATATCTTCTTGGAAGTGTTACCAGGTTGTCACCTGACCGCTATGTTGAGTTCGTCATCATGTTGGTTATTCTCTAAACCAGCCATTCTCCAAGAATCTTTGTTGGATACCCCTGAGCTAGTCGGTTAAGCTAGACAACAACTTGGAGAGTTGGAAGATAAAAGCTTGTCTGACTTAGTTCATCTCCAAGGGATATCCTGGTGTGTGTGTGCTGAAGAAAGATGATATCTCCATTGATCGGTCCTCATGACCAGTTGTTGGATCTGTTGTCTTGCCAAAATTTTGACTTGAGTCTGGGCTATCGTCAAGTCAAGTCAGAACAAATGATATTCATAATGTTGTCTTACTCGTGGTTGACCCCTCGAGCATACACCATTACATCTTTTGGTCTGACCAATACTATCACCGTGTTCACATGATGGTGGAAGTCCAGTGATATGGAAATTCCGATGAGTTGTTGTTGAGCCCATCAGCAGTATTTTGTCTCCCCCATGAGTCATGTTGAACATCAACCTAGTATTGGAAACTTGTGTAAGCATTTCTTCGTGTTTCGTTCATGAATCATATGTCTGGATGAAAGTAGGGACTTCCTCTAATTCATGTGCATCTGATGCAAGTTGCCGCCGTGGATTCGAGAAAGTCAATGTTGCTTCTTTGGAATCATCCCAAATCGGTCATGCATACGTGCGAAGTATTCTGTGGTTCGGAGACTTGCAACCTTCGCTCTACATGTGTTCCTAGCACACCAAGCCACTGATTGATTTGTTCAAGGAGAAGGAGTTCCTTCATAAGAGCTAATCCGGACTTATGTAGGGACTTCGATATCCTCGTTGATGGTTCCCCACCTGAACTCGGTAGTGTTTTATTATAAGCTACTATGTGGTCATGCTTGTCTCGAACAACATGTTCACATGTTTGTAGCAGAACCCGCTCATGTTTTGGAGCTCACTACCATAGTCCATCTCCCGAGAATCTCGCAACATCATCTCGTCGATTTGTGTTGCACCCTTCCCTTTTCAGACATGCTGAGTCTGGAGTATCCTATTACCAATCGGATCTGAATCTTAGGCAGATATGATGGTTGGAACATTCCCAACAGTTGCATTTTGTTCCCAGCTTGCACCCCATTGTGCCAATTTCCCATGGGCTGCTCTCTCAGTAATTGATGTCTAGGATCATCCTCAAAAGTGGACTTACCATGGGTCCCATCCATTTCCGATGATAAGCAAATCATCCATTGCGTTGTCTTCAACAAGGTAGTCCACATCATCCATTCTAGTCCGAGTATGTCATTCTTTCGAACTCCTTCAAATGATCGATTGTGATTGCCTTAAGCTGGTATGAAGAGTTCCAAAGATCTATGGATCAAAAGTAATTCTTTTTGCCACTTAAGGGAACAGTCCAACGAGTCACCTCTCCTAAGGTGTCCCGTTATGGAATCATGGCAATCATCTCCTTGTTACTTTGAAACCATGCACCATTTTACTTAAGCGTGGAATGGCTGCCTACCAATTTAAACCTTCATCATCCATTTCTTTACCATCATTCCTAATGGTGTTTGGTGTCTCAACTCAAGATTTGTTCTTACGTCTCTCCATGAACTGATCTTGAGTTGCTCGATCTTCAAGAATATTAAATCCTGTAGGGTTTCCCCCTTCTTTCTGTTCTCGTGTCGAGTGAAGATCTCGAAAGCAAAGACGTCAAGACCAAGATGATGGAATGAATCAACATCTTCGAGAAGGGCAAATGGATCATGAAGATTGTGATAGTTTTGTGACTCCCCTTTTCCTCTTACCTCACGTCTTTAATCTCGGGGGTGAGATTCTTGTTTAGTGGGGGTGAGTTCTCACAGCCCCAGAATTGGTTGTAATTAGTGGCATCAGCATCCATGCATCATGTTTAAACTTATTTGAAAATTGAGATGGGGATTGCCTAAACCCTAGCATTAAAGGAATTCAAATAGGTTCAACCAAAAATATTTTTCAGTGAATTCAAATGGCTTTAGAAAATTTTCATCATTTCTGGAAAAATGCTATAAACCATAACCAGAGGTGCTGCACATTTTTCATGACATATTTGGTCACTGGATTAATTCATAAAGTATTTGCATTTGGGCATTTAATGCTAATAAATAGTTTAAATGTTCAAATAATCATAAACTAAAATGTTTGCTGTTTCTTATATTCCAAACAGTGGCATTGATTAGTTTCATGATTTTTGGGTTTGACCTAGTATTTTTAATAAAGCCAAACAGTTGCAGATAAATAGAAAACAGTAACATAATTAGAAAAGAGAGAGAGGAGCCGACTGGCCCACTTACTCTGTAGCCGCCCAGCTTGACCAGCCCAGCCCACCTACCTCGCCGCTCGTCGTCTTCCTCTCCCGAAGAGGGCGAGGCGGGCGTGGCGCGCGCCTCGAGAGCCCCAGCCACCTCCTGCTTCCACCTCCTGCCTCCTCCCGTCCCCATTCGAAGCGCCACGGAGACGCCAAAGACACCCTGCATCTCTCCCTCTCTCCCGGACTTCCCTGCCTCCTCTGCTCTCTTCCCGCAACGCCACCGCCGCCGCCGCTTGCTGCCACCACGCCACAGCCTACTCCCTCGCCCTCTCATAGCCCACGAGCTCCGCGTAGTCTTCCCATCATCTCCACCGAGCCAAGCCAGCCAGACGCCCGTAGCTTCGCTATCGCCACCATCTTCAACCTCGGGGCCGGTCACCGCCGATGTCGATTCGCCGTCGCCAAGCCGTCCCCGAGCAAGCCGAGCCCCTCTTCGTGATCGCTGTGAGCTCCGCCACCGTTTCCCCCTCTTCCCCGCTTCGTTTGATCGCCGTAGCTGTCGCCCCCTTTATGATAGAAACACGCCGCCGCCTGAGCTCAACGTCGGCGTGGCTCCGGTGACCTTTTGGTCTCGGGCGTGCGTCTGATGTGTTCGCCGCACGCTGTAGAGCAACTCACGTGTTTTGGACCGGTTGTTTGCACACCACAACACCAACCCCGCTCGGGGCCGAGCTCCGGCCGCCGCCTCGGGCTCCACTCCGGCGAACCCCGGCCACCCCCGCACCTCCCCTTGGTCTCCCTAGATGCGCGCGGTCATGGGCTACCTCTTGGTGCTTTTCGCGTGTCCAACCGCAGCCAATAGCGCCACTCCGGCGAGCCACCGCCGCCCTGGGTCGTCACCGTCGTCTAACTCCGGCGAGGCCGACGTGGCTGTCATTAGCACCTAATCCCGTAGCCTAAACCACCCCCCAGCCGCTAACCGTGGGCCCCAGGACCAAGTCAAACCCTGATCACTGTGGGTTTGACCCGGGCTTAACCACTGAGTCACTAACGTGTGGCCCCCACATGTCAGGTTTGACCCAGGTTGACTGTTGACGCAGTGCTGACCTCAATCTGACGCAATAATGATTTCTGGAATTATTTTAATCCAGGAAATTCCAGAAAATGATTTAAACTTCTAAAATTCATAGTAATTCAACTGTAACTCCAATGGAAATAAGTTATATATGAAAAATGATCAGAAAAATATGAAGAATCTGTTTATGCCATGATCATGCATGTTTGAACAAGTTAACCTCACTGAATAGGACAAATGATGATTAGGGCAATTTATGAAATAACATTTGGAGTTGGAATTTGTTCTTGTTTGAGTTCCACTTCAATTAACTTGGCTAGATATTGCATTAGGTGAATTCAGTACCTTAACATGGCATGTCATTCATGTGAATGTGCATTGCATTGATTGTGTTCTTTCTCAGTTGCCGGTGTTTGTTCCCTCCCGGTAGACGTGGTTCCGACGATGAGTTCGATGACACCGATCAAGAGCTATAATATCTTCAAAAGTGTCAGGCAAGCAAACCCCTCTTGTTCATTCCGATACAATCCCACTCTCTCGCTTCTGCTCTCTTTTACTCCATTAGGACAACAACGATTCATCTGTTACTTGCTGCGGTAGTTGAACCCCTTTATCCTCTGCATGACCTGTCATTCCACAGTAAATAGATGAAACCCACTAGTATGAGTAGGAGTTATTTGAGCCCTGTTGTGCCTACTCATTCATGCTTGTTTGTCTTGCCTGCTACTGCTTAGAGTTGAGTCGAGTCTGATTCATCGGGAATGAATTGGAATTGTTGTGAACATGTCCTACTGTTGAGAGCTAAGTGTGTGAACACGATTTGGTAAAGGTAGCGGTGAGAGGCCATGTAGGAGTACATGGTGGGTTGTCTCATTGAAACCGTCCTCAGGAACTGAGTTCTGTGTTTGTGATCCATGAAATAGTTACTACCACACATTGGGATCCTTAATTGACTCTCTCGGCTTCTTAACCACCCTTGTCCTCTGTCCAGGAGTTGCAACTAGTTTCTGGTGTTTGTAGGATATGTGTTGGAGTCCGTGCGTAGCGCTGACCCTAGGGGTGGGCTATGATGCGGTAGATACACCGTGGCCCGTGTACCGAATGCCCGTTTGGTATCTCGGGAACCCTGCACACATCGTTCGGGGTCGTTAGTGGAAACCTCGGCCGGACTCCCTGCGGATGGAACCCGAAAAGGCGATAAACCTGGACTAGGGACTTGAGTGTTTAGGTAGGCCGTGGCCGACACCCTCGCTGGGCTTCCGCTTGAAGGTTGTCGAGTACATGTCGTGTAAACGACGATAAGTGGTGAGAGGGTGTGTGAAGAAGTACACCCCTGCAGGGTTAATATGATCTATTCGAATAGTCGTCTCCGCGGAAAAGGACTTCTGGGTTGCATATAACAGTTCATAGACAAGTGAAAGTGGATACTCTAAAATGCGCAAGATAAGCGTGAGTGCTATGGATGGCGTTCTCATAGGGAGACGGGAGCGGGTCCATAGTGGTGTATTGATATGGTGAATATGTGGACTCGTGTGCGCCACCTCAAAAGAGTTACTTGCAGTCGTAGTTCAGGATAGCCACCGAGTCAAAGCTGGCTTGCGGCAGTCAAACTCCACGACCCCCTTTGTTGATAATGATGCATATGTAGCTAGTTCTGATGTAAGTCTTGCTGAGTACATTTGTACTCACGTTTTCTTATTTTATGTTTTGCAGGGAGACGTCAGTCTCCCTGGTTCTGATGTAAGTCTTGCTGAGTACATTTGTACTCACGTTTGCTTATTTTATGTTTTGCAGAGAGACGTCAGTCTCGCTAGTAGTTCCGCTTGGACTTCGACGTTTAGCTTGTTACCTCAGCTACGATCTTGTGCCCTCGGCAGGATCTGGTAGATAGTCAGGCTTCTCAGCCCTTTTTCATTTGTAGATGTCTGTACTCAGACATGTTAAGCTTCCGCGTGTGCTTGTTTTGTATGCTCTGAATGTTGGGTCATGAGACCCATGTTTGTAATACCTCGCTCCTCGGAGCCTAATGAATAAATATTTGAGTCGTAGAGTTATGTTGTGATGCCATGTTGTATTTACACATATTGAGCATATTGTGTGTATGTTTGAAATGCTTGGTATGTGTGGGATCCGATAATCTAGTTGTTTATCCTTGGCAGCCTCTCATATGGGGAAATGTAGTCTAGTGCTTCCTGAGCGATAGTAGTCCGCTACAGCCCGGTTCTCCGGAGTCCTGCTAACACAGCACTACTGCTTTGGACACTTGACTGGCCGGCATGTGTTTCACTTCGTTCCTATGTCTGTCCCTTCGGGGAAATGTCACGCGGTGACATCCGGAGTCTTGCCTAGCCCGCTACAGCCCGGGTTACCGGAGTCCTGTTAGCCCAGTGCTACAGCCCGGATTCATACGTTGATGACCGACATGCTCGATGTGATTCATGTATGCCTGTCCCCATGGGTTAGTGCCGCTTTGGGTTCACGACTAGCCATGTCGGCCCGGGTTCTCTGTCATATGGATGCTAGCGACACTATCATATACGTGAGCCAAAAGACGCAAACGGTCCCGGGCCATGGTAAGGCGACACCCGTGGGAATACCGTGCGTGAGGCCGCAAAGTGATATGAGGTGTTACCGGCTAGATCGATGTGACTTGGAGTCGGGGTCCTGACACATAGAGCTAGGCATTGGGATTGTTGCGCAAGCGAGCTAGGGAGAGAGAGAGAGATCTTCGTGCGCACCCCTGTGTTCGAACCTCAAGGGTTTGCTGGAACCCGTAATCCGACATTTGGCGCGCCATGTAGGGGGTGCGCCGAAGCTTCGCTTCCCCGCTTGCTTCATGGGCATCCGGGCCTTCACCCCCGTCTTGCGGCAGGTGCAGTGGCTGCACAAGTTCAAGACAGTGATGCCGCCTCGATATGACGGCACGACGGATCCAGCGGCTTTCCTGCCGGCGTACGAGGAGGTCGTTCTCGAAGCCGGAGGCGACGACCAAGCCATGGCCAACTGGTTCCCCATGGCCATCGCGGGCGTGCCGCGTGCCTGGTTGCTCAACTTGTCGGGGTCTTCTGTGGCCTCCCGGGAGGAGCTGCGTAGCCTCTTCATCACACACTTTGCGGCGCAGGCGCCCCCATCCGTTGCAGCCCTCCTTGGTGGATCGCAGTCACCACCCTCGGATCGCCACGTCAAGCAGTTCGTATGCTAGATGGGCGCTTCTCGCGCGCAGCAGGGGGCTCCCCCGGAATGGGTGGTGCCCCAGGCCGACCTCACCTTCAGCTCAGAGGACCACCCGACAATCGCTGCAGGCTCAGGCGCGCTCCTGATGCTCTGCACGCCCACCATCTTCAATGTAGCAGTCACCAAGACCCTCATCGACGTGGGGGCAGGCCTCAATGTGCTCTCCGTGGAAGCCTTCAGCTTGCTCCACATACCGCTCGGCCGGCTCCGCCAGACCAAGCCTTTCTCCAGGGTCAGCAGTGGTTCCACCAGCCCCCTAGGGCAGATCTGCCTCCCCGTCACCTTCGGCACCCACGACAACTACCGCACCGAGCTCATCGACTTCGACATCGCTCGCATCGGCCTTCCGTACAACGCAATCCTCGGCTACCCTACCTTGGCCCAGTTCATGGCGGCAACCCATCCCGCCTACAACCTCATGAAGATGCTAGGAAACAACGATGTTCTCACAGTGGCCGGGGACACCAAGGAGGTCCTGGCGGCCGTCAGGATCACCTTCAGGGCCGCAGTGGCGGCTCACCCCGCAGACGAGGCAGTGTCTGGAGCCCAGGGGGCTGCACCAGCAAAGAAGAAGCAGCTGTTTTTGCAAGATCGTGCCAAGACGAAGCAAGTACCGGTCGATCATCACGGGGCCTCGGGAGCCACCTTCACCATAGGCGCCAACCTCGACGTGGACAAGAGGCACTAGTGAAGTTCTTGCGAGCAAACAAGGATGTATTCGCCTGGGAGCCCAAGCAGCTGGTGGGGGTCACGAGGGGAGTAATCGAGCACCACTTGAGGGTATGCCCGAATGTGCGCCCAGTGAAGCAGAAGGCGCGACGGCAATCCACGGAGAAGCAATCCTTCATCATCCAGGAAACTCAAAAGCTACAGGAGGCGGGTGTCATCCGTGAGGTCCGGTACCCGGAGTGGTTGGCGAACCCCGTTGTCGTGCCCAAGAAGGGTGGGAAGGAGTGCATGTGTGTCGAATTCACCAACCTCAACAAGGCCTGTCCTCAGGACTCCTTTCCACTTCCGTGCATTGATTAGATCGTCGACTCCACCGCCGAATGCGACCTATTATCTTTCCTGGATGCTTTCTTGGGTTACCACCAAATCAAGATGGTAATGGAAGACGTAGAGAAGACGGCCTTCTTGACCCCGTGCGGGGTGTACTGCTACACCTGCATGTCGTTCAGGTTGCGCAACACTGGGGCAACCATCCAGCGACTGATGCACATCGCCCTGGGCCAGCAGCTCGGGAGGAATGCGGAGGCCTATGTCGATGACATTGTGGTGAAGTCTCGGGAGGCCAAGACCCTCATTCAGGACCTGGATGAGACGTTCGCCAGCCTGCGCCAAGTGGACCCGCGGCTTAATCCGGAGAAGTGCGTGTTTGGCGTCCCATCTGGCAAGCTGCTGGGTTCCCTCGTGTCGCATAGGGGGATCGAGGCGAGTCCGGAGAAGTTCAAGGAAATAGAAGACATGATCCCGCCTCAGACCCTCAAAGAAATGCAAAAGCTCGCGGGTTGTGTGATCTCGTTGTGGTGCTTTATCTCCAAGCTAGGGGAGCGCGCCCTACCCTTCTTGAAGCTGATGATGAAAAAAGGCCCGTTCGAGTGGACCCCGGAGGACGACCTAGCATTTCAAGACCTCAAGAGGTACCTGACTAGCCCACCAGTAATGGTAGCGCCTCGTCCCGTCGAGCCCCTGGTGCTCTACCCAGCCGCCACGCCTCATTCCGCCAGCGTTGCACTGGTGGCCGTCCACGAAGAACATTAGGCCAAGAGCCAGCCGCACAGCGCCTTACCTTCAGATGGGAAGGTGTGGCACGGCGATGGCGCCCCTGAAGCCACAGTGACGTCGGCAGATGACCAGGGTCCACAAGACGGCGCCCTCAAGGCCGCAGTGGCCTCAATGGCAGCCAGGCTCCCGAGGTCAGCAGGCCTCCAGAGGCGCCCCAAGCCCCGGAGGCCTTGGACCCCATCGAAGCTCCTACCCTCGTCGAGCACCCAGTGCACTTCGTGAGCACGGTGTTACGGGACACAAGGGTACGCTATCCCATGCCGCAGAAGCTTCTACTGCGTCACTACTTTCAAGGCCACCCCATCAAGGTCGTCTTGGCGTACCCGCTGGAGAGGATACTCCAGAGCCTCAAAGCTGCAGGAAGGGTCGCCGAATGGAACAGCGAGTTGTAGGCGTTCCAGCTGGAGTTCAGTACCACCAGGGTCATCAAGGGAGCCGCGCTTGCCGACTTCGTGGCGGAATGGACGGACGCCCCAAGACTCGAAGTGAGTGAAGACCGATGTCTCTCACCAGGAAGCGAAGCACCAGACGACTGGGTCATGTATTTCGACGGTGCCTTTGCATGCCAGGGTGCGGGGCTGGCGCCGTGCTCGTCTCGCCCACCAAAGACAAGCTCTACGATGCCGTGCAACTCGGATTCTAGAGGGGCGAGAAGGTCTCCAACAACATCACGGAATACGAGGGGTTGATCGCTGGTCTCAAGGTTGCGGCAGCCTTGGGAGTGAAATGCCTCACCATCAAGGGCGACTCTCAGCTCCTCGTCAACTTTTCCAACAAAGTGTATGAGCCAAAGGACAAGCACATGGAGGCATACCTCGTGGAGGTGCGCAAGATGGAGAAGCAATTTCTGGGACTGGAGCTGCAGCATGTGCCTCGCGGCACAAACAAGGAAGCCGACGACATCGCCAAGATGGCGTCCAAGCGTCAGCCAAAGGAACCCGGCATCTTCGAGGAGCGGCTCTTCAAGCCTTCTGCGGCCCCTCCGGCTGCGAAGCCCGCACCGCCTCGAGAGGAGCTTCCGCCGCCACCAGCCTCAGGAGCCCCAGCCTGCGGCCCAACCTCAGGAGCGTGCATACTCCTCGCACTTGAACCTCAGGAGGGGTGTGGAACTGAAGAGTTCAGGGCGTACCTGGGACAAGGAATACTACCGGAGAAGGAGGAGGACGCGGAGCGCGTGGCCTGGCAGGCTACAGCATACTGCCTACAGGATGGTGAGCTATACAGAAAACGACCAAACGATGTTTCCTGCGATGCATTTCTAGGAAGCAGGGGTGCGAGCTGCTAGCTAACATACATGGCGGAGATTGCGGGCATCGCTCGTCATCGCGCACCCTGGTGGGCAAGGCATTCCGCAGCGGGTTCTATTGGCCCACGGCACTCAACGATGCAACCGAGCTGGTGAGATCCTGCGAGGCCTGCCAGTTCCATGCCAAGCAAATCCACCAGCCAGCTCAGGGCCTCTAGACTATACCACTCTCCTGGCCGTTCATGATCTAGGGGTTGGATATCCTGGGTCCATTCCTTCGAGCGCCCGGGGGCTACCACTACCTCTATGTCACCATCGACAAGTTCACCAAATGGGCGGAGGTGGAAGCCGGACGCACCATCCCAGCCGGGTCCGTAGTCAAGTTCATCAAGGGCCTCGTGAGCCGGTATGGGGTCCCTAACTGCATCATCACCGACAACGGCTCGTAGTTCACTAGCAATCTCTTCAAGACATATTGTGCTAACCTTGGCAGGCAGATTTGCTACGCCTCAGTGGCACACCCCAGGAGCAATGGCCAAGCCGAGCGCGCCAACACGGAGGTCTTGAGAGACCTCAAGACCAGGACCTTCAAGAAGAAGCTCGAGGCCTGCTGTAGGGGCTGGCACGACGAGCTCCAGTCCATGTTGTGGTCCATCCGCACCACAGCCACCAAGCCAACATGCGAGACCCTGTTCTTCCTCGTCTACAGAGCAGAAGCGGTTCTCCCTCACGAGGTCAGGCGTCGCTCCGCGCGGGTCTTGGCGTTTGGCAATGCACGACAGGACGCCATGCGGGGGATGGACCTCGTGCTGGGGGAGGGACGCCGCCGCCAAGCCTCGCTCCGAGCGGCAAGGTACCAGCAGGCGCTGCGACGGTATCACTGCCTCAGCATCCGCTGTCACCGTCCTGGGAACGGGGGTACCCAGACTTGCCTGCCTACTGATACGTCTCCATCGTATCTACTTTTCCAAACACTTTAGCCCTTGTTTTGGACTCTAACTTGCATGATTTGAATGGAACTAACCCGGACTGACGCTGTTTTCAGCAGAATTGCATGGTGTTATTTTTGTGCAGAAATAAAAGTTCTCGGAATGACCTGAAACTTCACCGAGAATATTTTTGGAATATATAAAAAATACTGGCGAAAGAATCAAGACTAGGGGCCCACACCCTGTCCATGAGGGTGGGGCGCGCCTACCCCCCTCGACGCGCCCCCTGTCTCGTGGGCCTCCTGAGGCTCCACCGACCTCAACTCCAACTCCATATATTCACGTTCGGGGAGAAAAAATCAGAGAGAAGGATTCATCATGTTTTATGATACGGAGCCACCGCCAAGCCCTAATCTCTCTCGGGAGGGCTGATCTGTAGTCCGTTCGTGGCTCCGGGGAGGGGAATCCGTCGCCGTCGTCATCATCAACCTTCCTCCATCACCAATTTCATGATGCTCACTTTCGTGCGTGTGTAATTTCATCGTAGGCTTGCTGGACGGTGATGGGTTGGATGACATTTATCATGTAATCCAGTTAGTTTTGTTAGGGTTTGATCCCTAGTATCCATTATGTTCTGAGATTGATGTTGCTATGACTTTGCTATGCTTAACGCTTGTCACTAGGGCCCGAGTGCCATGATTTCAGATCTGAACCTATTATATTTTCATGAATATATGTGAGTTCTTGATCCTATCTTGCAAGTCAATAGTCACCTACTATATGTTATGAGCCGGTAACCCCGAAGTGACAATAATTGGGACCACTCCCGGTGATGATCGTAGTTTGAGGAGTTCATGTATTCACAGTGTTAATGCTTTGGTCCGATACTCTATTAAAAGGAGGCCTTAATATCCCTTAGTTTCCAGTAGGACCCCTCTGCCACGGGAGGGTAGGACAAAAGTTGTGGTTGAATTGACAACTCAACTTCTAATACTTGATAATATTCTTTGGCTCCCCTTGTGTCGAATCAATAAATTTGGGTTGAATACTCTACCCTCGAAAACTGTTGCAATCCCCTATACTTGTGGGTTATCAAGACTATTTTCTGGCGCCGTTGCCGGGGAGCATAGCTCTATTCTTTGAGTCACTTGGGATTTATATCTGCTGATCACTATTAGGAACTTGAAAGACGAAAAAACGAAGATTTATCCCTCAACTACGAGGGGAGGTAAGGAACTGCCATCTAACTCTGGACTTGATTCTCCTTCTGTTTTGAGTACACTTGCGACACCTAAACCTGCTTATACTATTAATTCTGATATGTCGCATGTCATTGATGATGCCACTTCTACTATGCATGATACTTGTGATGAAACTAATTCTATGCTTGATACTACTGTGCCACTAGGTGAATTTCTGGATGAACCACTTGCTAGGGCTAGAGAGAATGAAATTATTGAAAATGATAATACTGATTAAAGTGATGATGAAGATTCTCCCCCTAGATATGAATTGCTGCATGTACCTGAGGGTTATGTTATGGATGAAGAAACTGCTAGAGTTTTTCTTGCTTGCAATGATAGATATGATCTTAAGAAATTATTAGCTAAGCTGAAAGAAAAGTCTTTGAATGCTAGAATGAAATATGACCATGCTTTTGCTACTTCACCTATCTGTATTTTCGATAAGGATTATGACTTCTCTGTAGATCCTGAGATAATTACTTTGGTTGAATCTGATCCTTTTTATGGCTATGAATCTGAAACTGTTGCGGCACATCTTACTAAATTGAATGATATAGCCACCCTATTCACTCGTGAGGAAAAAAATCGTTACTACTATATCCTTAAATTATTTCCGTTCTCATTAAAGGGTGATGCTAAAACATGGTTTAATTCTCTTGATCCTGGTTGTGTGCGTAGTCCCTAGGATATGATTTATTACTTCTCTACTAAATATTTCCCTGCACATAAGAAACAAGTTGCCTTAAGGGAAATATATAATTTTGTGCAAATTGAAGAAGAGAGTCTCCCACAAGCTTGGGGGAGGCTTCTCCGATTACTTAATGCTTTGCCTGATCATCCTCTTAAGAAAAATGAAATACTTGATATCTTTTATAATGGACAAACCGATGCTTCCAAAGAACATCTGGATAGTTGTGCTGGTTGTGTTTTCAGGGAAAGAACTGTTGATCAAGCTGAATTGCTATTTAATAATACGTTGAGTAACAAAAATGATTGGACACTTCCTGAACCAACTCTTAAGCCAACTCCGAAGAAGAGGGGTATTTTATTTCTTAATCCAGAAGATATGCAAGAGGCAAACAAATCTATGAAAGAAAAGGGTATTAAAGCTGAAGAAGTTAAGAATGTACCACCTATTGAAGAAATGCATGGTCTTGATAACCCGACACAGGTAGTAAAGGTAAATTCTCTCTATAGATATGATAAAGCCGAAATCCCATCTACTAAGTTTGCTAACCAATGCTTGGATGAGTTTGATGACTTTATGGTTAAACAAGAAAACTTAAATGCTTATGTTGGTAGACAATTGAAACGTAATGCTTATATGATTGAACACTTGAGTGATTATATGTCTAGAGTTACCACTCAAGTAGAACAAGTGCTTAAATCTCAAAATGATTTGCTCAATGAATTAAATAACAAGAAAAATGATAATATTGTTAGAGTTATGACTAGAGGGGGTAAAATGACTCAGGAATCTTTGTATCCTGAGGGCCACCATAAGAGAATTGAGCAAGATTCTCAAAGAACTAATGTAGATGCACATAATCCTTCTAAGAAGAAGAAAAAGAAAAATGATAGGACTTTGCATGCTTCTAGTGAACCTGTTGTTGACACACCTGAGAATCCCAATGATATTTCTATTTCTGATGCTGAAACACAATCTGGTGATGAGCATGAACCTAGTGATAATATTAATGATGATGCTTATGATGATGCTCAACCTAGCAATGACAATGATGTAGAAACTGAACCTGCTGTTGATCTTGATAACCCACAATCGAAGAATCAATGTTATGATAAGAGAGACTTTGTTGCTAGGAAGCACGGTAAAGAAAGAGAACCACAGGTTCAGAAACCATGACTTTTCCTCCTAAACCATCCAAGAAAAAGGATGCTGAGGATTTTTAGCGCTTTGCTGAAATGATTAGACCTATCTTTTTGCGTATGCGTTTGACTGATATGCTTAAAATGAATCCTTATGCTAAGTACATGAAAGATATTGTTACAAATAAGAGAAAGATACCGGAAGCTCAAATTTCCACCATGCTTGCCAATTATACTTTTAAAGGTGGAATACCTAAGAAACTAGGAGATCCAGGAGTACCAACTATACCATGCTACATTAAAAGAAACTATGTCAAAACTGCTTTATGTGATCTTCGAGCCGGTGTTAGTGTTATGCCTCTCTCTTTATATCATAGACTTGATTTGAATAAGTTTACACCTACTGAAAATATCTCTGCAAATGGCCAATAAATCAGCTGCTATACCTGTCGGTATTTGTGAGGATGTGCCTGTTGTGGTTGCAAACGTTACTATTTTAACGAACTTTGTTATTCTTGATATTCCCGAGGATGATAGTATGTCGATTATCCTTGGTAGAACGTTTTTGAATACTGCAGGGGCTGTTACTGATTGCAACAAAGGAAATGTCACTTTTCATGTTAATGGTAATGAGCATACGGTACACTTTCTGAGGAAACAACCTCAAGTCCACAGTATCAATTCTATTGGAAAAATTCCAATGATTACTATTGGAGGTTTTGAATTTCCTCTTCTTACTGTCAAGAAGAAATATGATATTCTTATTATTGGGGATGTGCATATCCCCTTTGAGGTAACCAAGTGCTATTCGAAAATTCTCCGGTTTCATGCGATTCGGAATGAGTTTGTTAACAAGACTTGATCAACCTTGTTAGTGGATTCCTTTTGAGGAGCATGAGATGGATGAAGTTAGAAAGCACAACCCTTTGTACCCTCCTTTTACTTTTTGTTATTTAGATTAAATAAAGCAAAAATAGTATTTTCTGTCTATTTTCTGAATTATCCTTGCAATAAAAAATACCCCGAAAATAAAAGTTCTCCTAATGCCCTGAAATTGAATTATGATTTTTGTAGTATATTTAAGAATATCTGGCACTGAGAACACACCAGAGGGTGCAAACACCTTGCCACGAGGGTGCAGGGCACGCCCCCTGCCTCGTGGGCCCCACGTGACCCCCCTCCACTTATTCTTGCACCAACACACTTCGTCTTCCTCTAGAAAAACCACCACACAGCTCAAACCCGTGTTCTAGCTCGTTTTGCTGCGATTTTCGATCTCCTTGCTCAAAGCTTCACTCCCATAACCGCTTTGGGGGATTGTTCTTCGGTATGTGACTCCTCCAATGGTCCAACTAGTTTTTGTTCTAGTGCTTTATTTATTGCAAATATTTGCTGCTTAGGTGACCCTGTTCTTGAGCTTGCATGTCAAATTTATATGGTCCCAAGTAGTTCTAATGCATGATATATACTCTAGGCACTTGTGGGAGTAGTTGCTATTAATCTTGTTGAGTTTGGTTCACTTTTATTTTGAGTTACTAAAAATTACAGAAAATGATGAAGAAATTATTGAGGGGCTCTTCGAGCCGAAGCTCGAAGGATAAGCAAAGTGAAGAGAATAAGAAGCCCAAATATAATCTTCCTCGCACCGCGGAGGTTCGGCCGTGTGAATGGCCTTGTGATGAATTATTGAGAGCAGCCGGGATTCATGATGATTTTTATTACTTGGCTGAGAATGCGGGCCTCATCGACTTCCTCCGCGACCAGCGTGAACAGTATCTCCTACTCACCAATATATTTCGTGCAAAATTTTCACTTTCATGCTAGGAGATCGCCACCTTCGGTGGATTTTTATTTATATGATGAGTTTAAGGAGATGCCAGTTTATGATTTTTGTGCAGTTTGCAAGTTACCCTTTGCAGGCAGCATAGAGGAACCACATCGTAATGATGTGGAAGGGTTTATTTATATGACTGATGTAGGGGAAACGAGGAAAGTTTCCGATGCAAGAATCACTAGCATACTTTTTCCTGCTCTGCGTTACTGTGCAATATTTGCTAGTAGATGCTTAATTGGTCATGGGAACAGTGGAAACCTTAGTGCCCCTGATATTGTTATTTTGCACCATGCCTTGTTTCGTGATACTACTTTCAGTTTGGGCGCTATTGTTCCTAAACGGTTAAATCCGAACCGCACAAAGAGTCCCATATTTGGAGGCATTTTTGCTTCGCGCCTTGCTGCACACTTTAACGTACCTATTAGGCATTATGAGAAATAGCAAAAGTTGTTGCCTCCTATTTTTCTAGATTATTAGAGTATGGTGGCACATGATTTTATTGTTAAAGATAAGAAGAAGGTGCTTAAGTTAAATTGATATTTGATAAAAATTATTGTGAGATTATTACCTTGCCTGCACCCTCTTTGTTTAACATATTTTCAGGCACGTACCTCATTTTGCCGGAGGCCATTCATTCATACTTGAGCATGACACCTGCTCCACAGGCTGAACCGGAGCCACCACTCGACCCTTATCAACAGTCTGTTTATTAGTGGGATCCGGAGGAGCTCGCTAACCAGTGGCACCCCGAGGATCCTCCTCAGTACACTAGAGAGGACCACTTTGATCCGTGGGCATAAACCAACTTAGGCCAAAAGCTTAAGCTCGGGGGAGTACGTATTTCTCACCGACATTACATTCATGTTCACACACTCATGCTGGTTGTCGGTGCTCATACTTTTTCATTGTACTATCCATGCTAGTTTATTTTCTGTTTTAAGACTTCTTGTGTGTTTGAAAAACCTTAAGAAAAACCAAAAAATTTAGTTGTAGCTTTTAGCTAGATTACCTTCCATGCCTATAGTAGTAATGATTAAAAGAAAACCCAAAAAGATTTCTCGTTCTTCTTTTGCTTGTTGGGAGCTTTCCCGTGTAAATAGTTTTATTTCTTTTCTTTGGGGGTCGAGAGGAGAAGACCATAATGAAAATGTTGAAGTGGCTCTTATATGCATTATTGTTGATTTAACCAAGAGCCCATATTACCTTGTTTTCTCCCTTGTATTGAATGCTTGAAGATTCCAGCTTAGTCCAATTGCACGTGCACTATTATTATTATCCACACCGTTCGGTCGTGCAAGTGAAAGGCAATAATGACAATATGTGATGGACTGACTGAGATGAGAGAAGCTGTTATGAACTCGACCTATCTTGTTTTTGTAAATATGATTAGTTCATCGTTCCTGATTCAGCCTATTATGAATGAAACATATTTGCAATGACAATTAGAGATTATAGTTGCTTATGCCATGCTTAATTAGCTAGGAATTTATAATGGTCTACCTTGCGTGCCAACATGTTATTAAAATGGCTGTGATGTGGTATGATAGGATGGTATCCTCCTTTGAACGATTCGAGTGGCTTGACTTGGCACATGTTCACACATGTAGTTGAAACAAAATCAACATAGCCTCCACAATATTTATGTTCATGGTGGATTATATCCTACTCATGCTTGCACTCAGTGTTGATTAATTTAAATGCATGTTCACGACTGTTGCCGCCCTCTAGCTGGTCGCTTCCCAGTCTTTTTCTAGCCATCACTTGTACTAAGCGGGAATACTGCTTGTGCATCCACTCCCATAAACCCCAAAGTTATTCCATATGAGTCCACTATTCCTTCCTATATGCGGTATCTACCTGCCGTTCCAAGTAAATTTGTATGTGCCAAACTCTAAACCTTCAAATGAAATTCTGTTTTGTATGCTCGAATAGCTCATGTATCAAGTAGGACAGTCTGTATCTTCCATGCTACGCGGGTTATTCTCAAGAGGAGTGGACTCCGCTCCTCACTCACGAGCAAATGGCTGGTCACTGGGATGCCTAGTCACATGCTTAAATCAAAATAATTGCAAACAAAACTCCCTCAGGACTGTTGTTAGTTGGAGGCACCAGTTGTTTCGGGCAAGCCATGGATTGATGCTTGTTGGTGGTGGGGGAGTATAAACTTTACCATTCTTCTTGGGAACTGCCTATAATGTGTGTAGCATGGTAGATATCGAGATCTCTCGGTTGTTATGTTGACAATGAAAGTATGCCGCTCAAAATATTATTTATCTCTATTTCAAAAATCGAGCTCTCACAACTCTACAACCCCTGCTTCCCTCTGCGAAGGGCCTATCTATTTACTTTTATGTTGAGTCATCACCCTCTTATTAAAAAGCACCAGCTGGAGAGCACCGTTGTCATTTGCATGCATTACTATTAGTTTGCATTGAGTATGACTATGACTGGATCTCTTTTACCATGAATTACAATGTTTAGTCAGTCCTTGATCTTCAGAGGTGCTCTGCATTTATGTTTTGCGGTCTCAGAAAGGGCTAGCGGGATACCATCTTGTTATATCATATTATGATTGTTTTGAGAAAGTGTTGTCATCCGAGATTTATTATTATTGCTCGCTAGTTGATTATGCCATTGATATGAGTAAACATGAGACATAAGTGTTATTGTGAATATGGTTAGTTCATAATCTTTGCTGAAAACTTGAATGCTGGCTTTACATATTTACAACAACAAGAGCAAACAGTGTTTGTAAAAGTTTTTTTATCACTTTCAGTTTATCAACTGAATTGCTTGAGGACAAGAAAAGGTTTAAGGTTGGGGGAGTTGATACGTCCCCATCGTATCTGCTTTTCCAAACACTTTTGCCCTTGTTTTGGACTCTAACTTGCATGACTTGAATGGAACTAACCCGGACTAAAGCTGTTTTCAGCAAAATTGCATGGTGTTATTTTTGTGCAGAAATAAAAGTTCTCGGAATGACCTGAAACTTCACGGAGAATATTTTTGGAATATATAAAAAATACTAGCGAAATAATCAATACCAAGGGGCCCACACCCTGTCCATGAGGGTGGGGGGCACGCCTAACCCCCTGGGCGCACCCCCTGTCTCGTGGCCCCCCTGAGGTTCCACCGACCTCAACTCCAACTCGATATATTCATGTTCGGGGAGAAATAAATCAGAGAGAAGGATTCATCGCGTTTTACAATACGGAGCCGCCGTCACCTCCTGTTCTTCATCGGGAGGGCAGATCTAGAGTCCTTTCTGGGCTTAGGAGAGGGGAAATCACTGCCATCATCATCATCAACCTTCCTCCATCACCAATTTCATGATGCTCACTACCGTGTGTGAGTAATTCCATCGTAGGCTTGCCACGAGGCAGGATTGCGCGCCCAGGGGGGGTAGGCGCGCCCCCCACCCTCATGGGCCCCTTATACCCTGAAAACATCCGGGAGAGCCACGTAACCACTTTTCCACCGCCGCAACCTTCTGTACCCGTGAGATCCCATCTTGGGGCCTTTTCCGGCAATCTACCGGAGGGGGATTCGATCACGGAGGGCTTCTACATCAACACCATGGCCTCTCTAATGATGTGTGAGTAGTTTACCACAGACCTTCGGGTCCATAGTTATTAGCTAGAGGGCTTCTTCTTTCTCTTTGGTTCTCAATACAAAGTTCTCCTCGATGTTCTTGGAGATCTATTCGATGTAATACTTTTTGCGGTGTGTTTGCCGAGATCCGATGAATTGTGGGTTTATGATCAAGATTATCTATGAACAATATTTGATTCTTCTCTGAATTATTATATGCATGATTTGATATCTTTGCAAGTCTCTTCGAATTATCGGTTTAGTTTGGCCTACTAGATTGATCTCTCTCGTAATGGGAGAAGTGCTTAGCTTTGGGTTTAATCTTGCGGTGTCCTTTCCTAGTGACAGTCGGGGCAGCAAGGCATGTATTGTATTGTTGCCATCGAGGATAAAAAGATGGGGTTTATATCATATTGCTTGAGTTTATCCCTCTACATCATGCCATCTTGCTTAATGTGTTACGCTATTCTTATGAACTTAATAATCTAGATGCATGCTGGATAGCGGTCGATTTGTGGAGTAATAGTAGTAGATGCAGAATCGTTTTGGCCCACTTGACAAGGACATGATGCCTATGTTCATGATCATGCCTAGATATTATCATAACTATGCGCTTTTCTATCAATTGCTCGGCAGTAATTTGTTCACCCACCGTAATATATGCTATATTGAGAGAAGCCACTAGTTAAACCTACGGCCCCCGAGTCTATTTTACATCATATTAGTTTATCGTCAACTTGCCAATTTCTGTTGACGTTTATTTTGCAATCTTTACTTTCCAATCTATACAACAAAAATACCAAAAATATTTATCTTGTTATCTCTATCAGATCTCACTTTTGCATGTGGACGTGAAGGGATTGACAACCCCCTTATCGTGTTGGTTGCAAGGTTCTTGATTATTTGTGTAGGTACTACGCGATTTGCGTGTAGTCTCCTACTGGATTGATATCTTGGTTCTCAAAAACTAAGGGAAGTACTTACGCTACTTTGCTGCATCACCCTTTCCTCTTCAAGGGAAAACCAACGCATGCTCAAGAGGTAGCAAGAAGGATTTCTGGCGCCGTTGCCGGGGAGATCTATGCTCAAGTCAAGACATACCAAGTATCCATCACAAACTCTTCTCCCTCGCATTACATTATTGTGGTAACCTAAAAAGCAAAGACTCAAATCATACAAGACGCTCCAAGCAAAACACATATCATGTGGTGAATAAAAATATAGCCTCAAGTAAAGTTACCGATAGATTTAAGATTTAAAGAGGGATGCCTTCCGGGGCATCCTCAAGCTTAGGCTTTTGGTTGTCCTTGAATTTTACCTTGGGGTGCCTTGGGCATCCCCAAGCTTAGGCTCTTGCCACTCCTTATTCCAAAATCCATGAAATCTTTACCCCAAAACATGAAAACTTCACAACACAAAACTTAAATAGAAAATCTCATGAGCTCCGTTAGTGTAAGAAAACAAACCACCACTTTAAGGTACTACATTGAACTCATTATTTATTTATATTGGTATTAAACCTACTGTATTCCAACTTATCTATGGTTCATACCCCCCGATACTAGCCATAGATTCATCAGAATAAGCAAACAACACACGAAAAACAGAATCTGTCAAAAACAGAACAGTCTGTAGTAATCTGTATAAAACGTATACTTCCGGAACTCCAAAAATTCCAAAATAAATTGGTGGACGTGAGGAATTTATCTATTAATCATCTGCAAAAATAATCAACCTAAAAGCACTCTCCAGTAAACAATGGCAGCTAATCTCGTGAGCGCTAAAGTTTTTGATTTTTTACAGCAAGATCGCAAAGACTTCACCCAAGTCTTCCCAAAGGTTCTACTTGTCACAAACACTAATTAAAACATAAAACCACATCTAAACATAGGCTAAATGAATTATTTATTACTAAATAGGAACAAAAATCAAGGAACAAAAATAAAATTGTGTTGCCTCCCGACAAGCGCTATCATTTAAGGCCCCTAGCTAGGCATAAAGCAAGGATAGATCTAGCTATTGTCATCTTTGGTATGCAATCTATATGTGGCTCTCATAATAGATTCATAAGGTAATTTAATTTTCTTTCTAGGAAAGTGTTCCATGCCTTTCCTTAATGGAAATTGGAATCTAATATTTCCTTCTTTCATATCAATAATTGCACCAATCGTTCTAAGGAAAGGTCTACCAAGAATAATAGGACATGTAGGATTGCTATCTATATCAAGAACAATGAAATCTATGGGCACATAATTCCTATTTGCAACTGTAACGCCCCGGATTCGATGCGCCAGGTGTCCGCCAGTTATTTGTCGTCCTTGCCATGTCATTTGCTTGCGTGTTGCACTTTGCCATGTCATCATCTGCATTTCATATCATGTCATCATGTGCATTTCATTTTGCATACGTGTTCGTCTCTTGCATCCGAGCATTTTCCCCGTTGTCCGTTTTGCAATCCGGCACTCCTATGTCCCCCGGCGCTCCCTTTTACCTCTTTTCATGTGCGAGTGTTAAATGGTCTCGGAATGGACCGAGGTTTGTCAAGCGGCCTTGGTATACCACCGGTAGACCGCCTGTCAAGTTTCGTGTCATTTGGAGGTCGTTTGGTACTCCAACGGTTAACCGGGTAACCGTAAAGCCCCTCTCTCTTTGCAGCCCAACACCCCTTCCAAAGTGGCCCAAAACCCAGCTAAATCCCCTCCATGCTCTCAGTCATTCGATCACGATCGCGTGGCCGAAAACCGCTCCTCATTTGGACTCTCCTAGCTCCCTCTACCTATATTTAGACCTCCCCCTACGAAATTTCGGAGCAAACCCTAGTCCTCTTCCTCCTGCCGCCACCGGACACGTCCGTGACGGCCGGACACGTCCGCGCCGCCACGCCCGGACACGTCCGCGCCGCCACGCCCGGAGAATCCAGCGCCGACACCTCACCGCGCCTCCTTCTCTCTCTTCGCGCCCGCCGCCCACGCGAGCCCATCAGCGGGCCCGCGACGGCGGCCGCGCCGCCGCCTCCGCGCCCGGCCAGCTGCGCCGCCGCGCCGGACCCTCGCCGCCGGGCACCTCGCCCGTCGCGCCGCCGCTGCTCCCTCCGGCCGCCCGCCGCCTCCCGCCGGTCACCACCGCCGCCTCCCTCGCCGGCGTCGGCCGCGCCGCCCGCCGACCCAGCGCTGGCGCCGCCCATCCGCCTCCGCCGCGCGGCGCGCCGCGGCCGGATCCGGATCAAGGCGCGCCCAGGCCAGCCGCCGCCGCTTCGCCTTCGCCGGGCTGCCTGCCGCCCCTCATGAGCTCCCGGCCGCCCAAGGCCTCCTCCTCCGCCGGGCGCCTGGTCCGCCGCTCCTCCGCCGGATCCAGCCACCCTGCCCGATCCGCGCAGCCCGCGTCCTCCGGCCGCCGTCCCTGTCGTCTCCGGCGTATCTCCGGCCAGATCCGCCGCGCCTCGATATCCGTGCACGAGGTTGACCCCCGAAAATCCACCAAGTCCCAAAGTTATTTTTGCATTATCATGCCATGTTTGACCTGTTGTATCTCTGCATCCGTAGCTCCGTTTTTTGCGTATAATATGTCAAATTGTTCAGCTCGACGAGTACATCATTTCATCTCATTGCATCATTTTCATTTGATCTCATCTTCATGCCCGAAATGCTGTTAGAAGAGGGCTATGTGATGTTAGTTTCAGATTCTTATCAGAACATGCACTTTTGTCATTTTTGCTATGATTGATGTGTGCACCCTATGAACTTGAGTCCTACATGTGTTTTGTACTATGCCATGCCATCTTTATAGGGGTGTATGCCATGTATTTTTGTGATCTCTGTGGTGACTAGCACAAGCATGTAAACTAGGCTTCATGATGTTGCTGATTTCAGCCCCAGTTTTGCTGATATTTTTATGCCATGTAAACTTGATGCTACCGAGAGATCCATGCTTATTTTGAGATACTTCAGTAAGGATGTTTTGAGCATATGGTTATTCTCTATCCATCCATGCCCTTGTTTGCAATTATAGAGTGCCATAGCTTGAGTCAATCGAGCTCTACTTTTGCTATAAATGTTTCCTGGCAGATTGTTTACATGTTATTCAATTTTGCCAAGCTTGTTGTTAGTGATCCATGCACCCTATGAACTTGTTCTTGCCATTTATAGCTTCTATGCCATGGCTTCTTACTGTTATTTGCCTTGCCATGCCATGTATTGCTCTGTGGTGAGTGGTTCAAGCTCACCAACATGCCTACTTATTGTTGTTCCAGCCATGTATGAATCTGTAATATAACTTGTCATGCTTACATGGGTGCCATCATATCTTCTGATCCTTTTTGGCTCATGTTCAGTAAAGGGACTTTTATTCTGTGCTTTGAGTAGATTCATGCTCTGCCTTTGTTTGCCATGATAAGTTCCTCTAGCATGTTGTTTGATAGCTCTAAACATTGCAACCTGATGTTATTTCTGCTAAAGTCTGAAACTGTTATTATTTGCAATCTTGCCATGTGTTTTTGAGCATGTTCTAGTGATTTCTGGAGATAGCTCAGTGTTCATGTTTTGTCATGCCTTACCTGTACTTCATGCCCATGCCTTTTGTTTTCATATTGAGGTGCTGTAGTATGTTGTTTTGATGCTTGCAATATGCCTAGTTGCTATTTTGGACAGATTGTTGCTATAACTTGTATTGTGTGTATGTGTTGAACCGTTGCTCCGTTTTGAGTGTGCTCTATATGAAACTTGCTTAGAATTGCATGTAGTTTCATATTATCATGTTGCATCCTTGATTTGAGGTGTGCTTGATGTTTGTATGCATTTTGCATCAATGCCATGCTTACCTTGTTTTGCTCATATCTTCTAGGCCGTAGCTCCGAATTAAATGAACTTTATATGTAACTTGACTAGAATCTCGTGTAGATCATCGTAGTGCATCTTAACTTGCTGTTTAACAACTTGAATATAAGGTTTATTCAGATCTGGACCAATTTCGAAAGTTGCATATGAGGACTTACCGGAATTGTTCTATGTTGTTCCCGGCCTCATTTAAACTTGCTTTGGTGTGTTGCTCTTGTTTGCATCATCTCTTGCCATTAGTAGCTTCATGTAGCTTGTCGTGCATCATGCTTGATTGTGCATCATGTCTTGTTCATGTGTGGTGTGTTTACCTTGTTGTGTGCTTCTTCTTGTTAGTTCCTGTTTCTTTGCGATCGTGAGGATTCGTTCGTCTACGCTTGGTTCGTCTTCGTGGCTTCTTCTTCTTCATGGACTCGTTCTTCTTCCTTGCGGGATTTCAGGCAAGATGACCGCTACCCTGGGTCTCACTACTATCATTGCTATGCTAGTTGCTTCGTTCTTTCGCTATGCTGCGCTACCTATCACTTGCTGCTCAATCCTCCCAAATTGCCATGTCAACCTCTAACCTTTTGCACCCTTCCTAGCAAACCGTTGTTTGGCTATGTTATCGCTTTGCTCAGCCCCTCTTATAGCGTTGTTAGTTGCAGGTGAAGATGAAGTTTGTTCCTTGTTGGAACATGGAGATGTTGTTCCTTGTTGGAACATGTTTACTTGTTGGGATATCACAATATATCTTAATTAATTAATGCATCTATATACTTGGTAAAGGGTGGAAGGCTCGACCTTATGCCTGGTGTTTTGTTCCACTCTTGCCGCCCTAGTTTCCGTCATATCGGTATTATGTTCCCGAATTTTGCGTCCCTAACGCGGTCGGGTGATTTATGGGACCCCCTTGACACTTCGCTTTGAATAAGACTCCTCCAGCAAGGCCCAACCTTTGTTTTACATTTGCCTCACCTAGCCCTTTTTCCCTTGGGAGTCGCGCTCTCAAGGGTCATCTTTATTTTACCCCCCCCCCCGGACCAGTGCTTCTCCAAGTGCTGGCCCAAACCGAGCGATGTCCGGCGCCCCCTGGGCAATCAGGGTCTATGCCAACCCGACGTCTTGCTCATCCGGTGTGCCGTGAGACCGAGATATGTGCAGCTCCTATCGGGATTTGTCGGCACATCCGGGCGGCTTTGCTGGTCTTGTTTTATTGCTATCGAAATGTCTTGTAGCCGGGATTCCGTGACTGATCGGGTCTTCCCGGGGAGAAGGAATATCCTTCGTTGATCGCGAGAGCTTATCATGGGCTAAGTTGGGACACCCCTGCAGGGTATAAAATTTCGAGAGCCGTGCCCGCGGTTATGTGGCAAGATGGGAATTTGTTAATATCCGTTGTAGTAAACTTGAAGCAAACTCTTCTAAAATACACCAACCGTAATGCGTAACCATGAGTGTCTCTTTTCGGGTTGATCGAGAGGAGAACACGGTTTCGGGCTATGTCCGACGTAAGTAGGAGTTCAGGATCACTTCTTGATCATTACTAGTTGACGACCGTTCCTTTGTTTCTCTTCTCGCTCTCTTTTGCGTATGTTAGCCACCATATATGCTTAGTCGCTGCTGCAACCTCACCACTTTACCCCTTCCATTCCCTTTAAGCTTTGCTAGTCTTGATACCCATGGTAATGGGATTGCTGAGTCCTCGTGGCTCACAGTTTACTACAACAACAGTTGCAGGTACAGGTTATGCGATGATCATGACGTGAGAGCGATGTTTATTTGTGTTGGAGTTCTTCATCTACTTCTTCGATCAGGGAATAGGTTTCAGGTCGGCAGCCTGGGCTAGCAGGGTGGATGTCGTTTGAGCTTCTGTTTATGTTTCATCCGTAGTCGGATGTTGATCTTGTATATGATGTTGATGTATTCTTGTGGCATTTGTGCCTTATGTATGTATCCCCATCTATTATGTAATGTTGATGTAATGATATCCACCTTGCAAAAGCGTTTCAATATGCGGGTCTATCCTTGGTGGGACCGTCGAGTTCCTTTTGGATAGGGTCACATATTGGGTGTGACAGCAACAACGAGAAAATCATTAATCCTTCCCATAGGTTTCTTAATGATGGAATCCGCAAGGTGCAAATTTAAAGAACAATCATCAAATTCACGGAAACCTAACACATATCACAAAGTTTTTGGAATCGTGGAAACACTAGCACCCAAATCACATAAAGCATAGCATTCATGATCTTTAATCTTAATTTTAATAGTAGGTTCCCACTCATCATAAAGTTCTCTAGGAATAGAAACTTCTGATTCAAGTTTTTCTTCATAAGATTGCATTAAAGCATCAATGATATGTTTAGTAAAAGCTTTATTTTGATCATAAGCATGAGGAGAATTTAACACGGATTGTAACAAGGAAATACAATCTATCAAAGAGCAATTATCATAATTAAATTCCATGAAATCTGAATTAGTGGGTTCATTTTTATGTAAAGTTTTGACCTCTTCAATCCCACTTTTACTAATTTTTGCATCAAGATGTAAAAACTCTGAATCATTGGGACGCCTTTTAACTAAAGTTGACTCATCTCAAGTCTCATCTTTATCAAGATTCATATTGGAAAACAAAGATTTAATAGGAGACACATCAATCACTTTTAGATCTTCATCATTATTATCATGAAAACTAGAAGAACACTCTTTCACAAAGAAATCTTTTTTAGCACGCATCCTAGCGGTTCTTTCTTTGCACTCATCAATGGAAATTCTCATGGCTTTGAGAGACTCATTGATATCATGCTTAGGTGGAATAGATCTAAGTTTCGAAGAATCAACATCAAGAGAAATTCTATCGACGTTCCTAGCCAACTCATCAATCTTAGGCAATTTTTCTTCAAGCAAAGCATTGAAATTCTTTTGCGAATTCATAAATTCTTTAACACTAGTCTCAGAATCAGAGGGCATCTTATTAAAATTTCCATAAGAGTTGTTGTAGGAATTACCATAATTATTAGAGGAATTACTAGGGAACGGCCTAGAATTAAAGTTTACTCTATATGCGTTGTTACCAAAATTGTTCCTACCAAGAAAATTCACATCCATAGATTCATTATTATTCTAAATCAAAATGGACAAAGGATCTTTAGGATCAGAAGAAACACTCTTATTAGCAAACAATTTCATAAGTTCATCCATCTTTCCACTCGAAACATTAATCTCTTCAATCGCATGAACTTTTTTACTAGTAGATCTTTCGGTGTGCCATTGAGAATAATTAACCATAATATTGTCTAGGAGTTTAGTAGCTTCTGCTAAAGTGATTTCCATACAAGTGCCTCCCGTGGCCGAATCTAAAAGATTTCTAGAAGCAAAATTCAATCCGACATAAATTTTTTGTATAATCATCCATAAATTCAAACCATGTGTAGGGCAATTACGTGTCACTAATTTCATCCTCTCCCAAGCTTGTGAAACATGCTGATGATCAAGTTGCTTAAAATTCATATTATCGTTTCTAAGAGAGATGATCTTAGCGGGAGGAAAATACTTAGAGATAAAAGCATCTTTGCACTTATTCCATGAATCAATACTTTTTTAGGCAAAGAAGAGAACCAAGTTTTAGCACGATCTCTAAGAGAAAACGGAAATAGCTTCAATTTAACAATATCATTATCCACATCTTTCTTCTTTCGCATATCGCACAAATCAACAAAGTTGTTTAGATGGGTAGCGGCATCTTCACTAGGAAGGACAGAAAATTGATCTTTCATGACAAGATTCAACAAAGCAACATTAATTTCACAAGATTCAGCATTGGTAATAGGAGCAATCGGAGTGCTAATAAAATCATTGCTATTGGTATTGGAAAAGTCACATAATTTAGTATTATCTTGAGCCATCGTGACAAACAATCAATCCAACACACAAGCACAGAAGAAGGAAGTGAAAAGAAGCGGATGGAAAAAGGGCGAATAAAACGGCAAAGGCGAAGTGGGGGAGAGGAAAATGAGAGGCAAATGGCAAATAATGTAACGCGGGGGAGAAGAGTTTGTGATGGGTACTTGGTATGTCTTGACTTGAGCATAGACCTCCTCGGCAACGGCGCCAGAACTCCTTCTTGCTACCTCTTGAGCATGCGTTGGTTTTCCCTTGAAGAGGAAAGGGTGATGCAGCCTCAGTTTTTGAGAACCAAAGTATTAATCCAATAGGAGACTACACGCAAATCGCCTAGTACATGCACAAACAATCAAGAACCTTGCAACCAACGCGATAAAGGGGTTGTCAATCCCTTCACGGCCACTTGCAAAAGTGAGATCTGATAGAGATAATAAGATAAATATTTTTGGTATTTTTGTTGTATAGATTGGATAGTAAAGATTGCAAAATAAACAGCGACAAAATTGGCAAGTTGATGATAAACTAATATGATGTAAAATAGACCCGGGGGGCATAGGTTTTACTAGTGGCTTATCTCAAGATAGCATATTGAAAGTGCTAGTTATCGACTAGAGGGGGGGTGAATAGGAGATTTTTATGAAAGTCTTCAAAACGTGGAAGTTTCGAAGACAAACAATAGAAATGACCTAATTGATATGCAGCGGAGGATAAACTACAACAACCAAACCATAGTCAAGTGTGCAGTAATGTGAAAGTACAAAGACTAATAGTAGCTTAGTAGTAAGGATCAGGATGGAAGATAGTATGAAACCAACCAACGATAGTAGTCAAGCAATGAAGTCAAACAGGTACGAAAAATAGACAATGACTTCACGAACACAAACTCTAAGCAAAGGGAGGGAGAGGATAGAACCAGTCACTTGTTGAAGACACAGGATTTGTTGGACCAGTTCGATTCTTGTTACAACAACTGTGACGCCTAGTTTGGGAGGCTGAGATTCAACTCAGAAGACCGCGTTTTCACCTTATTCCCCTTGAGCTAAGGACACACAGTCCTCGCCCAATCACTCTGGTAAGACTTCAAGGTAGACTTCCGAACCTTCACAGACTTCGTTCACCGGCGATCCACAATGAATCTTGGATGCTCAGAACGCGACGCCTAACCGACTGGAGAATTCACAGTCCTCAAGTGTAATAAGTCTTCAGGTCACGCAGACTGAAAGACTTCAGTGATGCCTAACACTCTTTGGCTCTGGGTGTTTGGGCTTTGTCCTCGCAAGGATTTCTCTCTCTCAAAGGCTTCGAGGTGGGTTGCTCTCAAACGACAAAAGCCGTGCACTAACTCTGAGCAGCCACCAATTTATGGTGTAGGGGGTGGGCTATTTATAGCCACTAGGCAACCCGACCTGATATGTCCGAAATGACCCTGGGTCACTAAGGAACTGACACGTGTTCCAGCCGGTCGATTTCAAACACACACGACAACTTTACTTGGGCTACAAGCAAAGCTGACTCATCCAGCTCGGATAAGATTTGCTCTCATTGTCTTCGCTCGAAGACATAGGATTTGGGTTGAGCATCACTTCAGTCATTCTGACTTTGTTCACTTGGACCCCACTTAACAGTACGGTGGTTCCTATGACTCAACAAAGAAGAAAAAGGAAACAACGAAACGACACAGTCTTCGCGCTCCATAGTCTTCACTCAATGTCTTCTCATGTCATAGTCTTCAATATGAACATCTTCACGTACCACCATTGTCGTCAATGTCTTCGTACCTTTTTAGGGGTCATCTCCGGTAGGTAAACCGAATCAATGAGGGACACTACCTGTGTTATCCTGCAATTCTCACAAACACATTAGTCCCTCAACCAAATTTTTCGTCAATACTCCAAAACCAACTAGGGGTGGCACTACATGCACTTACAATCTCCCCCTTTTTGGTGATCGATGACAAACTGGTTGAAGTTTTCAACGGGGATAAAGTATGTGAAATTGTAAAGGATAGGGTATTGTCTTCATTAGTGGCAAAGGCTCCCCCTGAAGATGTGCATATAAGTAATTTGCTTTTGGAATGTAAATGCACATGGCAGGTTGTACTCGTGGAGATCCTCTTCAACTTATGAAGATAATTCATCAGGCATGAAACGATATAACTAAGATAATGACATGCATAATGAAAAATGGACGTCTGCAGAATGATCTAAGTGCGGAAGTTATCATCGCACATGCGGAATTTATCATCGCATCACAGAAAAGCAAATAAGTAGCGATTTACCATCGAGTTTAAGTGTTACAACTCAAAGAACCAAATGTATCAAAAGCGAGAGTTGTAAACACTAGGCAAAATATAAAGCAACCACCCGTATGAACCCGCTTGAATACTATCAAACTCATATGCTTCTCCCCCTTTTGTCAGTAAGGACCAAAAAGGTTTGAAGACATAGAGCATCTACTCGTTCTCATGAGGAGTAGGTGAAGCAGCAGGGTTGTCTTTGTTGTTTGGCGGCGCAGACGAACTTGGTGCAGGGTTGATGCGTGCAGAAGTAGGGGGCGGTGAAGTAGAATTGTCTTCATCATCGATTACTTTGGCATTCACAGTTGCCATGGAGGAAGAATAGTCAGAGTCTTCAAGGGATAGAGTTTGACGTAGGACAGCATTCCGTGGAGGAGTGGAGTCAAACTTGAATCTTTCAGTGAAGCCATCGTCATGAAGATCTGCTTCAGCACTGAGCAGCGTCAAACTCTTCCATGATCGCTGAGGGAGTCCTGGACTAGGGGGTGTCCGGATAGCCGAACTATCATCACGATCGGACTCCAAGACTATGAAGATACAAGATTGAAGACTTAGTCCCGTGTCCGGATGGGACTTTCCTTGGCGTGGAAGGCAAGCTTGGCGATACGGATATGTAGATCTCCTACCATTGTAACCGACTCTGTGTAACCCTAACCTATCCGGTGTCTATATAAACCGGAGGGTTTTAGTCCGTGGGGACGAACAACAATCAGACCATAGGCTAGCTTCTAGGGTTTAGCCTCCTTGATCTCGTGGTAGATCCACTCTTGTACTACCCATATCATCAATATTAATCAAGCAGGGTAGGGTATTACCTCCATCGAGAGGGCCCGAACCTGGTAAAACATCGTGCCCTTGTCTCCTGTTACCATCCGCCTAGACGCACGATTCGGGACCCCTACCGAGATCCGCGGTTTTGACACCGACATTGGTGCTTTCATTGAGAGTTCCTCCGTGTTGTCGCCGATAGGCCTGATGGCTCCTTTGATCATCAACAACGACGCGGTCTAGGGTGAGACTTTTCTCCCGGACAGATCTTCAGATTCGGCGGCTTTGCACTACGGGCCAATTCGCTGGCCATCCGAGCAAATCGAAGCTACGCCCGCCATCAGGTCAGATTTGGAAGTTTGAACTATACGGCCGATATCCGCGGAGACTTGATCTTCGACGGATTCAAGCCGCGCTGCTGCGTGCCGCTTGTCTCGATGGGCATGATCTAGCTCGAAGCGAATAGTGCCCCGGAGGCCACACCAAAGATCCGCTCCGACCCTTAATCCGAGCCGGATTTCTGATCGAGGACGCAGTGGTTGGACACGCCTCGGGGCTACAATCTCTACGGCGATTGAGCCAACTCCATCCTGTCCTTGCGAAGACCTCGACTCCGGGTGCGGACTCCTCTCCGGACTCAAACCCTCCGCGCCCCGCCAATCGAATCCGATTGGGCCGGTCATGGAGTTCACTGCCGCGACATCTTTCAGACTTGCCCTTTGGCGAGATCCTGAATTCACTAAAGTCTCTCTCTTTATTCGGAGAGCCCTGCCCGGACTACGGACAGGAAGGTTGGGATACGGACGACGAAGAAATTCAACGCCCACCCACCACCCACTTTGTAGCCACTGTCGATGATTTAACCGACATGCTCGACTTCGACTCCAAAGACATCGACGGTATGGACGACGATGCCGGAGACGACCAAGACCCAGCACCTACAGGGAACTGGAAGGCCACCTCGTCATACGACATATACATGGTGGATATCCCAAAAGATGGGAACGGCGATGGAACAACGGAGGATGACACCTCCAAAAAGCAACTGAAGCGCCGACGTCAGCGGCGCCGCTCTAAATCCCGCCACGGCAAAAACGGTGATTCCGCCACGGGAGATAATAACACCCCGGACAGTACCGAAGACAACCCCCTCCAGCAGGACTCAGCGCAGGAGGAGGGAGAAGCAAGTCCGCACGACAGTGCGGCAGAAAGAGAGGTCGAGGACGATAATTATGCGCCTCCCTCCGAAGATGAGGCAAGCCTAGACGACAACGAATTTGTCGTGCCTGAGGATCCCGCCGAACAAGAGCGTTTCAAACGCAGGCTTATAGCCACGGCAAGCAGCCTCAAGAAAAAGAAGGAACAACTTAGAGCTGACCAAGACCTGCTAGCTGACAGATGGACTGAAGTCCTTGCAGCCAAGAGTATGAACTCGAACGCCCCTCCAAAAGCTACCCCAAACGCAGGCCGTTGCCTCGATCGAGGAGGAAGCACCCAAGTCACCAACAAGACGACATGGCAGACCGCCACCCGTGGTCGCGACAGAGAAGCCTTTCGGCCCTCCGCTCAAGCCACACCCCGACGCCGCTCAAAAAGTACCAAGGCACGGGAAAACGCGCCGGACTTGTGAGATATATTGGAGGACAAGGCAAAATATACAAGATCAATCTACGGATCGCGTGGGCGCCCAACGACACGAGATGATTACCGTCGCGCCGGATACAGCAAACCCGGCCGGGCCGAACACAGTAGACAAAGCCCATATGAGCTAAATCGTGATATAGCCCAATACAGAGGCGCCACACACCCACTATGCTTCACAGATGAAGTAATGGATCATCAAATCCCTGAGGGTTTCAAACCCGTAAACATCGAATCATACGATGGTACCACAGATCCTGCGGTCTGGATCGAGGACTACCTCCACCATATCCACATGGCCCGCGGTGATGATCTACATGCCATCAAATACCTCCCACTCAACCTTAAAGGACCAGCTCGGCATTGGCTCAACAGCTTGCCAGCAGAATCAATTGGTTGTTGGGAGGACCTGGAAGCCGCATTCCTTGATAACTTCCAGGACACATATGTGCGACCACCAGACGCCGATGACCTTAGCCACATAATTCAGCAGCCAGAAGAATCGGCCAGACAATTCTGGACACAGTTCCTAACAAAGAAAAATCAAATCATTGACTGTCTGGATGCAGAGGCCCTTGCAGCCTTCAAACATAACATCCGTGACGAGGGTCTTGCCCGACACCTAGGACAGGAAAAACCAAAATCCATGGCGGCCCTCACGACACTCATGACCCGCTTTTGTGCGGGAGAGGACAGCTGGCTAGCTCGAAGCAACAACTTGGCCAAACATCCTGATAGTTCGGATACCAAGGACAGCAATGGCAGGTCGCGTCGCAACAAGAATAAGCGCCGCATTAACGGCGATAATACTGAAGATACGACCGTCAATGCCGGATTCGAGGCTCTAAACCCGGTCAGCGGAAGAAGCCATTCAAAAGAAATACCTGGGCCCGTCCCAACTTGGACCGAATACTCGATCGCTTGTGCGGATACATGGCACCCCGAAAACTAGCCAATCACACCAACAGGGATTGTTGGGTGTTCAAGCAAGCGGGCAAGGTAAGTGCCGAACTCAATGACAAGGGGATGCATAGCGATGACGAGGAAGAGCCCCGGCCGCCGAACAATAGAGGACATAAGGGTTTCCCCACACAAGTGCGGACGGTGAACATGATATAAGCAACCCACATACGCAAAAGGGAGCGGAAGCGTGCACTAAGGGACGTATATGCGATGGGGCCAGTCGCCCCAAAGTTCAACCCATGGTCTTCCTGCCCGATCACCTTCGATCGAAGGGACCACCCCACCATCATTCGTCACGACGGGTTCGCCGCATTGGTTCTTGACCCAATTATTGACGGATTTCACCTCACAAGAGTCCTGATGGACGGCGGCAGCAGCCTGAACCTGCTTTATTAGGATACAGTGCACAAAATGGGCATAGACCCCTCCAGGATTAAGCCGACAAAGATAACCTTTAAAGGCGTCATACCGGGTGTAGAGGCCAGTTGTACGGGCTCAGTTACACTCGAAGTGGTCTTCGGATCCGCAGATAACTTCCGAAGCGAAGAGTTAATCTTCGACATCGCCCCATTCATGAGCGGCTATCATGCACCGCTGGGACGAACCGCATTGTAAAGTTGAATGGGTGCCGCACTATGCATACCTCAAGCTCAAGATGCCAGGCCCTCGAGGAGTAATCACGGTCAATGGAAACACCGAACGCTCTCTCCGAACGGAGGAGCACACGGCGACCCTCGCGGCGGAGGTACAAAGCAGCCTCTCACAGCAATTCTCGAGTCCGCCACTAAGCGTCCGGACACATCAAGCGCGCGGAGTAACCTACAACAAGACCGCTTCGCACGATTCAGCACAGCGTAGCAATCCGCCCCACCCCAGCCCTCGTGAAATTGAGAAGCTAGTATTACGCGCATACATAATTACGCTCTGGAGATACCATGGGCATATGGGGAGGGCAAGACCACGCACGCCAAGAATGTGGCTCGACCGCACTGGGGCTCCGATTGTGTCATTCCTTTTCTTTTCCATTTTCTTCCTTTTCTTACTTTCAGGACTCCGTCTTTCGAAGTCTTGTCCGCACTAGAATCGCCGAACTCGCGATGCAACAGCCAGGAAGCGTAAAGCCACGTCGAGTGTTCAGTGGTCTCTATTACGAGCATTATACCTGTTTTACATACCATCCATGAGCTTACCCACGGAGGGGGACATGTTAGATAGTCCCATCCTTTGCTTATCGCACTATTTGTATCGTTCTGCTTTCATTGCAGTACCTTTTTGAATAAACAATACATAGCTTTTGCTTATTATTGCACTACTTCCTTTATCTATACATATGTTCATTTCATGACATGTTGCAACCGTACACTTTGGTACGGCCAATACACCAGGGGCTTAAGTATCCCAAAATTACGGTGTGATAAGTCCGAACACTTTCACAAGTGCGGCACCCCGAACTTATAGAATTATATGAATCGGCTCCGAATCATGTCTTGGGTCAACAGTTGGGTTTGCCCGGCTCCCGTGTTTTGGTAACTTACGTTCCGTTATATCGGCTAAGGTAGCACCGGGAGAACCACTGCGATTGTGCCCCAGTTGAGTTGGGTCGAGCACCTCAGTGGAGAAAGATAAAAATGACCGTCATGATAGGGCGAGAGCCGGTCGCTGTTTGAGAGGTTTTTTTGTGTCCCTAAAGACTTATGCCGCTTAGCGCGAGGAACCGGAATTGTCCGGCCAAGGCGTGGATAGCGCCCCGATCTCGGTCTTCCGAATACTAGGGGCTTCGCCGAAATTTAAAACTATAGAATTCTATGGCTAAGTGAGAGTGTTCAAGCATTATAAGTCCGGTTGCCTTGTTCGTTGTGTTGAGCGCCTCCCTAGATTGACCCATGAATGGGAACAAGAGTGCTCAAGTTTATGCCGAACACCCCAGCACTTGTGGCATGGGGGCTGAAGCCGATGACTTGCCATCTCTCAAATTTGATAAACGGCCGCACAGAAGGTAATATTTTAAATTAACAAGCGTTGCTTAGCGCATATGCATCAAGTTTTCAGCGTACAGGATAAAAAATGCGAGCCTATTCAAAAATTACATCTTTGGAGCACTCATCCGCTATTCGGCGGGCACCCTTCAGGAGGCCCTCATAGTACATTTCGGGCGTGCGATGCTCCTTGCCCTTCGGTGGCCCGTCCGTCACAAGCTTCTCCGCATCCAGCTTGCCCCAGTGCACTTTAGCACGGGCAAGGGCCCGACGGACACCTTCAATGCAGACGGAGCGCTTGATGACTTCAATCCATGGACAAAGTCCACCGATCGCTGCATTAAGCGAAGTAGCTCCAGGCATGGCTTCCAATGGCCACACCGCTTATAAGGCCCTTCATGGCCTGTTCGGTGACCTTGTGGAGCTCGACCAGCTGCTTCAGCTGGTCGCTCAGAAGCACTGGATGTCCGCCTCGACATCTGAGACCAGAACACCTTTTCGTCGAGCTCCCTCCTTGGCGCGTAGAATGCGGTAGCATGAGACACACTACGGGCAAATCTGCGAATGCTCTGGAGAGCTCGAATCCGGGTAAGTAATAGGTAATTCACTTTCACATGCTTGCTTTGCATAAAGAATGCCTTACCCGCCGCTATCTTCTTTAACGACTCAATTTCTTGGAGGGCTTTTGGGCCTCGGCCTTAGAAGCTTGGCACTCTCAAGAGCCGAGGCGAGCTCGGACTCTCGAGTCTTGAGTCACGCTCAAACTCTCGTGTTTTCCACGAGCTTGGAGCTCTTGCCGCACCTGTAGCCAGCTGTGCCTCCCCTTCTCTCGCTCGGTGCGTTCTCATGAGCCGCTTTGTTTCGACCACATACACGCTTCCTTGAGTCGCCACCTCATTGGTGGCCCTACGAGCACCCATGTTATTCCTGTTATTTTTGCAACCAAACCTTTCTATATGGTATTTCTTTAATAAGGTACTACTTACCTTCCTTGTCCTCGAGCTGCTTCTTGGCTTGGCCGAGCTCGTTCTCGGACCGCACGAGGCTCTGCTTCAATGCATTGACCTCCATGATCAGGCTGGCAGAGGTCAGCAGCGCAACCTGCATTCCCATATTGACATACTTATGTTAGACTCCTGCGTATATCTTTTAGATCCTTAGTCCGGCTTTTCTTTTGAACACCGAACTAAGCATCGAGGGCTATTGTCTAGGCGGTAATATTTCTACATATTCTAAACTTACCTCAAAGCCCGTTAGAAGGCTGGTGCAAGCTTGGTCAGCCCGCCTTGGCGGATCTGAATCTGTCCGGATCACCGCACTCATAACAGTGCGGTGTTCCTCCTTGATGGAGGCGCTGTTAAGCGCCTCCAGTAAGCTATCCGGTGCCTCCGGTTGGAAGTGAAGTACTCTCCATTTCCGACGAACTCAGGGACCCACTCGACAAAGTGGCGAATTCACCGTTAGGCGGGCTGCATGGTTGTTTGGCATTAGAGAACACTATGCAATGATAAAAAAGCCATGGGTATCCGGACACTTACGATCTCGCCAGGGGCTTGGCCCTTGTTGGCCAATCCTCCTCGTCGTCGTCGACGTTGGTGGAGAAGTCCGGAGGAAGGGTTCTTCCCTTCTTGGACCCTCCAGCCTCCCCAGTTGGGGCGGCCTTCCTTTTCCTCTCCTCCCCCGCTGGGGGAGAAGCTTCTTTTTCCTCCTCCTCATCCTCAGGAGAAGATTCTGCTTCAGAATCTGATAGCACCTGGCGTCGGGAGCTCCTTCGAGTTCCCGTGGCCTCCTTCTTGGCCTTCTTCTCCGGCACCACATGGGGTACCGGAGCCAGCAGCCCCGTCAATCGGGCGTCCGCTGGGTCTTCCGGCAAAGGATCCGGACAGTTAATCTGTCCGGACATCTTCAGCCAGTCCTGTCAAAGATTAGGGAGTTTTAGATCCCACATAGAGTCAATCTATGAAAAAGAGTCCGTAAATGGTAAAATAACACCTCGCCGCTTGACGCCGCCAGCTGTATCTGTGATCTTTGTTAGCGGATGCTGGGGCTTGAGCGCCCATGAACAACACCTTCCAGGCATCTTCGTACATAGTGTCGAAGAGCCGGCTCAAGGTTCGGTGCTGTATCGGATCGAACTCCCACAAATTAAAGGCCCGTCGTTGGCATGGGAGAATCCGGCGAATGAGCATCACCAGGATCACGTCGACAAGCCTGAGATTCTTGTCCACCAGGTTTCGGACGCATGTTTGGAGTCCAGATAGCTCATCCGAATTCCCCCACGTCAGGCCCATCTCTTTCGATGACGAGAGCCGTGTGGGGGAAGCTAGATCTGAATTCAGGGGCCGCCACCCATTCGCGGTCGCGTGGCTCGGTGATGTAAAACCACCCCGATTCCCAGCCCTTTATTGTCTCCACAAAGGCGCCCTCGAGCCATAGGACTTTGGCCATCTTGCCGACCATGGCACCTCCGCACTCTGCTTGACGGTCGCCCACTACCTTCGGCCTGACATTGAAGATCTTCAGCCATAGGCCGAAGTGGGGCTGGATGCAGAGGAAGGCCTCGCACATGACGATAAACGCCGAGATGTTGAGGATAAAATTCAGGGCCAGGTCATGGAAGTCCAGGCCGTAGTAGAACATGAGCCCTTGGACAAATGGGTGAAGTGGAAAACCTAGTCCGCGGAGGAAGTGGGGGAGAAACATCACCCTCTCATGGGGCCTGGGGGTAGGAATGAGCTGCCCCGCGTCGGGCAGCCTGTGCGCAATGTCGCTGGACAAATATCCGGCCTCCCGCAGTCGTGTGATGTGCCCCTCCGTGATGGAGGAGGCCATCCACCTGCCTCCCGCTCCTGACATGGTTGGAGAAGGTTGAGGTGGGATGTGCGGACTTGGGCGCCGGAGCTCGAGTGCGCGGAAATGGATGAGCAAAGGAGGAAGAAGGTGTAGGTGAAAAGGTGGATCCTTATCCCCTTATATGGACGGACGAAGCTATGCGTCCCCCACCAGGCTGGTAAAACTCGCTTATCTCCCAAGCGCCGTAATCAATGGCGCGGATGGGTTACCCACGTCCGTATTGATGAGAATCCCGGAATAAGGGGGCACGATCTATGCTTTGATAAGACATGCCAAGGAAACCGCCTCGCTAAACGCGCTAAGGTGGAACGGTAAAAAAACGATTCATATAAAGGCCTGGTCGGGGTGTGATGTCACGCCATGGAATACGTCAGCAGATCTGTTCAAAAATTATTCTTTCTACGTGTTATGTGGAACTTGTTTTGCAGAGCCGGACACTATCCTGGTGTTCAAAACCTTCTATGAAGTATTCGGAGGAGGAACCCGCCTTGCAATGCCGAAGAAAATATGCGCGCCGGACTCATCGTCATTGAAGCCTGGTTCGTGGGCTCTTGAGGAGTCTGGACTAGGGGTGTCCGGATAGCGAACTATCATCACGGCGGACTCCAAGACTATGAAGATACAAGATTTAAGACTTCGTCCGTGTCCGGATGGGACTTTCCTTGGCGTGGAAGGCAAGCTTGGCGATACGGATATGTAGATCTCCTACCATTGTAACCGACTCTGTGTAACCCTAACCTATCCGGTGTCTATATAAACAGGAGGGTTTTAGTCCGTAGGACGAACAACAATCAGACCATAGGCTAGCTTCTAGGGTTTAGCCTCCTTGATCTCGTGGTAGATCCACTCTTGTACTACCCATATCATCAATATTAATCAAGCAGGAGTAGGGTATTACCTCCATCGAGAGGGCCCGAACCTGGGTATAAACATCATGCCCCTTGTCTCCTGTTACCATCCGCCTAGACGCACAGTTCGGGACCCCCTACCCGAGATCCGCCGGTTTTGACGCCGACAATCGCCGACAAGTGTCGTGAGTGACAAAAGCATTCTTGGTGGCAAGATTTCGAATGCGATTGACGTCCACCAAGAGGCTTTGCATCTGTCGCTTGAGCCATAATTGATGCTTGTCTTGTTTCTGATGCAGTGCCACCTCAGGTGCAGGAGAAGGAAGGACGCGTTGTCGAGCGGCGACCCTTGCCGCCACTGTTGAAGAGCCAGGATTCCCTCTCTCCATGGCGGATGGAGGGGGGGAGCAGAAGCTGAAGGAATGAGAAGATGGAAGAATGCGGGACGCCGTTGCCCCCCCCCCACTCTTTATAAAGGAACGTGGTGGGGGCTCGGCCGCCCCACTCAGCCAATCAAGACGCGGAAGGCGCAGGGAACTGGGACCAACCCGCTGCCCCGGCCCGCGACGGCCCAGTTTTCCGCCTCCACCGTTCGCCACCCCAAGCGCATGAGAACCACGTGGTAGGCATGCGGGACCGAGGCGATGGGTGAGGCGACCTCACCCCACCCCGTGATCGTGGGGAGTGGATGCCTTGAAGACCACGCCTCGGCCCCGTTCAGTAAATGGGCCGTGCCTCTGCGCCTCCCTCCGTTTATGGGGAAAGCGCAAACCGCCCCTTTACTACGACGTGACGCATGCGCGCAGAGCTCAGCCCCACGCATGCCGCCCACGTCACACACGCCTCCCCATGCCGAGCCACGCGCGGGAGGCATGGGAAGCGCAGCGCGCGAAGAGACTTACCACGGTAAAAACTACCCCGCTTGCCCACGCACCGTTTTTGGGCCTAGCCCAACGACGCGATTGCGCTTACGTGTGGCCCAGGCCCGGGGGCTCCTGTCGGTGTACAAAAAGAGGGGTACACTTTTTGTACCCCTATAACTGTGCATGAGCAGTCTGAGCCGCGGGCACCACCACACTGAGCAAGGAAAGGGAGGTGAGCCAAGGTAAGGCCAAAGCTCGAGAGGAACAAAACAACGCCATGACCAAGACCACAAAGAGCAAAGGGGACGAAGCGGACTCCCCCGGCAAGACCCTTGCAGGGAGGCGGTTTTAGCAAACCCGGCAAGACCCTTGCCGTGGCAGATCGCCCCACACCTACGGAGCGAATCACCCTTGAGTCCACTGCCCCCATGGGGCAAGGATTCGGGAGACATCCCCGTGGTGGTATGCAGATCTTTGTGAAGACATTCAAGATCAGATACACACTATAGAAGATGACGACCCTTGGCGGGATCCCAGCCATGGAGGACCACAAGGCCCCCGGCAAGAGCCTTGCCGGGGATGATAGCAGGCGCCACGGCAAGGCCCTTGCCGGGGCCCCGGTAAGGCCCTTGCCGAGGCTACGACGAGGCCCTCGCCAAGGACACCCGTAGGGCCACCATCAGGCCCACGCCAATGAAATCTCCACCACCATTCGCATGCAGCTACCAACCCAACCAGTTGGGCAGGCACCTACGTGGCGACAAGCGGATCTTCATGGAGACCCACCACTGCACCACCTCAGCTGCCTGCCTGCCTACATGGCACCGTGGGCATCGCTGGCCAGGGCGCGTGTCGACACGAAAGGGAGCGGCGAAGAACGAGACAGGGCTCTCCCCCGCCCCTGATAAAGCAAGGACACCTAAGCAAGACGCATTTAAGGCGCCTTGTCATGTAATGCGATGGATAAACTTCGCATCATCATGCCCTTTCCACCTCACTGTGCCACCGTGGCAACCCCTTCCCTATAAAAGGAGGCCCAAGGCGACCAGGAGGAGGATTCGGCTTTTTGGAGCTCCTCACGCCCCATTGCTAGTTCAAGAACGCAGATAAAAAAACCACCAAAGCAAGAGTAGGGTTTTACGCATCCTCGCGGCCCGAACCTGGATAAAGAGAGCGGGTGCTATCTGTTTGATCCGCTCTTCTCACGACCCCGCGCCCCGCAACCATAGTAGGGATTCTTGTGATCCCATAGGTGTCATTCTTACACCGAAAAGCTCGTTCGCCACGATGAGCGCGGCTCGAGCCTCCATGGGAGCGCGGTGCGCGCGGGACGAAGAACCAGCAGGGGCGAGCGAAGGAGGAGTGGTGCAGCCTTCTCGCCTCACCGATGGATGCAGGGACGAGGCCTGCTGCTCGTTCCCCGCCGGGCCGGTGGCGACATTGGCGGCAGCGATGGGGAACGACGGTGGTGTCTGCCGACGGGAGCCGTCTGGGCGACTCCAGCAGCGCGAGCAGCCCGGCGCTCGGCGCGGGCTCGGCGAGCGTCAGCCATGGACACGACGGAAGGTCACACGCGACCAACGGAAGAAAGATTCCGGTGCACCCCAACCTGGCGCGCCAAATGTCGGATTTCGGGTTCCGGCAGACCCTTGAGGTTCGAACACTGGGGTGCGCGTGGAGATCTTTCTCCTACCAGCTCACGCGTTGATGGTTAGCAAGGGATCTAAACTAGGAAGAAGAACACACAAGGGACACGAGGTTTATACTGGTTCGGGCCACCGTTGTGGTGTAATACCCTACTCTAGTGTGTGGTTTGGTGGATTGCCTCTGGGGCTGATGAAGAACAGTACAAAGGAAGAACAGCCTCGCGAGGGGCTGTTCTTGAGCTGGTGCGATGGACTACTTGGATGAGTCCAGTCGCTTCTCTCTCTTTCTCTCTGGTAGGTTTGTCACGCCCAATATGCGACCCTATCCAGAAGGAACTCGACGGTCCCACCAAGGATAGACCCGCATATTGAAACGCTTTTGCAAGGTGGATATCATTACATCAACATTACATAATAGATGGGGATACATACATAAGGCACAAATGCCACAAGAATACATCAACAACATATACAAGATCAACATCCGGCTACGGATGAAACATAAACAGAAACTCAAACGACAACCACCCTGCTAGCCCAGGCTGCCGACCTAGAACCTATCCCCTGATCGAAGAAGAAGCAGAAGGAGAACTCCAAAACAAGCAACATCGCTCTCACGTCATGATCATCGCAAACCTGTACCTGCAACTGGTGGTGTAGTAATCTGTGAGCCACGAGGACTCAGCAATCCCATTACCATGGGTATCAAGACTAGCAAAGCTTAATGGGAAAGGAAGGGGTAAGGTGGTGAGGTTGCAGCAGCGACTAAGCATATATGGTGGCTAACATACGCAAATGAGAGCGAGAAGAGAATCAAAGGAGCGGTCGCCAACTAGTAATGATCAAGAAGTGATCCTGAACTCCTACTTACGTCAGACATAACCCAAGAAACCGTGTTCTCCTCTCGATCAACCCGAAAAGAGACACTCACGATTTACGCACACGGTTGGTGTATTTTAATTAAGATCAACTTCGGTTTTCTACAACCGAAATTAACAAATTCCAATCTGCCACATAACCGCTGGGCACGGCTTTCGAAAGTTTATACCCTGCAGGGGTGTCCCAACTTAGCCCATGATAAGCTCTCGCGATCAACGAAGGATATTCCTTCTCCCCGGGAAGACCCGATCAATCTCGGAATCCCGGCTACAAGACATTTCGACAGCAATAAAACAAGACCAGCAAGACCGCCTGATCTTGACAATCCCGATAGGAGCTGCACATATCTCGTTCTCAGGGCAACACCGGATGAGACAGGCTACGAGTAAAACCAACCCTCATGTTGCCCCAAGGTGGCCCCGCAGGCGGCTCGGTTCGGGCCAGCACTTAGAGAAGCACTGGTCCGGGGGGGGCTAAATAAAGATGACCCTTGGGTTAATTACTCCCAAGGGAAATATAGGTGGTGGTGAGGCAAATGGTAAAACCAATGTTGGGCCTTGCTGGAAAAGTCTTATTCAAAGCGAACTGTCAAGGGGGTCCCATAAATCACCCGACCGCGTTAGGGACGCAAAAATCCGGGAACATAATACCGATATGACGGAAACTATGGCGGCAAGAGTGGAACAAAACACCAGGCATAAGGCCGAGCCTTCCACCCTTTATCAAGTATATAGATGCATTAATTAAATAAGATATATTGTGATATCCCAACAAGTAAACATGTTCCAACAAGGAACAACATCTCCATGTTCCAACAAGGAACAAACTTCCTCTTCACCTGCAACTAACAACGCTATAAGAGGGGCTGAGCGAAGCGGTAACATAGCCAAACAACGGTTTGCTAGGAAGGGTGCGAAAAGGTTAGAGGCTGATATGGCAATTTGGGATGGCTTGATAAACAGGTAATAGGTAGCGCAGCATAGCGATAGAACAAAGCAACTAGCATAGCAATGATAGTAGTGAGATCCAGGGTAGCGGTCATCTTGCCTGAAATCCCGCAAGGAAGAAGAACGAGTCCATGAAGAAGATGAATGGATGAAGCCGAACCAAGCATAGACGAACGAATCCTCACGATCGCAACGAAACAGGAACTAACAAGAAGCACACAACATAGTAAACACACCACACATGAACATGACAAGATGCACAACAAACATGATGCAAGACAAAACTAGATGAGGCTACTCATGGCAAGAGATGATGCGAACAAGAGCAACACACCAAAGCAAGTTTAAATGAGGCCGGGAACAACATATAACAATTCCGGTATGTCCTCATATGCAAATTTCGAAATTGGTCCAGATCTGAATAAACCTTATGTTCAAGTTGTTAAACAGCAAGTTAAGATGCACCACGATGATCTACACGAAATTCTAGTCAAGTTACATATAAAGTTCATTAGATTCGGAGCTACGGCCTAGAAGATATGAGCAAAACAAGGTAAGCATGGCAATGATGCAAAATGCATAAAAACATCAAGCAAACACCTCAAAACATGGATGCAATATGATAATATGAAACTACATGCAAAATCAAGCAAGTTTCATATAGAGCACACTCAAAACGGAGCAACGGTTCAACACATACACCCAATACTAGATATGACAACAATCTGTCCAAAACAGCAACTAGGCATGTTGCAAGCATCAAAACAACATGCTACAGCACCACAATATGAAAACAAAAGGCATGGGCATGATGTAAAGGTAAGGCATTACAAAACATGAACACTGAGCTATCTCCAGAAATGACTAGAACATGCTCAAAATGGCATGGCAAGATTGCAAGTAATAACAGTTTCAGGCATTGGCAGAAATAACATCAGGTTGCAAAGTTTAGAGCTATCAAACAACATGTTACAGGAACTTATCATGGCAAACAAAGGCATGGCATGAATCTACTAATTGCATAGAACAAAAGTCCCTTACTGACCATAAGCCAAAAAGGATCAGAAGATATGATGGCACCCACGTAAACATGGCAAGTTATTACAGATTTGAACATTGCAGGAACAACGATAAGTAGGCATGTTGGTGAGCTTGAACCACTCACCACAGGGCAATAAATGGCATGGCAAGGCAACCAACAGTAAGAAGACATGACATAGAAGCTATAAATGGCAAGAACAACATCATAGGGTGCAAGGATCAACCACAACAACCTTGGCAAAATTGAATAACATGTAAACAATCCGCCAGGAAACATTTTATAGCAAAAGTAGAGCTCGATTGACTCAAGCTATGGCACTCCATAATTGCAAACAAGGGCATGGATGGATAGAGCAAGACATGTTTTACAAAACATCCTTACTGAAGTATCTCAAAATATGCATGGATCTCTCTGTAGCATCAAGTTAACATGGCATCAAAATATCAGCAAAACAGGGCTGAAATCAGCAACATCAAGACACCTAGTTTGCATGCTTGTGCTAGTCACCACATAGATCACAAAAATACATGGCATACACCCCTGGAAAGAAGACATGGCATATTACAAAACACATGTAGGACTCAAGTCCATAGGATGCACACATAAGTCATGGCAAAAATGACAAAAGTGCAAGTTCTGATAAAAAATCAGAAACTAACATCACATAGCACTCTTCCAACAGCATTTCGGGCATCAAGATGAGCACAAAAGAAAATTATGCAATGAGATGAAATGATCTACTCATCGAGACGAACATTTCGACATATTACACGCGCAGAACGGAGCAACGATGACAGAGATATGATGCAATGAAAATGCAACAAAAATGCAACAATTTCGGGACTTCGATGAATTTCACCTCCGGGAAAAAGTGGACGGAGGGGTTCCGGGACGGAGTGGTGCAGACGACGGCGGGGCGTTTGGATCGTCGTGCGGGTGGATCTGATCCCACCGCCGGATCCGACCGAGAGAGCTCCGGCGAGCTCGCTCCGGCGAGGCGAGGAGGCGTGAAGGCGGCGCGAAGCCGTGGTGGGTCGGCGAAAGCGGACGGTCGGCGGCGGGCGCCGCGGCGGAGGAGGCTAAACACGCCAGCCTTGCGTCGGCCAGCCGTGCGAGGCGCGCGGGCGCGAGGCGAACGCCGGGCATGGCGCGCCGGGCGGCGGGGGGCGCGCGCCACGGGCGGCCGGAGGAGGGATGAGGGCGGCGCGCGACGCGCTGGCAGCGCCAGCCACCGCGAAGACGAGGAGGCGGCGGCGCGAATCCGGCGGCGGCGCGAGGCGGCTCGCGAGCTCGGGGACGGGCGGCGGCGGCCGGCGGGCTCGTCCGGGCCCGATGGGCTCAGCGGGCCCGGATCTGGCCGGGAGGGCCGGCGGCGGGTGGAGAGAGAGAGGGTGAGGTGGCGCGATGGGATTGGGCGAGGGGGCGGCGGAGGTGAGGTGGCAGCGCCCCATTGGCCCGGGCGATGTGGCGGCTGGACGTGTCCGGCCGTCGGCGGACACGTCCGGCGGCGCGGAGGGAGAGGCTAGGGTTTCGGGGGATTTCATCCGCGAATTTCGAAGGGGGGAACTAATTTATAGGTAGAGGGAGCTAGGAGAGTCCAAATGAGGTGCGGTTTTCGGCCACGCGATCGTGATCGAACGGCCAAGAGCATGGAGGGGAGTTTGGTGGGTTTTTGGGCCAGTTTGGAAGGGGTGTTGGGCTGCAACTCAAAGAGGCTTTGTGGTTACCCGGTTAACCGTTGGAGTACCAAACGACCTCCAAATGATCCGAAACTTGACAGGCGGTCTACCGGTGCTATACCAAGGCCGCTTGACAAACCTCGGTCCATTCCGAGGCCATTTAATACCCACACACGAAAAGAGGTAAAAGGGGACGCCGGGAGACATAGGAGTGCCGGATTGCAAAACGGACAACGGGGAAAATGCTCGGATGCATGAGACGAACACGTATGCAAAATGAAATGCACATGATGACATGATATGAAATGCATATGATGACATGGCAAAGTGCAACACGCAAGCAAATGACATGGCAAAGACAGCGAATAACAGGCGGACACCTGGCGCATCGAAACCGGGGCGTTACAACACTCCTCCACTAACAAGAGATCTCGTCCCGAGATCTTAGGACCGAGACGGAAGAGAAAAGGGATGAGGTGAAACATGAACTCAAGAGAAGAAGCAAAGAATCGAGAGCACTCGAGAATAAGAGAGGAACGACGAGAATGACGAGAATCAAAAGTTCACGGAAACAGATAGAATATGAAAGCACTCGTTCTAACCGGAGTGGTTAGAATGAGACAAGAAACGGATAAGACTGAAAGGATTTAGGCACTACACCGGTTAAAACATGGAGGAATAGAACTTGAACTTGAGAGGATGGAATGATACTTGATGAAGACATGACACAAAACCTCCGGAAAGAATTTAAAGAGTTTGATGAAAAGAACGGAGAAGAAAATGACAACTTGTGCCACGAATGAAATAGAAAGCAACCTTAGAAGAAAAGATTGAATGTAGTTGTTGAGAAAATTCAACAATGAAAAGAATAAGCTTGTCGTGGAATTATGGAAAACATCTCAAAATTATGAGGTGATAGCCAACCACAAGCGGAAAAGATTGAATAGCTGAGAGGAACGAAGAAATGCAAAACTCCACTTCAAAAGAATACGGAGAATTAATTACACTTAGGGATGCAAAAAGAAAAGATATTTGAACTCCACCAAGAAAATCTTGATGAACTCTTGAAGAATGAATTAAATCATGAAGAACCACCATGAAGAACTCCGGTAACGAAAGGATGATGAGATAGAATGAAGGACGAAAAAAAATAAGACTAAAGCCTTGCGATGATTCCGATGGAGGTTCCGGCGAAATGGCCGAGGAAACTGAACTCCGGATAAGAAAAGATGAAAACACTTGGAAATAGAATTTATTCATTACGAACAAACTCCGAAGAAAAAGATTAATCACTTGAATGAAATAAGAATAAGATTTATTGTATGCTTATCCTTCATCAAATTAAATTGATGACAAGCAATGGATTTTTGCATACTACTTATTCTTCTTGAAAAAAAAGGATTGAGAAGTGACATAGCGCCACCTTGAGAAGGTCTTCATGAACCACCGGTAGGATTGAAAGAAGGAATGGATTGAAATGATAATCAAGGAAAAAGAATCTTGAACGAACCGCCGTAAGAATTTGGAAATGACTGACGAAAGAGAATGAATCACCGGGAAGAATTAGAAACCAATATGCTAGAGGGGATTTAGATTGAAAAGAACAAAGAGATCATGAGCTGATTAAAGAACACTTGAACAAAGCACCGGAAGAATATTGGGATGAACGAAGGGGCACGGATATAGAATAATTGGAGAACGACTTTGAAAACTTGGAACGAAGCAATATTTCAAAAAGATGACCTCCGGATGATCGAGAGAGAAAGCAACTCCTGAAATGCTCCGGATGGATGAAAAGAATTGCACAACTGGAAACAACTAGATAGGATAACATCGAGCTAGCACCGCGAATCTCCGGGAGAACGGAAAGATTTAAGAGAAAAAAAAATTCTCTTCTTCGGTCTTCAAATGACGACGAGAAACACCACCAAAATTACTGAGATACTCCGGTAGAATGAAAAAACAAAGAGGTTGAGCCAACAATGAAATGATTCGAAATCGATCTTGGAAAAGGCAAGTGACTGATGATATTCAATGTTACGTCACACTTGAAAAGAATTGGGAATAACTCCGGGAAAATCAGAAGAGTCAGGTAAGATCCTGGGAAAAGGCCTGTGGGTTAGGGCCCACTAAAAGAAAACACCGTTGGAAAGGGATGATAGACAGATAGATGATGCATCGGAACAATTGAAATATTTGACTGAGGTGACAACCTCGAATTAATTAGAACACAGACGAATCTCCTGAGACGTCTTCAGCACTCCGGAAGGAAAAACTGGCGAGAGTCGAACGAGCAAATGGAAATATTTGAGCTGAGGGACAGAATACGATCGACAACGAAAACTTGAATTGAATCCACCGGGGAAGAAAAAGAGATGATGAAGAATGACGAACGAGACGAGAATTCACCGGTTGAAATAATTGACGAAAGACTGAAGAGGCTCCACACGAATGGAATTAATGGTCGGAAGAAACTCAACTGCGGAATACTAGGGTGGGAGGGCGGGAAAAACAAAGGCAACTGGGAAGGGGAAATCGACGAATAACTTGAAGAGAAAACACCGGTTGAAGACATTGAGGAAAGAAAGCAAAGACTTCGCACGAGTAGGATGGATACTCGATTACGTACTCCGGTTTCGAGACGAAGAAGGAGGCGGTGGGAAAAACAAGGACAAGTTCGGACAAGGAAAAACAACGACGTCGGAGGAAGAACTGAGGATTGAACTCAAAGATGAAGAGGCTCGAGTCGACTTGACGAGAAATGCACCGGACAAAAAGAGCTGAGGAACAACTACCGGAAAACCAACTGCGTGAACCTAAAGAAAAATTTGAAGGGGAAGAGAAGTAATTCAAAACACCTACGTCAAGATTCCTCACCAGAGCGACGAAGGGGCAGAGGAGTAAAAAGAATTCCTACTCTCCGATATAACTAGACTCCGAAATTAGATTTCTTCTAGACTCAACAACGGCCAAACTACACGATCATTCAAGGGGGGCTCCTAGGGTCGGTTGAGGCTCTGATACCAACTTGTCACGCCCAATATGCGACCCTATCCAAAAGGAACTCGACGGTCCCACCAAGGATAGACCCGCATATTGAAACGCTTTTGCAAGGTGGATATCATTACATCAACATTACATAATAGATGGGGATACATACATAAGGCACAAATGCCACAAGAATACATCAACAACATATACAAGATCAACATCCGACTACGGATGAAACATAAATAGAAACTCAAACGACAACCACCTGCTAGCCCAGTGCCGACACCGAACCTATCCCTGATCGAAGAAGAAGCGTAAGAAGAACTCCAAAACAAGCAACATCGCTCTCACATCATGATCATCGCAAACCTGTACATGCAACTGGTGGTGTAGTAATCTGTGAGCCACGAGGACTCAGCAATCCCATTACCATGGGTATCAAAACTAGCAAACCTTAATGGGAAAGGAAGGGGTAAGGTGGTGAGGTTGCAGCAGCGACTAAGCATATATGGTGGCTAACATACGCAAATGAGAGCGAGAAGAGAAACAAAGGAGCGGTCGCCAACTAGTAATGATCAATAAGTGATCCTGAACTCCTACTTACGTCAGACATAACCCAAGAAACCGTGTTCTCCTCTCGATCAACCCCAAAAAGAGACACTCACGGTTACGCACACGGTTGGTGTATTTTAATTAAGATCAACTTCGGGTTTTCTACAACCGGACATTAACAAATTCCCATCTGCCACATAACCGCTGGCACGGCTTTGAAAGTTTATACCCTGCAGGGTGTCCCAACTTAGCCCATGATAAGCTCTCGCGATCAACGAAGGATATTCCTTCTCCCGGAAGACCCGATCAGTCTCGAATCCGGCTACAAGACATTTCGACAGCAATAAAACAAGACCAGCAAGACCGCCCGATGCGCCGACAACCCGATAGGAGCTGCACATATCTCGTTCTCGTGGCAACACCGGATGAGACAGGCTACGAGTAAAACCAACCTCAAGTTGCCCCAAGGTGGCCCATGAAGTGGCTCGGTTCGGGCCAACACTTAGAGAAGCACTGGTCCGGGGGCTAAATAAAGATGACCCTTGGGTTAATTACTCCCAAGGAAATATAGGTGGTGGTGAGGCAAATGGTAAAACCAATGTTGGGCCTTCTTTGGAAAAGTCTTATTCAAAGCGAACTGTCAAGGGGGTCCCATAAATCACCCGACCGCGTTAGGGACGCAAATATCCGGGAACATAATACCGATATGACGGAAACTAGGGCGGCAAGAGTGAAACAAAACACCAGGCATAAGGCCGAGCCTTCCACCCTTTACCAAGTATATAGATGCATTAATTAAATAAGATATATTGTGATATCCCAACAAGTAAACATGTTCCAACAAGGAACAACATCTCCATGTTCCAACAAGGAACAAACTTCATCTTCACCTGCAACTAACAACGCTATAAGAGGGGCTGAGCGAAGCGGTAACATAGCCAAACAACGGTTTGCTAGGAAGGGTGCGAAAAGGTTAGAGGCTGATATGGCAATTTGGGATGGCTTGATAAACAGGTAATAGGTAGCGCAGCATAGCGATAGAACAAAGCAACTAGCATAGCAATGATAGTAGTGAGATCCAGGGTAGCGGTCATCTTGCCTGAAATCCCGCAAGGAAGAAGAACGAGTCCATGAAGAAGATGAATGGATGAAGCCGAACCAAGCGTAGACGAACGAATCCTCACGATCGCAACGAAACAGGAACTAACAAGAAGCACACAACATAGTAAACACACCACACATGAACATGACAAGATGCACAACAAACATGATGCAAGACAAAACTAGATGAGGCTACTCATGGCAAGAGATGATGCGAACAAGAGCAACACACCAAAGCAAGTTTAAATGAGGCCGGGAACAACATATAACAATTCCGGTATGTCCTCATATGCAAATTTCGAAATTGGTCCAGATCTGAATAAACCTTATGTTCAAGTTGTTAAACAGCAAGTTAAGATGCACCACGATGATCTACACGAAATTCTAGTCAAGTTACATATAAAGTTCATTAGATTCGGAGCTACGGCCTAGAGGATATGAGCAAAACAAGGTAAGCATGGCATTGATGCAAAATGCATAAAAACATCAAGCAAACACCTCAAAACATGGATGCAATATGATAATATGAAACTACATGCAAAATCAAGCAAGTTTCATATAGAGCACACTCAAAACGGAGCAACGGTTCAACACATACACCCCATACTAGATATGACAACAATCTGTCCAAAACAGCAACTAGGCATGTTGCAAGCATCAAAACAACATGCTACAACACAACAATATGAAAACAAAAGGCATGGGCATGATGTACAGGTAAGGCATTACAAAACATGAACACTGAGCTATCTCCAGAAATGACTAGAACATGCTCAAAATGACATGGCAAGATTGGCAGAAATAACATCAGGTTGCAAAGTTTAGAGCTATCAAACAACATGTTACAGGAACTTATCATGGCAAACAAAGGCATGGCATGAATCTACTAATTGCATAGAACAAAAGTCCCTTACTGACCATAAGCCAAAAAGGATCAGAAGATATGATGGCACCCACGTAAACATGGCAAGTTATATTACAGATTTGAACATGGCAGGAACAACGATAAGTAGGCATATTGGTGAGCTTGAACCACTCACCACAGGGCAATACATGGCATGGCAAGGCAACCAACAGTAAGAAGACATGGCATAGAAGCTATAAATGGCAAGAACAACATCATAGGGTGCAAGGATCAACCACAACAACCTTGGCAAAATTGAATAACATGTAAACAATCTGCCAGGAAACATTTTATAGCAAAAGTATAGCTCGATTGACTCAAGCTATGGCACTCCATAATTGCAAACAAGGGCATGGATGGATAGAGCAAGACATGTTTTACAAAACATCCTTACTGAAGTATCTCAAAATATGCATGGATCTCTCTATAGCATCAAGTTAACATGGCATCAAAATATCAGCAAAACAGGGCTGAAATCAGCAACATCAAGACACCTAGTTTGCATGCTTGTGCTAGTCACCACATAGATCACAAAAATACATGGCATACACTCCTGGAAAGAAGACATGGCATATTACAAAACACATGTAGGACTCAAGTCCATAGGATGCACACATAAGTCATGGCAAAAATGACAAAAGTGCAAGTCCTGATAAAAATCAGAAACTAACATCACGTAGCACTTTTCCAACAGCATTTCGGGCATCAAGATGAGCTCAAAAGAAAATGATGCAATGAGATTAAATGATCTACTCATCGAGGCGAACATTTCGACATATTACACGCGCAAAACGGAGCAACGATGACAGAGATATGATGCAATGAAAATGCAACAAAAATGCAATAATTTCGGGACTTAGATGAATTTCACCTCCGGGAAAAAGTGGACGGAGGGGTTCCGGGACGGAGTGGTACGGGACGAGCGGGGGCGTTTGGATCGTCGTGCGGGTGGATCTGATCCCACCCGCCGGATCCGACCGGAGTAGAGCTCCGGCGAGCTCGGCTCCGGCGAGGCGAGGAGGCGGCGGCGGGCGGCGCGGCCGGGCGCGGTGGGTTTGCTGGCGCGACGGCTGGCGGCGGGCGCACGCGCCGGGAGGAGGCTAGGCACGCCGGGCGGAGCGGGCGGCGCCCGGCGAGGCGCGCGGCACGGAGGCGAACGCCGGCAGGCGGCCGGCGCGGCGGGCGGGGCGGCACGGCAGGCGGGAGCGCGAAGGGACGAGGCGGCGGGCGACGCAAGACGGGCAGCGCCGCCAACGGCGAAGACGAGGAGGCGGCGGCGCGTGAATCCGCGGCGGCGCGAGGCGGCTCCGGCGAGCTCGGGACGCGGGCGGCGGCGGCGGGTCCCTGCCCCGATGGGCTCAGCGGGCCCCGATCTGGCCGGGAGGGCCCGGCAAGGGTGGAGAGAGAGAGGGTGAGGTGGCGCGATGGGATTGGGCGAGGGGCGGCGGAGGTGAGGTGGCAGCGCCCATTGGCCCGGGCGATGTGGCGGCTGGGCGTGTCCGCCGCCGGCGGACACGCCCGCGGGCGCGAGGGAGAGGTTAGGGTTTCGGGGATTTCATCCGCGAATTTCAAGGGGGGAACTAATTTATAGGTAGAGGGAGCTAGGAGAGTCCAAATGAGGTGCGGTTTTACGCCACGCGATCGTGATCGAACGAATCGAGAGCATGCAGGGAGTTTGGTGGGTTTTGGGCCAGTTTGAAGGGTGTTGCGCTGCAACTCAAAGAGGCTTTATGTTACCCTGGTTAACTGTTGAGTACCAAACGACCTCCAAATGATCCGAAACTTGACAGGCGGTTCACGGTGCTATACCAAGGTCGCTTGACAAACCTCGGTCTATTCCGAGGCCATTTAATACCCACACACGAAAAGAGGTAAAAGGGGACGCCAGGAGACATAGGAGTGCCGGATTGCAAAACGGACAACGGGGAAAATGCTCGGATGCATGAGACGAACACGTATGCAAAATGAAATGCACATGATGACATGATATGAAATGCATATGATGACATGGCAAAGTGCAACACGCAAGCAAATGACATGGCAAAGACAGCGAATAACAGGCGGACACCTGGCGCATCGAAACCGGGGCGTTACAAGGTTCGACCTGTCTTGGTCCGTCTTTTATGTCCTTCGTCTATTTGACCTGTCCTCCTCTCTGTGGTGGCTAGTCCTATTTATAGAGGGAGGCCCTGGGCCTATTCCCAAATAATGAGCGGGAAGGGCGCCAACAGTTGGCCATTTTTAAGGGGAACATCTAGTACACTTATCCTGACCTAAGTTGTTCTCCGGCTGCCAAAGGCTCTGACGGTGACGCCGTCCTGGGCTCCACGATGACCTCCTTCCTGCCACTCTGCTGGTCTTGGTCTTGTTGCACCGAAGCGGTAACCTTTACCTGATGCCTTGGCCTGTGCTTGCCTCCTTTGCACCAAAGGGGGAATGAGGACATCTGCTTGTCGGGCGCCTCGCCGCCAAATTTCGGATTTCGGGTTCCGCACCCTTGAGGTTCAACACCGGGTGGGCGCGAGATCTTTCCCCTACCAGCTCAAGCGCTGATGGTTAGCAAGGATCTAAACTAGGAAGAAGAACACACAAGGGACATGAGGTTTATATCGGTCGGGCCACTTGTTGTGGTGTAATACCCTACCCAAAGGTGTGTTTGTGGTGGATTGCCTCTGGGGCTGATGAAGAATAGATAAAGGAAGAACAGCCTCGCGAGGGGCTGTTCTTGAGCTGGTACGATGGACTGCTTGGGTGAGTCCAGTCGCTTCTCTCTCTCTCTCTGGTAGGTTTGAACTGTCTTGGTCCGTCTTTTTGTTCGACCTGTCCTCCTCCCTGTGGAGGCTAGTCCTATTTATAGAGGGGCCCTGGGCCTCTTCCCAAATAATGAGCGGGAAGGGCGCCAACAATTTGCCATTTTGAATGGGAACATCTAGTACACTAATCCGGACTAAAGTCGGTCTTCGGCTGCCAAAGGCTCTAATGGTGATGCCGTCCTGGGCCCCACGATGACCTCCTTCCTGCCGCTCTGCTGGTCTTGGTCTTGTTGCACCGAAGCGATAACCTTTGCCTGATGCCTTGGCCTGTGCTTGCCACCTTTGCACCAAAGGGGGAATGAGGACACTGCGCAGGCTGGCACTCGCCTGGTCTCGATCGTCATGGCTTGCGTCACGGGGCACCCTCGTGAGGTACCCTGCCTTAATCTCTCCGCCTCCTCGTGAGCCTGCCTGCCAAGGATGCTCCCGAGGAAGGTTCCTGTCGTCCGCCTCGCGAGGCTTCGCTCCTCGCGAGGGTCTTGAGCTTGAGCTGATGAAGCTGGGCCGCTCTGGGCCCCCACTTGAGCCACGCCGCAGGCCGCAGGCAGGCAAGCCTGGGGACCCCCGTTCCCAGAATGCCGACATTATCTACCCTAACCAGGATCTGAACTTTCATAATCCACTCGTTCGTAAAATGTTTATGCTTCACAATACCCTTGGTGAAGCCTATCCCCCTAACTGCACTGTAGGGTATGACACCAAAGGCTTAAGAATGGATTATGTACAGTGGATGCACTAACCACATGACTGGTGATCGAAGTCTTCTCATGGACTCAACCTTATGTCCATCTGACAAGAGTCACATCACATTTGCTGACACTGGTAAAAGCAAGGTGTTGGATCTAGGTAGAGCTGCAATCTCAAAGGATCAGCACATGGATAAAGTGATGCTTGTTGAATCCCTTGGTTTCAACTTAATGTCTGTCTCAATCCTTTGTGATTTGAACATGATTGTGATATTTTGAAAATATCATTGCCTTGTGCTTATGGAGTCTGACTAATCTCTAGTCTTTGAAGGATATAGAAGGGATGATTTGTACATGGTAGATTTCTCAGCAGGACCACAAATGGTCGTATGTCTTCTAGCAAAAGCTTCAGAATGCTGTCTCTGGCATCAGAGGATAGGGCATGCTGGCATGAGGAACTTGTACACACTCGCGAAGAAGAAACATGTCGTAGGCATCGAGGGCATCAAGTTCAAGAAGGATCATTCGTGTGGTGCCTGGGAAGCTGGAAAGATGACAAGGGCCAAGCATCCCTCGAAGACAATCATGACAACATCTCAACCCTTCGAGCTGCTTCACATGGACTTTTTTGGCCCTACTCACTACTCAACTCTCACTACTACTACTTGCCTATATGGCTTCGTCATTGGTGATGATTATTCAAGATATACATGGGTGCATATAATCCTTTACAAGAATGAAGTGCAGGAGGTCTTCAGACGCTTCGCCAATCATGCCATGACGAACTATGGCATCAAGATCAAGCACATCAGAAGTGATAACGGCACAGAGTTCAAGAACACTGGCCTCGATACTTATCTTGATACATTGGGCATCACTCGTGAGTTCTCCGCTCCATAAACACCTCAGCAGAATGGCATCGTGGAGCGCAAGAATAGAACACTCATTGAGATGGCTCAGACGATGCTTGATGAGTACAAGACTCCAAGGAAGTTCTGGCCTGAAGCCATTGATACTGCATGCCGCTTCATCAACCGTGTTTATCTTAACAAGCTTCTAAAGAAGACATCCTATGAGCTTCTAACTGTTAAGAAGCCAAACGTCAGTTACTTCAGAGTATTTGGTGCTAGGTGCTGGATCAAGGATCCACATCACACTTCAAATTTTGCACCGAAAGCACATGAAGGTTTTATGCTTGGTTACGGAAAGGATTCGCACTCCTACAGAGGCTTCAACCTCTTTCACTATAAAGTGGTTGAAACTGTGGATGTGCGGTTTGATCAGACTAATGGCTCGCAAACCGAGCACCTGGCAAATGTGCTGGATGAAGTCCCTCCTAGTGAATAAATTAAGCTTATGTGTACTGGAGAAATAATACCTTCAGAGGCACAGGCTGAAGAGGAACTTATCATTTCTACGCCTAATCAACCTGAAGACACTGCTCAGCCTGAAGCCAATGCTGAAGAAGAAGACAATGGTCAGCAAGGGCAAAATCTTCGTCCAGTTCATCCTCGTGTTGCAAATTAAGTACATATTGAGAAGATAATTGATAGCATCAATGCAACTGGTCCACTCACTCGTTCAAGAGCAACACAACTAGCAAATTTTTGTGGGCACTTTGCATTTGTCTCCATATCTGAACCGAAGAAAGTTGCTGAAGCCTTCATGGAACCTGAATGGATTCAAGATATGCAAGAAGAGCTTCAAGAGTTCGAGCTGAACAATGTGTGCGAATTAGTCAAGCGTCTTGACCCTCGCAAGCACAATATCATTGGCACCAAATGGATCTATTGCAACAAACAAGATGAGCATGGTCAAGTCGTCAGAAACAAGGCTCGTCTCGTTGCTCAAGGATACACTCAAGTTCAAGGGATTGTCTTTGATGAAACATTTGCTCCGGTGGCTAGGCTTGAAGCCATTCGCATACTGCTAGCCTATGCCAACCATCACAACATCCTTCTGTATCAAATGGATGTGAAGAGTGCCTTTCTCAATGGCAAGATTGAAGAAGAAGTGTATGTTGCACAACCACCTGGCTTTGAAGATCCAAAACATCTTGATATGGTATACAAGCTCAACAAGGCACTGTTGTCGGTGTTCTGGGAACGGAGTCCCTGCACTTGCTCGCTGCGGCCTGCGGCGTGGTTTCAAAGGGGGCCCATCACGGCCCATCTTCATCAACACAAGCTCAAGACCTCGCGAGGGGCTGGAGATTGCTGGGCGGACGGCAGGAGCTTCTCAGCACGGCCTCATCGGGCTGGCTCATGAGAGTCGGAGAGATCAAGGCGAGGTACCTCACGAGGTGCCCATGACGCAAGCCATGACGACTAAGGGCGCCAGGGGCGGGCGCCAGCCAGCCAGGTGTCCTCCTTTCCTCTTTGGTGCAAAGGGAGCAAGCACAAAGTAGAGCATCAAGCAAAGGCGTCCATTTCGGTGCAACAAGACCAAGACCAGCCCAACGGCAGGAAGGAAGTCATTGTGGAGCCCAAGCCGGCGTCACCACGAGAGCCTTTTGCAGGTGAGGACCAACTTTAGTCAGGATAAGTGTACCAGATGTTCCCCTTCAAAATGGCCAATTGTTGGCGCCCATCCCGCACAATATTTGGGGAAGAGGCCCAGGGCCTTCGCCTATAAAAAGGACTAACCTCCCACAGGGTAGAGGGAGCTTGACCCGGGATCCAGAACAGAGCTAGAGGCCAAGCAATCTAGAGAGAGAAAGAGAGAGAGAGAGCGACTGAACTCTTCCAAGCAGTTCATCGCCCCGGCCAAGAACAGACCCTCGCGAGGTTGTTCTTCCTTGTATTGTTCATCACCATCAGCCCAAGAGGCAATCCACCACACCACAAACTAGAGTAGGGTATTACACCACAATGGTGGCCCGAACTAGTATAAACCTTGTGTCTCTTGTGTTGTTCCTTTCATAGTGTAGATCCTAGCGTGGCGGTGGGGTGCAGGTAGGTAGATGGTGAGATCTCCGTGCGCACCCCAGTGCTCGAACCTCAAGGGTCTGCCGGAACCCGAAATCCGACATTTGGCGCGCCAGGTAGGGGTGCGCCGGGATCCACCTCCTACCGCTTCGTGGTCCCATCGCATCGTCATCATCATGTCCGCGATCAGCGGCAACTCCGTCCTCGGGCGGCTTGGCCCACCCACGCAGAGCCGCCTCGGGCGACCCCATGCCCTGTGCAGCTCGCGGTCCGTGGGGCGCTGCGGGTCGCGGGCGACGCGGACAAGCCGACAGCTCTCACGCGACAGCAGCGCGGTCGGCCGTAGGGCCTCCAACCACGCCAAGGCCCGCGACGCCGCACACCCGGCCGGGAGCAGATTTAACTCGAGGGTCGCGCCACGGTGGCCCGGGAGCTATTAGTGCAAAGGCCGGAAGGCGGCCGCGACGTGCTGCTAGAACGGGTGGCGGAGCTCCTGGGCTTTGCCGCCTCGGGGGCTCACCCCTTCTGCACCCAGCTCCCACCTTAGGTCCAAGGCGGCCCACGCGGGGGCTCCACACGCGGCCGCGGGCTCCAAGGCTACACCAACACCAGCAAGGCTGTCAGCACCGGGCCAGCGGCAGCGCTGCCCCCGCTCCCGACCAGCGAAGAAGGACTCGCCGCGACCCACGGCCCTAGTGGGTCGCCGCGCTACCACCCCTAGGTGGGCGCCTCAAGCAGAGCTGCATGGCACGCAGAGCACTATGGCGCGGCCTTCGGGATGACAGCCCCAGAAAAATACGTGCCGCACATGATGGACCAAGGGCACCAGCATGAGGGCGAACAAGGCTCGTTCCTCAGCCCAAGCTGGTGGGACGATGCGACAGAAGCTGAGCTCTTCTAGGAGCCCCGTGAAGGCCCCACCAGCCACGCTGGAAGCGACGATTATCGGGTACCGCTAATTCCTGAGGAGCAGGCATACGCTAATCATGAATCGCAGGAGGTGCAGGTTGCCACAGCAAGCGGCTGCCCCGTTCCGGCAGTCTCTTACCCCTCAGGAGGAGGGCGTCGGGGGATGCAGGAGAGGGGCCGAGATCCGGCATCACCACCGCAGCGCTCGAGCAAGGCGTTCTCGGAGGTAGGCCTCTGCTGGGAGGTGCCTCGTGGCTTGCCCTCGTAGAAGACCCGTGGTCGCTTGGGAACACTGGCGACCGCTCTACCCCATCGGGCGGCGCCCTGGTTTCGGTCGCCGTTGATGGCACTAGAGTGCGCGCAAGGTGGGGCCCTCGTCTGGCGATATGAAGCAAGGCCGGTACTGTGAAGAAGGCCCAAGGCTCGTGAAGCTCGCCGCCCCGTGACACTCTCACGTAATAATGAGTGGGGCTGTACACGCCCCGGAGTCTCAGGGCTGCCGGCCTCAGGCCCTGGGGCTCCCTCCCATGCCCAGTGGCATCATTAGTCTGTCTTTGGTGAGAAGACGCCCAAGACTAGACTAGGTGCCTGGACGCGACCTTTTTTCTGCTTTCATTGCTTTTCCCTTTGGTTGTCACTTTCCCCACTGGATTTAAGTTGATTCAATTTCAGATTTGCGTGTGTTTGGGAAGGGGTGCTTAGTCTCGCTCGAGCAATCTCGTGATTCGTTATCGCCTTGCCTCAACTGCCTCCCCTCGTGAGCCCCTCATGAGCCGGGTTAGGCCTAGCCTCGTGCAGCCCAGATCGCCGCCGCCGATCCTCTCGTGGAGGTTTTACCGCAGATCCTCGGGTTCGATCAGAGACACTTGAGACGCCACAGCTCTCCACAAAGCTATCTCAGGCCCACACGGGACAAAGGTAAACTAGCCAGCCACTTGGCGCAGGCGTCGGGTGATATAGCATCCGCTAATACACGTAACACAAGTTTTACATGAGGGCTCCTCCCAAAATGCTCTCACAACCGCCGTGGCAAAACCTGAGCTCTATTTGTGCAGGTAACGAAACAGAACGATCTTGCGCATCACCGGATAAATCCCCAATGCATCCTCGGGGCACTCGCTGAACTATTGTCGGCGTCGCTGGCCTCGCCATCGCTCTCTGCGTTGTCACCAGCGGCGTCAGGACCGTTCAGCACGCCGCCTTCATCAGCAGCCACGATCACGCCATCGTTATCTGAAGCGAAGGCCCTGACGAGGGTGTCCACGTTGTCCTCCACCCAGTGCGCCAGGTCGTCCCGGACGGCCTGGGGTACTGGGGCGATGGCGGCGTCGAAGTTGAAGTGGGGGTCCATATTCCGGAGATGGCTGAAGACGCGAGAAAAGGCGCGCCCGAGCAGGCGCGGCTCCTCTCCTCCACCAACCTGTTGGCTCTGACCGACCGCGCCTCCAGCTGCGTCACCATGTTGGTGAAGAACTGAAGGTTGCCGACGTAGTTAACGGCGTGCGGCTCGCCAACAGCCGCCTCGCAGATGTTACCCAAGGCTGCGCTGGTTTTCCCGGAGCGCAGTGAGCATGGGGCCGTGCTTCATGCTCCAGATCCGCCGCTGGCGTATCTCGTCCGCATTCTGTCGCGCGACGACCTCAGCCTCATCCACCCGTTGGAGAATAAGAAGCACCTTGGCACGGGAGGCAACTAACTCCTGCTGCGCCACCTCGAGGGCGGCCCGAGAAGCATCGGCCCGCCGCGTAACTTCCTCCTGCTTGGCGCTCAAGGCAGCGGCCCTACCTTCGGCCTCAGCCCGGATCAACCCCAGCCTCTCCTCGAACTCACGCTCAAGGTTCAAGCGCGCCGTTGCCACCCGACGTCCGACCTCCTCCAGGACTCGGGCTTCTCGCGCCGCAACATCATCCTCCGCCTGCATTACCAGCGCCCCTTGTTTCAGCGCCATATCTGCCTGCTGCGGGCGTTTCCAGGCGTCGATTCCTCCTCATGCTTCTGGAGCCCTGCTGGGTCACCTGAGGCCACCCTCATCGACGCAAGGGCCGTCTCGCGCAGCTCCACCTGCACCTCCAGTGAATGGCATCGGGCCAGGAGTTCCCGCGCCCGCTCCTCCGCCGCCTCTCGTTGCCGGTCAGCTTCCCGAGCCTCCTTGACGGCCCAAGAACGGACCTCCCGAGAGGCCGCCAGCGAGGCAATGGCCTCCCCATTGTCAAGATCACGCTGATGGCGCACAAGGGCGATAGCCGCCTTCAGATCGCGCCTCTCCGTAGCCAAAGCGCAAGCCTCGCCTCAAAGCTGCGTCTTCATCAGCCGAAGCTATTCACCAAGCAGGCTCACCACGCCACCGCCCCAAGAAACCCTTGGCGAAGCGCGCGACGCCCCGGCGCCGAGCACGCCTTCCACACCATCATCCGCCTCAAGCGAGCGCCGGGGCCACGAATCAGCACTCTCCTCCGGGCTGGCGGCCCCTCGCCACGGCCGGGCACGCCGAAGAAGCCCCACCAGAGCCAGCCCATCCCTAAAGAAGAGCGCAGGAATACCTCAGCCAATCATGGTCGACGACCGCACGAGAATCCCACGACAGTTGGCTATGCCACGAGAAGGCTCGCGAAGGAGGGTCGCGAGGCGCTGGGGCCGTGATGCGCCTCAGATGGTTCGCCTCCGACCGCCTCACCACAAGGGCTCGCTGCTCGGAGTGCTCAAGACGGTGGAGAGGGCGGAGTCAAGAGAGATGGCCTCGCCATCTCCGTGAGCTCTCAAGGGAAGGGCCTGCAGAGCAAGGATTAGTAAAAGCAATGTATGATCAGGAGCTAGAAAAGGGAAGGCTTACTCATCCGTATGGCACTTCCACGCTTTAGCAGCGACATTGGTAATCGCCACCCAAGGCCTCCTTCTCTTCCGAGAGCCTCAAAGTCCATGCGAAGCGACCCAAGAGTCGAGCGCAGGGTCGGCTCGCAACGAGGAAGGAGCGCCAAGGCGACCAAGGCCGGGGCGCCTCGCCTGATGCACGCCGCCGTCACCTCACCAAGAAGAGTAACTCGGGCCCCAGGGCCTCAACCGCAGGCATCGCGGGCAGCTGCTCGCCACCCCACCATGCAGCCTAGGCATCGAGCTGCTCCTCAAGAGCGCCGCCGGCGCCGCCACTCAGGCGAGGCCCTCGCCTCTTGAGGAAGAGCCGTCGTGGCCGATCGAAAGGCGCCACCACCACTGGTTCTCGCGAGGCCCCCAGAGGCCAACGGGCGAACCCCATTCGTCAAGACGGGCATCTGATTTACAAAGTCGCCTGTTCGGGCAGAGGTACAAGAAGGCCCTCATGGGGATGCTGCCAGGTGGGGTCCCCAGCCAAGACCAAGAGCACCTTCTCAAGACTTCAGCGCCAGTCCTCTTCCGGAGCCTCATACGGTCTTCACGCCCACTGAAGGCCCACATCCGGCGAGAGTGACGTTGGAGAGGGGCAACACGACATAGTAGGAACTCCTTCACCACCTTGGGCGCCACACGCCGAAGCCCTCAAGAACGCAAAGCGATGCCTGCATTTAAGACGAGCCGAGAACCCGTGAGCGCCTCCTCGCCCCACTCTGAATTGGGGACAGCAGCGAAGATGGCTCCGGCAGTTAGGGGCTGGGCACCCCACGCCCACGCATGTACCACCGCCATGAACCCAGCGCCGAAGGCGCACGGCTGAAGTCGATCCCTGAAGCCGTTATTTCAGGTGCAGCAATGAAGCTCACACACCCCGAATATTGGGTGGGGTCAACAAGGCACAGAGAGAAGAAGTGGCGCAGCAAGGCAACTGAGGGAAGGATGCCCATCATCGCCTCACAAACAAAGGCGAAGACCGCAAGAAGAGTGATGGATTTGGGACCCAAATGCATCATATGGATCTGATAGTGGGAGAGCACAACATTGAAGAAATCGGAAAAGGGGGGAACCAGGCCCGCCCACAGGGTGTCGGCGAAATACCGGACCTCGGTGATTATCCTGTCGATGGAGAAGTGGGACGCGGGCCAGGCCGTCGTCCGCCCAAGACTCGTTGAAGATGGTGGCTGGCCGAGCTGACCTTGCCCAGCCCTCTCGATTGAGTATGATCGACCGATCGATGGCGGGGTCACGACGACGGGCGGGCGAGGCGGACGATGGGCTTCTTCCCTCTTCCCTTCTTTGCTCTGAGCCATGGCAACGGAAGGGGGCGGAAGGTTCGAGATTGGATTGGGAGCGAAGCTGGAGTTCGAGAGGAGGAAGAGTGGGGACGGTCGAGCAAAGGAAAAGGGGCGGCCAGTGCCGCCACGAGTCCGCTTAGCATGGCACAAATAAGGAGGCGGGGGAACAAAGTGTCACCACGTAAAATCAACCGCCACGCTGGCGCCTAAGGCCGCAGGCTGTTAGGGGCCCGCGGCGCTTCACGCTTGCCCCTTCGCCTCTCTCGCTGCCCGGGCGCGCTTTGGGCCCGGGCTATCTGCCGCCGTTCGGGAACGGGGTCCCCAGACTTGCTCGCTCGCGGCCTGCAGCGTGGCTCAAAGGGGGCCCATCACGCCCATCTTCATCAACACAAGCTCAAGACCTCGCGAGGGGCCAAGCCTCACAAAGGCGGACGACAGAAGCTTCTCGTGCACGGCCTCATCAGGCTGGCTCATGAGGAGTCGGAGAGATCAAGGCGGGTAACTCACGAGGTGCCCATGACGCAAGCCATGACGACCAAGGGCTCCAGGCGGGCGCCAGCCCGCAGTTGTCCTCCTTTCCTCTTTGGTGCCAAGGAGCAAGCGCAGCGAGAGCATCAAGCAAAGGCGCCCATTTCGTGCAACAAGACCAAGACCAGCCCAACGGCAGGAAGGAAGTCATTGTGGAGCCCAAGCAAAGGCCATCATCGAGCCTTTGGCAAAGCGAGACCAACTTTAGTCAGGATAAGTGTACCAGATGTTCCCTTCAAAATGGCCAATTGTTGGCGCCCTTCCCGCTCAATATTTGCGGAAGAGGCCCAGGGCCTTCGCCTATAAAAATGACTAGCCTCCCACAGGGTAGAGGGAGCTTTACCCGGGATCCAGAACAGAGCTAGAGGCCAAGCAATCTAGAGAGAGAAAGAGAGAGAGAGCGACTGAACTCCTCCAAGTAGTTCATCGCCCCAGCCAAGAACAGACCCTCGCGAGGCTGTTCTTCCTTGTATTGTTCATCACCATCAGCCCAAGAGGCAATCCACCACACCACAAACTAGAGTAGGGTATTACACCACAATGGTGGCCCGACCTAGTATAAACTTTGTGTCTCTTGTGTTGTTCCTTTCGTAGTGTAGATCCTAGCGTGGCGGCAGGGTGCAGGTAGGTAGAGGGCGAGATCTCTGCGCGCACCCCAGTATTCGAACCTCAAGGGTCTGCCGGAACCCGAAATCCAACAACTGTATGGCCTCAAACAAGCCCATCATGCTTGGTATGTGTCGGCGTTCAGGGAACGGGGGTCCCTAGACTTGCCAGCCTGCGGCCCACGGCGTGGCTCTGCGAGCGGGCCCGTACAGCCCATCTTCACCAACAAGCACTTAGCACCCTCGCGAGGGGCCAAGCCTCGCGAGGCAGACGGCACAAGACCTCCTCGGGAGCGCCCTCACCAGGTTGGCTCACGAGGGGCGGAGAGATCAAGGCAAGGCAAACCTCGCGAGGTTCTCGTGACGTGAGCAATGACGATCAAGACTAGGCGGGTGCCAGGCGGGCGCCAGCGCGTGCAGTGTCCTTGTTTCCTCTTTGGTGCTAAGGAGGCAAGCGCAGGCGCGGAGTACCGAGGCGTCAAGCAAAGGTTTCCATATCGGTGCAACGAGACCAAGACTAGCAGGACGGCAGGACGAAGGTCACCATGGAGCCCAAGGCATCGTCACCATCAGAGCCTTTTGCAGGCGAAGACTACTTTTGTAAGGATAAGCTGTACTAGGTGTCCCCTTTTGAATTGGCCGTTGTTGGCTCCCTACCCGCTCGATATTTGGGGAGAGGACCAGGGCCTATATAAATAGGACTAGCCACCACCGTAGGAGATAACTCAATCGGAGGCATCTCGTCTCACCTTGAGTAATCCTCACCCACACAAGTTCACCAAGCACAAGAGCACCTCGCCTCAGGAGGTTGTTCTTCCCCTTGTACTGTTCATCCTCAGCTCAAGAGGCAATCCACCACCACCACACTGGAGTAGGGTATTACACATCAACGGTGGACCGAACTAGTATAAATCTTGTGTCCTTTGTGTTGAGAGCTCATCGAGTTAGGCCTTGAGATCTTAGCAAAGTTAGGACATGGATCGATAAGGGGAGATCTTCGCGTGCACCCCAGTGTTCGAACCTTGAGGGTTTTGCCGGAACCCGTGATCTGACATTTGGCGCGCCAGGTAGGGGTGTGCTGGAGTTTTTCTTCCATTGATCGGCTCCACGCCGTTACCGTCCTCCGCCCCCATAGCGAGCGCAGCGTTTCCCGCTCCGGCGACCGATGCTAGCAACGGGGCCAGGGGGCTCCGAGCCCTCGATCCTGCCTTGCGGTGGGTGCGAAGGCCATCTAAGTTCAAGCCGGAGATGTCGTCGCGCTACGACGTCGTGGCGGATCCGATGGCCTTCCTTCTTGCCTACGAGGAAGCCGTCCTCCTGGTCGGAGGCGATGACAAGGTCATGGCCAACTGGCTCCCCATGGCCCTGACAGGTGTGCCGCTCGCCTGGCTGCTCAACCTCCCCGGATCCATAGTGGCATCTCGGGAGGAGCTGCGCGACTTCTTCGTCACACGCTTTGGGGCACCGACACCCCACGCAGTCGCTGCCGTCCTCGGCGGCTCGCAAGCACCGCCCTCGGACCGCCACATCAAGTCGTTCCTTCATCAGATCGGCGCCGCATCCAAGCGCCTGGGGGCTTCACCGGGCTGGGCCGCGCCCAAGGCCGACCTCACCTTCGACTCAAGGGATCATCCCGTCTCCACCGCCGGCTCGGGTATGCTCCCAATGCTTTGCACCCCCACCATCTACAACGTGGCCGTCACCAAGACCTCATTGACGGCGGCGCCGGCCTCAACGTGCTCTCCGTGGAAGCCTTCGGCCTCCTTCACGTACCACCCGAGCGGCTCCGCCTCAGCAAGCCCTTCTCAGGAGTCGGCGGCGACACCGCTCACTTCTTGGGGCAGATCCGCCTTCCTGTCACCTTCGGCACGTGCGACAACTACCGCACCGAGCTGGTTGACTTCGACATCACCCGCATCGGCCTGCCTTACAACACCATCCTCGGGTACCCAGCTCTGGCCTAGTTCATGGCAGCAACCCATTCGGCTTACAGCCTCATGAAAAGGCCGGGGAGCAAGGGTGTCCTCACCATCAAGGGGGACACCAAGGAGGCCCTGGCGGCGCTCAAGCTTGCCCTCAAGACCGCCGCGGCAGCACAACCTGTCAGCGCGGGCGCCTCCGACGGCAAGGGAGCTACGCCAACCAAGAAGAAATAGTTGTTCACCCAAGACAAGGCAGAAACCAAGCAGGCGCCGATCGATGAGGACGGGTCCTCAGGAGCCACCTTTACCATAGGTGCCGACCTCGATCCAAGCCAAGAGGAAGCGTTGGTGAAGTTCTTGTGCGCTAACAAGGAGATATTTGTCAGATTTCGGGTTCCGGCAGGCCCTCTAGCTTTGAACTCTAGGGTGCACGCGGAGATCTCACCCCCTACCTACCTGCACCTCGTCGCCTCACAAGGATCTAAACTACACAAAGTGCAATACAAGGGACACAAGGTTTATACTGGTTCGGGCCACCATTGCGGTGTAATACCCTACTCAAGTGTGTGGTGTGGTGGATTGCCTCTGGGGCTGATGATGAACAATACAAGGAAGAACAGCCTCACGAGGGTCATGCTTCTGGCCGGTCTGACGAATGCTAGGGGAGTTCGGTCGCTCTCTCTCTCTCTCTCTAGATTGCTTGATCTCTAGCTCTGTTCTAGATTCTGGCCCCCCTCTCTACCCTGTGGGTGGCTAGTCCTATTTATAGGTAGAGGCCCTGGGCCTCTTCCCAAATATTGCGCGGGAAGGGAGCCAACAATTGGCCATTTTGAAGGGGAACATCTAGTACACTAATCCTGAGTAAAGTTGGTCCTCGCCTGTCAAAGCCTCTGACGGTGACGCCGGCTTGGGCTCCACGATGACCTCCTTCCTGCCGTTGTGATGGTCTTGGTCTTGTTGCACCGAAATGGTTGCCTTTTCTTGATGCTCTCGCCTGCGCTAGCCTCCTTTGCACCAAAGAGGAAATGAGGACACTGCGCGGGCTGGCGCCCTCCTGGCACCCTCGGTCGTCATGGCTTGCGTCATTGGCACCTCGTGAGGTACCCCGCCTTGATCGCTCCGCCTCCTCGTGAGCCAGTCTGACGAGGTCGTGCCTGAGGAAGCTTCCTGTCGTCCGCCCCGCGAGGCTTGGCCCGTCGCGAGGTCTTGAGCTTGTGCTGATGAAGATGGGCCGTGCTGGGCCACCCCTTGAGCCACGCCGCAGGTCGCAGGCAGGCAAGTCTGGTACCCTGCTCCCGTAACGCCTCAAGAGCTCCCGGCCCAAGGTGCGCCTGGACTTGGCTTAGCAGAGAAGCGAAGGGGCAAGTGCGAAGCACCGCGGGCCCTAACGGCCTGCGGCCTCGGGCGCCGCGTGGCGGTTGATTGGATGTGGGCGTCTCTGCTTCCCCGTGACGCCTTAGCAACTGCACGAATCGACAAAAGAGCGGCACCCATCTAGGCTTTACCTCCTTTGCCTTCTCTAGTCATTGCCCAGATCCCCTTTCTTGTGCCTATCCTTCCTACTTTCGAAATCTCCAGATCTACTTCGACCGCGTGCCCTAGCAAGATATGGCGCCTTGCCAGACCCTGGCCGAAGCTTTGGTACTCACCTTCTTTGGACTCCCCTAACGTGTCGGAGAAGAGTCTTGCCCAGCGCCGGACAGTGGCGGCGCAAGGCAACGACGGGGCAGCGGTGCTCATGGCTGGCTCCGCCCTTCCCGAGGACCAAGGAAGCACTTTCTATCCGCTCTTCGTGAGCGCCATTGCTGCCGGTCTGGTGCCTCCCTTTTCTGAGTTCTTCTTTTCTGTCCTCCGCCATTACAAACTGCAAGCTCTGCACCTCCACCCCAGCTCTGTTCTTCTCCTGGCGATCTTCGCCTATTATTGTGAGGCTCATGTCGGGGTGCAGCCCTCAGTGGCCTTGCTGCGCCACTACTTCTACCTCCGGGCCTCTCGCGGCCCCATCACCGCGTGCACGAGCTTTGTCGCGTACGGCAGCTCCAACACCATCTCGAAGCCCGGGAAGAGGATTGAAGGCTTCAGGAGCAAGTGGGTCATGGTAGATGCTGGGCGCATCCATCCTCGGCTGATTCTGCCCACGGAGCAGCCCACGCCCATCGATGATTGGTCTCGTGGAACTCGTGGATCCCCACGCCGCCCGCTTGGAGAAGATGAACGCGACCTGTGGCGGGCAACATGGCGACGGGCGGCTGACCCCCGCTTGCCAAGATTGCTTTGCTGTGGAGGCCTCGCCGAGCCCCGTAGTCTTGGCCGACGAAGATCTGGCCGCGTCCTCCAATCGCTGGTCGGGGAGACGTGGCGAGGCTGGAGGGCGCCCTGCACTTCTGTTCTTCGAGATGATTGGGAGCAGGTGGTGGACTCCATGCCCGCTTTCAACGGGACGGGCCTATGCCCACGAGGTTCCCGAGACCCGCGGCCTGGCGGCGACGTGAACGTGTCCTACGGCGACTCCAGCGGAGAGGAGGAAGAAAAGGAGCAGGGAGAGGGGCCCGACTCCGAGGCGACCGACGGGGAGTCGAGAGCGCCCCTCCCCCGGTGCAGGTCTTGCGCTCTCTGCCTCTTGCCGGACGATGATGAGGATGGCGATGAGCGGGGTGGCAAGAGCTTGCCCCTGATCCCGAAGAAGGACAGGACGAGGCTGGTCCCTCGCGGGTCTGCCCCGGCTCCGAGGCGATCTGCAGACGCGCCTCCTGCTCCCGAGCCTCTTGAGGCTGATCCCTGCAGCCGGCTATCGGGCTTCAAGTTCGGCCGGAGGTTGCTCGAGCCCACGAGCGATGACCAATAAGTGCTAGATTCTTGTTTTATTCCTTGCTTTGTCGCTGAGGTTTGAGATCTGTATTCCTTGGCTAGGCTGGCGCCTGCGGCGAAGAAGCTAAAGGGAGCTCCTGAGGCTTCGTCCGGGGCAACGCCTCCATACGCGAAAGAAGGTGACGGCAAGACATGGGCCTCTCCTGCCCGGTCACCCTCGCGAGGCCTGGCGGAGCTAGCTGGGGCGAGCTCAGCCCCCATGGCCCAAGCGACTCCCGAGGTATCCATGCGGATGCCATCGCCGCAGCTGCCGGGCGCAGAAGGTCCCGTCTCATGATGTTGTGATTACGCTGCCGTCCTCTCTTCCTACTCCGCCAACTGCTGTCTCTCCGACTCCTCCTATTGTCCTGGATCGTGCTGCTGCTGAACTGGACCGGCTGAGGCAAGATCTTCTGGGCGCTGACCCTTGCTTGGTGGCCGGACGCTTGGAGCTGGCCTCCGGCTGGGTTCACTCTGATGCTTCGACTCGAGCTGCACTGGTTCAGGCCGCGACGGCTTGCGACGAGGAGAAACAGACCGTCCTTGGGGTGAAGGCCGCTCGCGACGCCGCCTTGGGGGAGGTAGCCGATGTCCGAGGTCGCTCCAAGGCGCTGGAGAGCGAAGGCAGGCTCTCGAGACCAGCTTGCTAAGGAGGCTCAAGCCCGCCAAGAGAAGGAGGAAGACATGAAAGCTCGTGAGGCGGCCGCCAAGGACCGGGATGCCAAGCTTGACCGGCGCCGTCACTACTGGAAACAGCGAATTTGCCATCAGCCAGCTCTTTGCCATCTACCAGCTGATAGTAAAGAACATCTTTGCCATCTGCTCATAAAAACAGATGGCAAAGAACTGACAGACGGCAAAGAACATAGTTGCCATCAGCCAATTCTTTGCCATCTGCTAGTGGATGGTAATAATCTTTGCCATCTGCCAACAGATGGCAAAGAGGTTGGCAAATCCTATGGCCGTCAAGAGTGTAACGGCGATTAGCCCACCTCTTTGCCATCTGCCAGCGGTGAACGACAAAGATTCTTTGCCATCTATTCGGCGGATGGCAAAGAGATGGGGTTATTTTTTCCAGGTAAAAAAACTGTGGGGTTATCCTCCTCTCTCCCCACCCATCCGTAAAAAAACGACATTCGCCTAGGCTCGCCCATTGTCACGCCTAAGATGCGCCCTATCCTAAAGGAACTCAAGGTCCCACCAAGGATAGAAGCGCATCTTGAAGACGCTTTTGCAAGGTGGATATCATTACATCAACATTACATAATAGTGGGGATACATACATAAGGCACAAATGCCACAAGAATACATCAACATCATATACAGAGATCAACATCCGACTACGGATGAAACATAAACAGAAACTCAAACAACATCCACCACCTGCTAGCCCAGTGCTGCCGACACGAACCTATCCCCGATCGAAGAAGCGTAAGAAGAACTCCAACACAAGTAAACATCGCTCTCGCCATGAGCATCGCATGACCTGTACCTGCAATGGTGGTGTAGTAATCAGGTGCCACGAGGACTCAAAGAATCCCATTACCATGGGTATCAAGGCTAGCAAAGCTTAAAGGGAAAGGAAGGGTAAAGTGGTGAGGTTGCAGCAGCGACTAAGCATATGTGGTGGCTAATATACGCAAAAGAGAGCGAGAAGAGAAACAAAGGAACGGTCGTCAACTAGTAATGATCAAGAAGTGATCCTGAACTCCTACTTACGTCAGACATAACCCAGAAACCGTGTTCTCCTCGTGATCAACCCCGAAAAGAGACACTCACGGTTACGCACACGGTTGGTGTATTTTAGAAGAGTTTGCTTCAAGTTTACTACAACCAGATATTAACAAATTCCCATCTGCCACATAACCGCTGCACGGCTCTCAAAAGTTTATACCCTGCGAGTGTCCCAACTTAGCCCATGATAAGCTCTCGCGATCAATGAAGGATATTCCTTCTCCCGGAAGACCCGATCAGTCCGGGAATCCCGGCTACAAGACATTTCGACAAAGAATAAAACAAGACCAGCAAAGCCGCCCGGATGTGTCGACAAATCCCGATAGGAGTCGCACGTACCTCGTTCTCAGGGCACACCGGATAAGTCAAGCTACGAGTAAAACCAACCCTCGAGTTGCCCCGTGGTGGCCCCGGAGGCTGCTCGGTTCGGACCAACACTCGAAGGAGCACAGGCCCGGGGGGGGGGGGCTAAAATAAAGATGACCCTTGGGCTCCGGAAACCCGAGGGAAGAAGGGCATAGGTGAGGCAAATGGTAAAACCAATGTTGGGCCTTGCTGGAGGAGTCTTATTCAAAGCGAACTGTCAAGGGGGTCCCATAAATCACCCGACCGCGTTAGGGACGCACAATCCGGGAACATAATACCGATATGACGGAAACTAGGGCGGCAAGAGTGGAACAAAACACCAGGCATAAGGCCGAGCCTTCCACCCTTTATCAAGTATATAGATGCATTAATAAATAAGATATATTGTGATATCCCAACAAGTAAACATGTTCCAACAAGGAACAACATCTCCATGTTCCAACAAGGAACAAACTTCATCTTCACCTGCAACTAGCAACGCTATAAGAGGGGCTGAGCAAAGCGGTAACATAGCCAAACAACGGTTTGCTAGGAAGGGTGCAAAAGGTTAGAGGCTGACATGGCAATTTGGGATGGCTTGATAAACAGGTAATAGGTAGCGCAGCATAGCGATAAGAACGAAGCAACTAGCATAGCAATGATAGTAATGAGATCCAAGGTAGCGGTCATCTTTCCTGAAATCCCGCTAGGAAGAAAAACGAGGCCATGAAGAAGATGAAGCCACGAAGACGAACCAAGCGTAGACGAACGAATACTCACGATCGCAACGGAACAGGAACTAACAAGAAGAAGCACACAACAAAGTAAACACACCACACATGAACAAGACATGATGCTCAACCAAGCATGATGCATGACAAGACTACATGAAGCTACTCATGGCAAGAGATGATGCAAATAAGAGCAACACATCAAAGCAAGTTTAAATGAGGCCGGGAACAACATATAACAATTCCGGTAAGTCCTCATATGCACATTTCGAAATTGTTCCAGATCTGAATAAACCTTAAGTTCAAGTTGTTAAACAGCAAGTTAAGATGCACCACGATAATCTACACGAAATTCTAGTCAAGTTACATATAAAGTTCATTAAATTCGGAGCTACGGCCTAGAAGATATGAGCAAAACAAGATAAGCATGGCATTGATGCAAAATGCATACAAACATCAAGCAAACACCTCAAAACAAGGATGCAACATGATAATATGAAACTACATGCAAAATCAAGCAAGTTTCATATAGAGCACACTCAAAACGGAGCAACGGTTCAACACATACACACTATACAAGACATGACAACAATCTGTCCATAACAGCAACTAGGCATATTGCAAGCATCAAAACAACATGCTACAGGACCTCAACAAGAAAACAGAAGGCATGGGCATGATGTACAGGTAAAGCATGACAAAACATGAGCACTGAGCTATCTCCAGAAATCACTAGAACATGCTCAAAAGGACATGGCAAGATTGCAAATAATATCAGTTTCAGACTTTGCAGAAATAACATCAGGTTGCAATGTTTAGAGCTATCAAACAACATGCTACAGGAACTTAACATGGCAAACAAAGGCATGGCATGAATCTACTAATTGCATAGAGCAAATGTCCCTTACTGACCAAGAGCCAAAAAGGACCAGAAGATATGATGGCACCCATGTAAACATGGCAAGTTATATTACAGATTTAAACATGGCAGGAACAACGATAAGTAGGCATGTTGGTGAGCTTGAACCACTCACTACAGAGCAATACATGGCGTGTCAAGGCAACTCACAGTAAGAAGACATGGTATAGGAACTAAACATGGCAAGAACAACATCATATCATACACGGATCAACTACAACAATCTTGGCAAAATTGAATAACATGTAAACAACCTGCCAGGAAACATTTTATAGCAAAAGTAGAGCTCGATTGACTCAAGCTATGTCACTCCATAATTGCAAACAAGGGCATGGATGGATAGAGCATAACCATATGTTCAAAACATCCTTACTGAAGTATCTCAAAATAAGCATGGATCTCTCGGTAGCATCAAGTTTACATGGCATAAAAATATCAGCAGAAGAGGGGCTGAAATCAGCAACATCATGAAGCCTAGTTTGCATGCTTGTGCTAGTCACCACAGAGATCACAAAAATACATGGCATACACCCCTGTAAAGATGGCATGGCATATTATAAAACACATTTAGGACTCAAGTTCATAGGGTGCACACATCAATCATGGCAAAAATGACAAAAGTGCATATTCTGATAAGAATCTGAAACTAACAACACATAGCCCTCTTCTAACAGCATTTCGCGCATCAATATGAGCTCAAATGAAAATGATGCAATGGAATGAAATGATGTACTCTTCGAGACGAATAATTCGACATATTACACCCACGAAACGGAGCAATATGCAGAGCGTTATGATGGCATGAACATGGCAAATAATATGCAATATCACAGGACTTGGCGTAATAACAACCTCGGGAAAAAGTCAACGGCGGCGGATCCGGATCGGGATCCCGCGTGGATCGAGGCGGGCCGAGCCGGGCGGCGGGGAGGAGCGCTGCCGGCGGCGCTGGTGACAAAGCGCGAGGCGCGCAAGCGACGGGTCGGGCGCGCTCGGTCGAAGGCGGCGGCGCCGGCCCATGGCAACTGGTCGGGGCGGAGGCGGCGGTGCCGGGCGGGCGGCGAGGCGCCGACGAGGCGAGGGCGGCGGAGGCGGCGCTGGCAGCGGTGGAGGCGGCGGAGCGGGCGCGACCGCCCGGGCGGCGGGCGCGGAGGCGCTTGGCGCTGGCGCTGGCGCTGGCGCGGCGCGGCGCTGGCGTCCCTGCAAGGCGGTGGCGGCGGATGGCCGGCCGGGCCCGCCAGGGTTCGGGCGGCGCGCTCTGCTGCGGGACGGCGGAGGAGGCCAGGTGGCGTGCGGATTGGCCGAGCGGCGGCGCTGCGTGGCGTCGGACATGTCCGTGGCGGCGGATGAAATGTCCGTGGCGCGCGGGAGCGGGCTAGGGTTGAGTCTTGCGAAAATCCGGAGGGGATCACATATTTATAGGTAGAGGGAGCTAGGAGAATCCAAATGAGGTGCGGTTTTCGGCCACGCGATCGTGATCGAACGACCGAGAGCATGGAGGGGAGGTAGATGGGTTTTGGGCCACTTTGAAGGGGTGTTGGGCTGCAAGACAAAGAGGGCTTTTACGGTTACCCGGTTAACCGTTGGAGTACCAAACGACCTCCAAATGGCAGGTAACTTGACAGGCGGTCTATCGGTGCTATACCAAGGCCGCTTGGCAAACTTCGGTCCATTCCGAGACCGTTTAACACCCGCACACGAAAAGAGGTAAAAGGGGGCGCCGGGAGACATAGGAGTGCCGGATTGCAAAACGGACAACGGGGAAAATGCTCGGATGCATGAGACGAACATGTATGCAAAATGAGATGCAAATGATGACATGATATGAAATGCAGATGATGACATGGCAAAGTGCAACACACAAGAAAATGACTTGGCAAGGACAGCGAATAGCTGGCGGACACCTGGCGCATCGAATCCGGGGCGTTACAACACTCCTCCACTAACAAGACATCTCGTCCCGAGATCTTAGGACCGAGACGAAAGGAAAAAGGGATTAGGTGAAACAAGAACTGAAAGAAGAAGCAAAGAATCGAGAGCACTCGACGAGAATGGCGAGAATCGAAAACTCACGGAATCAGATAGACTATGAAACCACTCGGGTTAGAACGAGATAAGAAACGAATAAGACTGAAAGGATTTAGGCGGCACTCCGGCTGAAAATGGAAGGATTAGAACATGAACTTGAGAGGATGGAATGACACTTGATGAAGACGTGACACAAAACCTCCGGAAAGAATTGAAAGAGTTGAATGAAAAGAACGGAGAAGAAAAGATACTTGAATTTCTCCAACAAAATCTTGATGAACTCTTGAAGAAAAGAGTAAATCATGAAGAACCACCATGAAGAACTCCGGTAGCAAAAGGATGATGAGATAGAATGAAGGATGAAAGAATAAGATGAGCCTTGCGATGATTTAGATGGAGGTTTCGACGAAATGGCCTAGGAAATAATTGAACTCCGGAAAAGAAAAGATTAAGACACTTGGAACTAGAATTTATTCATTACGAACAAACTCCGAAGTAAGGGATTAACCACTTGGATGAAATAAGAATAAGATTTATTGTATGCTTATCCTTCATCAAATTAAATTGATGACAAGCAATGGATTTTTGCATATTACTTATTCTTCTTGAAAAAGAATTGAGAAGTGACATATGGTGAACTTGAGAAGGTCTTCATGAACCACCGGTAGGACTGGAAAGAACGAATGAAGTAAAATGATAATCAAAGAAAAAGAATCTTGAACGAACCACCGTAAGAATTCGGAAATGACTGACGAAAGAGAATGAATCACCGGGAAGAATTAGAAGAACAAATAAACTAGAGGGTATTTAGATGTAAAAGAACAAAGAGATCATGAGCTGATTAAAGAACACTTGAACGAAGCACCGGGATAACTGGATAACGGTAGCTGAAATGTGAGGACGAAGAATTCTTCTGGAACGATGGCCTCCAAAAAACAACTCCTGACATACTCCGGATGGTTGAGAAAAAGAATATCTGACAAATTGAATAATTCGAGAGGATGATATGAAGCTAGAACCACGAATCTTCGGGAGAACGAACAAGATTTAGAGGAAAAACTCTTCTTCGGCCTTCAAAGGACGACGATAAACACCACCAAAATTTTTGAGATACTCCGGTAGAATGAAAAGCGAAGAGTTTGAGCCAATAATGAAAAGAATTTGAAAGAGATCTTGGGAAGGCATCTGACTGATGAAATTCATTCTTACGTCAAACTTCAAAAGAACTTGAGAATAACTCCGGAATAATTAGAAGAGTCAGGTAAGATCCTGGTAAAAGACCTGTGGGTTAGGGCCCACTAAAAGAAAAACACCGTTGGAAAGGGATGTTGAACAGATAGATGATGCACCGGAATAATTGAAATATTTGGCTGAGGTGACAACCTCGAATTAATTGGAACACAGACGAATCCCCTGAGATGTCTTCGGAACTCCGGAATGATAAACTAGCGAGAGGCGAATGAGCAAAGAGAACACTTCGAAGGAAAAGAATATGATCAACACCGAAAAACTTGAATTGAGTGCACCGGAAAAGAAAGAGATAAAGAATGACGAACGAGACGAGAATTCACCGGTAGAAATAATTGAGGGAAGACTGAAGAGGCTCCACACGAATGAAATTGATGGTCGAAAGAGACTCGGGCTCCAGGAAGAAGAGGGTGGGAGGGCGGGAAAACACAGACAACTTGGAAGGGGAAGTCGACGAATAACTTGAAGAGACAACACCGGTTGAAATCATTGAGGAAAGAAAGGCAAAGACTTCGCACGAGTAGGAGGATACTCAATAGCGGACTCCGGTTCTGAGAGGAAGAAAGGAGGGCGGGTGGGAAAAACAAGGACAACTTCGGACAAGGAAAAACAACGACGTCGGAGGAAGAACTGAGGATTGAACTTGGCAAAGATGAAGATGGTCGAGTCGACTTGAAGAGAAATGCACCGGACAAAAGAGCTGAGAGCCAACGATCGGAAAACCAACTGCGTGAACCTACAAAAAATTTGAAGGGGAAGAGAACTAATTCCAAAACACCTACGTCAAGATTCCTTACCAGAGCGACGAAGGGGCTGAGGAGTAAAAAGAAATCCTACTCTCCGATATAACTAGACTCCGAAAATAGTTTTCTTCTAGACTCAACAACGGCCAAACTACATGATCAAATCAAGGGGGCTCCTAGGGTCGGTCGAGGCTCTGATACCAACTTGTCACGCCCAAGAAGCGGCCCTATCCTAAAGGAACTCGAAGGTCCCACCAAGGATAGAAGCGCATCTTGAAGACGCTTTTGCAAGGTGGATATCATTACATAATAGTGGGGATACATACATAAGGCACAAATGCCACAAGAATACATCAACATCATATACAAGAGATCAACATCCGACTACGGATGAAACATAAACAGAAACTCAAACAACATCCACCCTGCTAGCCCAGGCTGCCGACCTGGAACCTATCCCCTGATCGAAGAAGCAGAAGAAGAACTCCAACACAAGTAAACATCGCTCTCGCGTCATGAGCATCGCATGACCTGTACCTGCAACTGGTGGTGTAGTAATCTGTGAGCCACGAGGACTCAGCAATCCCATTACCATGGGTATCAAGACTAGCAAAGCTTAAAGGGAAAGGAAGGGTAAAGTGGTGAGGTTGCAGCAGCGACTAAGCATATGTGGTGGCTAACATACGCAAAAGAGAGCGAGAAGAGAAACAAAGGAACGGTTGTCAACTAGTAATGATCAAGAAGTGATCCTGAACTCCTACTTACGTCAGACATAACCCAGAAAACGTGTTCTCCTCTCGATCAACCCCGAAAAGAGACACTCACGGTTATGCACACGGTTGGTGTATTTTAGAAGAGTTTGCTTCAAGTTTACTACAACCGGATATTAACAAATTCCCATCTGCCACATAACCGCGGGCACGGCTCTCGAAAGTTTATACCCTGCAGAGGTGTCCCAACTTAGCCCATGTTAAGCTCTCGCGATCAACGAAGGATATTCCTTCTCCCCGGGAAGACCCGATCAGTCTCGGAATCCCGGCTACAAGACATTTCGACAGCAATAAAACAAGACCAGCAAAGTCGCCCGGATGTGCCTACAAATCCCGATAGGAGTCGCACGTACCTCGTTCTCAGGGCACACCGGATAATTGAAGCTACGAGTAAAACCAACCCTCGAGTTGCCCCGTGGTGGCCCCGGAGGCTGCTCGGTTCGGACCAACACTCGAAGGAGCACAGGCCCGGGGGGGGGGCTAAAATAAAGATGACCCTTGGGCTCCGGAAACCCGAGGGAAGAAGGGCATAGGTGAGGCAAATGGTAAAACCAATGTTGGGCCTTGCTGGAGGAGTCTTATTCAAAGTGAACTGTCAAGGGGGTCCCATAAATCACCCGACCGCGTTAGGGACGCAAAATCCGGGAACATAATACCGATATGACGGAAACTAGGGCGGCAAGAGTGGAACAAAACACCAGGCATAAGGCCGAGCCTTCCACCCTTTACCAAGTATATAGATGCATTAATAAATAAGATATATTGTGATATCCCAACAAGTAAACATGTTCCAACAAGGAACAACATCTCCATGTTCCAACAAGGAACAAACTTCATCTTCACCTGCAACTAGCAACGCTATAAGAGGGGCTGAGCAAAGCGGTAACATAGCCAAACAACGGTTTTCTAGGAAGGGTGCAAAAGGTTAGAGGCTAACATGGCAATTTGGAATGGCTTGATAAACAGGTAATAGGTAGCGCAGCATAGCGATAGAACGAAGCAACTAGCATAGCAATGATACTAATGAGATCCAAGGTAGTGGTCATCTTGCCTGAAATCCCGCTAGGAAGAAGAACGAGGCCATGAAGAAGATGAAGCCACGAAGACGAACCAAGCGTAGACGAACGAATCCTCACGATCGCAACGGAACAGGAACTAACAAGAAGAAGTACACAACAAAGTAAACACACCACACATGAACAAGACATGATGCTCAACCAAGCATGATTCATGACAAGACTACATGAAGCTACTCATGGCAAGAGATGATGCAAATAAGAGCAACACATCAAGGCAAGTTTAAATGAGGCCGGGAACAACATATAACAATTCTGGTAAGTCCTCATATGCAAATTTCGAAATTGTTCCAGATCTGAATAAACCTTAAGTTCAAGTTGTTAAACAGCAAGTTAATATGCACCACGATGATCTACACGAAATTCTAGTCAAGTTACATATAAAGTTCATTAAATTCGGAGCTACGGCCTAGAAGATATGAGCAAAACAAGATAAACATGGCATTGATACAAAATGCATGCAAACATCAAGCAAACACCTCAAAACAAGGATGCAACATGATAATATGAAACTACATGCAAAATCAAGCAAGTTTCATATAGAGCACACTCAAAACGGAGCAACGGTTCAACACATACACACTATACAAGACATGACAACAATCTGTCGATAACAGCAACTAGGCATATTGCAAGCATCAAAACAACATGCTACAGGACATCAACAAGAAAACAAAAGGCATGGGCATGATGTACAGGTAAAGCATGACAAAACATGAACACTGAGCTATCTCCATAAATAACTAGAACATGCTCAAAAGGACATGGCAAGATTGCAAATAATATCAGTTTCAGACTTTGCAGAAATAACATCAGGTTGCAATGTTTAGAGCTATAAAACAACATGCTACAGGAACTTAACATGGCAAACAAAGGCATGGCATGAATCTACTAATTTCATAGAGCAAATGTCCCTTACTGACCAAGAGCCAAAAACGACCAGAAGATATGATGGCACCCATGTAAACATGGCAAGTTATATTACAAATTTAAACATGGCAGGAACAACGATAAGTAGGCATGTTGATGAGCTTGAACCACTCACTACAGAGCAATACATGGCGTGTCAAGGAAACTCACAGTAAGAAGACATGGCATATGAACTAAACATGGCAAGAACAACATCATATCATACACGGATCAACTACAACAACCTTGGCAAAATTGAATAACATGTAAACAGCCTGCCAGGAAACATTTTATAGCAAAAGTAGAGCTCGATTGACTCAAGCTATGTCACTCCATAATTGCAAACAAGGTCATGGATGGATAGAGCATAACCATATGTTCAAAACATCCTTACTGAAGTATCTCAAAATAAGCATGGATCTCTCGGTAGCATCAAGTTTACATGCCATAAAAATATCAGCAGAACAGGGGCTGAAATCAGCAACATCATGAAGCCTAGTTTGCATGCTTGTGCTAGTCACCACAGAGATAACAAAAATACATGGCATACACCCCTGTAAAGATGGCATGGCATATTACAAAACACATTTAGGACTCAAGTTCATAGGGTGCACACATCAATCATGGCAAAAATGACAAAAGTGCATGTTCTGATAAGAATCTGAAACTAACAACACATAGCCCTCTTCTAACAGCATTTCGCGCATCAAGATGAGCTCAAATAAAAATGATGCAATGGAATGAAATGATGTACTCTTCGAGACGAATAATTCGACATATTACACCCACGAAACGGAGCAATATGCAGAGCGTTATGATGGCATGAACATGGCAAATAATATGCAATATCTGGGACTTGGCAGAATAACAACCTCGGGGAAAAAGTCAACGGGCGGCGGATCCGGATCGGGATCCCGGCGTGGATCGAGGCGGGGCCGAGCCGGGGCGGCGGGGAGGAGCGCGCTGGGCGGCGCCGGAGACAAAGCGAGGCGGCGGGGTCGGGCGCGCTCGGCCGGGGCGGCAGGCGCTGGCGGGCGGCTTGGTCGGGGGCGGGCGGCGGTGCAGGGCGGGCAGCGGGAGGCGCCGACGAGGCGAGGGCGGCGGAGGCCGAGCGCAGCGGGGCGGAGGCGGCGGGCGGGCGGCGACCGGGCGCTGGCGCGGGCGCCCCTGCTGGCGGGCGGCGGCGGGCGGATGGGCGGCGTCTCAGCAGCGCGGTGGCGTCGGACATGTCCGGCGGCGGGGACGAAATGTCCGGCGGCGCGCGGGGAGCGGGGCTAGGGTTGGACTGCGCGAAAATCCGGAGGGGATCACATATTTATAGGTAGAGGGAGCTAGGAGAGTCCAAATGAGGTGCGGTTTTCGACCACGCGATCGTGATCGAACGACCGAGAGCATGGAGGGGAGGTAGATGGGTTCTGGGCCACTTTGAAGGGGTGTTGGGCTGCAAGACAAATAGGGCTTTTACGGTTACCCAGTTAACCGTTGGAGTACCAAACGACCTCCAAATGGCACGAAACTTGACAGGCGGTCTACCGGTGCTATACCAAGGCCGCTTGGCAAAACTCCGTCCATTCCGAGACCGTTTAACATCGGCAAACGAAAAGAGGTAAAAGGGGGCGTCGGGAGACATAGGAGTGCCGGATTGCAAAACGGACAACGGGGAAAATGCTCGGATGCATGAGACGAACATGTATGCAAAATGAGATGCACATGATGACATGATATGAAATGCAGATGATGACATGGCAAAGTGCAACACGCAAGAAAATGACATGGCAAGGACAGCGAATAGCTGGCGGACACCTGGCGAATCGAATCCAGGGCGTTACACCCGCCGCCACCCCGTCACCGGCCCTCCCCCGCCACCCTGTCACCGGCCCCGTCGCTCCTCCGCCCTGTCGCCGGCCGCGTCGCTCCCCTGCCCCGTCGCTGGCCCTCCCCCGCCCCGTCGTCGGCCCTTCCCCTCGTCCATGGTCCGCCCCGTCACCGGCCCTTCCCCTCGTCCACGGCTCGCCCCGTCGAGGTCCAGGTCCGCGACGGATCCGCCTACGCCGACGTCTTCCACACCGCCTCCCTTGACGCCGGATACGGTGCGCGCCCTCCTCTCCTCCCTCTCTACCGTAGGTTTCCTTTGGTCTGGTTCGGGGTTGGCGTCGTGCCCTGGGATCACGCGAATGGCTCTCGGGCCGTGATCCGGCTGCTGGGTGGAGATGGTGGATGTCGCGTGCCTCTAGTGCCTAGTGACGCGACCTGGTTCGTCTATGTTTTTTTTCTAGGAGAATGGGTTGTGATCCTCTTGTTCGTCGACAGGCCCCGGTCGCCGTGATGCCGCGTTTTGTTAGTATTTCTTGCTGGGGCTGCGGCTGGGGCGGATTCGGGGGCGGGTGGTGGAGATCGCTGGGTCATGTTCATCTTTTGAGATGGAGGCCGCTGCGTGTGTTCCGCTCTGCAGAGGCTGAGATCCTGGTTGTTCGGCCTTCCTGATTTTCGCGAGAAAATTTTGCTGGGATTTGAACCTGGATTGGTTCGAGCGACCCAGGTTGAACACCACTGCCCATGTTTAGTTTTCGTTCATCATGCTGGATTGACGTGCAACTTATATTTACTAAGCAATCCTGCATGTAGTTTTGTGAGTGACTGAGCATGTGCCTTTATGATATAAGGTGTGTGTGGTGCATGTGTGAATCATTACTATGCTCATTAAGAATGACAATAGTTATTCAGACTTGATATATCTAGCTTTGTCTTAATTGCAGTTCTCAACTAAGATGAGCTTATTTGCAAAGTCTATGCAAATACGTATATATCAAGAGAACTGTTGTTCGGTATTTGCAGCACACAAATAATTATAGTTGTTTCAGTTTTAATGAACACAGATGTTAACTTGACATAATTTGCATGTCTAGCAGCGTTGGACATGCATATAAGAAGAGGATGAAGTCAATAATTATGAGCTGAAGGTCAAATATATTTGATCATGAGTTTATGGTAGCTTCAAGATTTCTGTTTATGAATCATGAGTTTGCTTCAAATGAAAGATTTGGTTTCACTTCATGTTAGCTCACAGTAGCTTCATGCATACACCATCTTATGTAAATTAATTTGTTGTAGCTGAAAAGGAAAGTCCAATCTGGTTTTTAGAAAAGGCAAGTCCAATCTGGTCACGTAGCTAGGCAAATACAATTTGCAATTCCTGCCTTGCCGTAACAAGCTTGATTTGGTATGGTAGAAAAATAGAACTCCTAATATCTCCCTCCCCGAGGATTCTGTGCCACTCCACGCCGGCAAGGCTTAAGCCTTCTTCTTCATGTTATTTTTTCTAATAAGATCACCGTTCGTAAAGAAAAATCCCATAGACCGTGGATCATCTAAAGCAAAAGCCCTAGCTAGTCTGCCGAGGCCTAGCGAGTCTACCAGCTTTGTCGTCCTCATGCCGCCGCCATGCCTGTGCTTGGGCGCCATCTATTGTGGCTTCTTCTCCACCAACTCGAGCGATTGATCTCCTCTTTTCCCATGCCGTCATAGTATCCTTGCTGACATGTGTTCGGCCATTATGTCCTACAGATCCACCCACGCCCTCTCCATTGCCACTCCACCGGTCGCGTAGAGAAGATCGAGCAACGCAGCCTAACGCCGGTGTCGAGCTGATTCTGGGGATGATTCCACTCAAACGTAATGAGCATATATGAACAGGTTTGCGGTACGTCCATGCCTTTGGGGCATCTGGAGCTTCACATAATTGCTAATTAGTGGCTGGGATTTTGACGTCGCCTCTTATACATATATAGAGTTGCACAGTGATTAAATTTATATTTCTTTAATAATGTTCAATCTTGGAAAATGATGCTTAGTTCTAGACAATGGAAATAAGTTTTCATTATTTCGGAACTTATCAGTGCATCGGGACTTGCTACTTTGATTCTGTTGTTTGCTAGAGAGAATAGCTATGTAACCTGGCCGTCCTCTCTAACCTCATTTATGAATTTGGTTTCTTAGAGTTCAACCATGTCTTTCAAAAATCAAACTAAAACATATTCTATTTATTTATCCCACTGTTTATCGGCAATCTGTTCATACCTTTGTAGTTCTATTTGGAAGACAGTTAGAGAACATTAGCTACCAACAATAGCACTATTTTTTGTCCGGCGAGGACATCGACATGCAACCTGCTACGGACTCCACCACCAATCATCCTCATGTAGTGGCGTGAGGTGCCCATGTGTCAGGATGGTGGTGCAACGGCAAGCAACAGCGTGTCTGAATCTATGTTTTTAAAGCGCTCCTAAGGCGACGCCAAGGCGTCGAAGTGCTCCTCCTCAGCTTTGGAAAATCGACCGCTTTGGGCCCCTAGGCGTCGCCTAGGCGCCAAAGCGCCCCCCTCCCTAAGGCGGTAAGGCGTCACCTTAAAAACATAGGTCTGGATGCCATGGGCAGATGGGTGACAGTGATATACATCCTACATAGATGTATGATTTCCTCTCTTCCACTGGATTATGATGAAATTAAGGATCAAGTATCATATGCTTGCATGATAGCTGCGTACAGTTTTTCTATACAAATGGTGTGTTGCACTGCTATTTTTTTGAAAAGACATTATCTTGCAGATCCTTTTATTTCATAGTTTCTTTCCCTTATAATATTTATTGATGATTTGGTTGATTTCTTGACTAGAGGATTTGAAGATACAAATAATTGGCTAGAAGTATAGTATGTCTTGCGATCAAAGTTTCCAATTGTATTCTGATCAACATCCTATAATTGACCAATTGCTATGTCCGCAGATATACATGTTATCTCCCAATGAAGAGATGACAAAAATACAAGTATGTAAATATACATACACTAGCAACTTCCAGTTTTATTACTGAGCTCATAGCTACTCTTTCAGCTCATGTTCTGCTATGATGGATATATACAGTTTTTTGGGTAACCTGAATTACTATTTCATGCGCTGGACTGACATTACATGAATGATCATGTAGTACAACAAGAACTGGTAAATTCAAGGATGAATAGTGCTATTCTGATTTATCTCCACTTCTCCATATAGTCTGTTTTAGCCTCTTTACTGTAATCGGACAGGGGGTCTTTTCTTTTGTTGTGTCTGCAGTGAGAATCTTTGAACAACACATCTTTTTTAGTGTAGTTTATAGTACTATTTCTTAACACCATTTTGTGTTGCAATTTGCTGCTGCTTTTTAAGGATGTGAACTGAATACTACTAATATTTTCATTATTCAGTCGTCAAAGATTCAGAATTCTTGCTCTATCATGGGTGTACTAGCATTGGTGTGCTTCAGACCCTCTAAACTGAGAGGTACAAAATTCCATCAGTGTGCTTTTTAATTCAACCTACACAAAAATATGGACCTCTTATCTACTAAACCTGTAAAATTACACAGTGCGGAGATCCAAAAACAACATCATACCCGTTGAACTTAGATTTGCCGGTCCAGATACCCGCGCTAAATGTGTACATCCGACAGATACTTCTGCTCAGACAATCTAGATTGGTTATCAATTTTTTTTGCAAAGCTCCTACAGAAGCTTAATAATATGCCTGCTACATGTATTTTGATGTTCAAAGCCATATATCCCGTCTCCTTTGCCTTGCACAAATTCGCCGTATTTGCCCGTATATTCCGCAGTTTGTATTCTTTAACTTCTATATATCATGGTATTACTTATTTCGTTTCGCTTCCTAACAGAAACGCCGATTGAAGAAAACAAACGGGCCTCCCTTGGTTCATAGTTTTTTAATATATTTTGCTTACGGTGCAGATGCAAGTTTCAGTGTGCTATGGTTCTTCTAAGTCATGTAATGGCATCTACCACTTGATGATATGTGCTGTGACTAATGAAGATGCACAAGACCTCATGCATTCGATACTACTTTTAGAGATTTCTGGGAACTTACAAGTGAGCAGCACATTTTGCCTATTTTGGTCCTGATTGGCATCTTCCTAACGACACTATTTTTTAAAAGGGTTAGCTTCTATTGGTTCCTCTGTTCACTTTTTTTAGGTTCTGCATGTTCCCTCAGTGAAGCCTTATGTTCTCCTCAAAGAAGCCTTATGTCCCAAGAATAAATTACCTACGTTTCGTTTCGCTACCTATGATGAAATTGTGTAATATTGATGAAACTATGTATATGTATGGATGAAACTTGCTACTATTGGTAACATGTGTTGGATATGTGTTCGATATATATGTGTTCATGACTATTGGTAATATGTGTTGAATATGCTATATTGGTCATATAAATATATTTGTGTTTGATTTTCTGTGAAAATGAATTGATATAAGAAAAATATATTAAATGGGGCAATATAGGCACTTTGCCATCTATTTGGCAGATGGCAAAGAGCTTTGCCATCACCGGCGATGGCAAAGAGGCCACGTGTCATCTACATGTAAAATTTGGCTGGCCTATTTGGGCCCTTTGCCATCTGCCAAACAGATGGCAAAGCTTTTGCCATCTGGCGCAGATGGCAAAGCATGCACCCTTTGCTATCTCACCGGCAGACGGCAAAGAGCATGCAGCCTTTGCCATCTATTGGCGACGGCAAAGAGCATGCAGCCTTGCCATCTGGCCGGCGACGGCAAAATATGCCGTTAGCCTTCTAACAGGCTAACCCCGTTAAGAGGCTTTGCCATCCGCCACCGATAGCAAAGGCACGTGCTCTTGCCATCAGCCAGCCAGAGGGCAAAGAAGCGCTTGCGGCAGGGTTTCGCATAAACTGTTTGTTATCTGGCGCGGATGGCAAAGCCTTTGCCATCCGCCGACCATGCCTTTGCCATCCGCTGCGGCGATGGCAAAGTGCTAGATTCCAGTAGTGCGTGACCGCTTGGGTGCGCTGGAGCAGGAGTTGCAGGCGAAGAGGATCGAGTTGGACGGCAAGGCGCGGGTCCTCGCCGAGGACCGCGTGGCCTTCGAAGAGCTGGAGGCCAAGGCTCGCACCTTGCTGAGGTCGCTTTACGACAGCGTCCTGGAAAGCCCGCTGGTCGGCGCCGAGGACGGCCCTGCAAGCTGCTTCCCTTCCTGGTCCGCGCCCTTGAAGATGTCACCCTTGGCCTTGGCCGAACGACTGAGGCCGAGGCGCCTGTCCTGTCTTCTGCAGCGCTGACGTGCGTCCTTACCCACGTCTACATTCGCGACCCGGATGTTGACCTCGACAACTTCTTTGGAGCCCGTGAGCGGCGAGCTTGCTGCTGCCGCGCCGAGGCTGTGAAGGGTCGAGCGGAGGCTCACGGGCGGTTCCGGCTTTCAGCACCAAGCCGAAGCGAGGCGCTGCCGATCCTGAGGCTTCACGAGGCGAACCCGCCCAGCGCAGCTCCGCCGCCAGCGACGGTGCTGCCAACAAGTGACTCCTTTGTGGCTCATGTCCTGCTTTCAGCTCCTGCAACATGCATCATGCCTCGTGGAGGCGTTTAAACTTGCGTTTGGCGTTATGAAAACAGTTATGGACTGTAATATTTGCTTTTGAATTCCTTGAGATTTGCGCTTTTCCTTCCTACTTGCTTATGTTCTACGCCGGCAGAGCCCGGCCCCGTGCATACCTCAGCCGCTGTTAGCCCCGACCGGAAACCAGGACGGGACCAAGAGGTGAGGGGCTATGTGACAAGTTAGGCTCCTGAGTCGCAATGCTCAGGAGTCCCCCTTGGCGAACGAACAACAAGTAGGGAGGTGAGATGTATGGGTGAATTTACCATTCTACGTCTGCAGAGCCCGGCCCCACGCATACCTCAACCGTTGTTAGCCTTTCGGAACTAAGGGGTGAGGGGCTACGTGACCAGTTAGGCTCCTGAGTCGCGATGCTCAGGAGTCCCCCTTGACGTTCAAACGGCCTTCGTACCTTGGCTCCGCTCGGGGAGGGACGTGCGATGAACCTGGCCCGAGGGGCCTGGCTAGGTGGCGTGTGTCTGGGCGTGACCCAGGCGTAGCCCCCGTGCCCAGCCCCCTCACGCGGCACTCCTGAGGGGAGGCATTACGATGAGGCCAGACACTGAGCTCTAGGCTCCCTGAGGTTGATGCGTCCGGGGGCCACCCTCAGTTGTTTATCACCAGCACGGAGCATAGCGCTTCCGTATGTGTACGGGCATAGCCGCTCCTCGGCAGTGTCGTCAGCCAGCGGGGAGCATGGTGCTCCCACTGGTGCGTGGGAGGGGGCTCCCCTCCGGGAGGAGCCCTCCCGGGCGTGTACAGCCCCGCCCTGACACGTGGCTGGCATTGTAGGGCCTGACGAGGTGTATCTGGGCACCCGTGAGCCAGCGCGGGACTCACGGGGCCCTACCTCAAGGCGGGTTGCGCCTGGCACTGGGCCTTAACTTGTGATGTCTTCCTGCAGATTTGGTTAGATTTCGACGCTCTACATCCTCGGGTCCCGGCCCTCGAGCAGGTCTCAGCCGTCGCTGGTATGCCAGGTCGCGATGCCGTGGACAAGGCCAGAGGGTGAGGGCTGGAGAGCCAGTAGGAGCCCATGAGTCGCGATGCTCAGGTACCCCCCTTTAACGTGCAAGCGGCCGACATGAAGGAAGAAGGGGTGCCGTGGACAGGCACCAAATAACAATCATGATGGGTCAAACGCACGACCCGAATAAACGCAAGAGGGGTACATGCCGCTGGGTCTGGCCCGAGTGGCTTGGGGATGATGCAGCCCGAGGGGCGCCCCCAATAAAGTAAGCTAGGAACATGAAGCAAAAGGGATACACGCCGCAGGGACGGATCCACGCGGCCTGGGAATGATGCAGCCCTAGGGGGCGCTCCCAACTGGAAATGAAACTCGAAGGATGTCACCTGATAATGTTGAAGACGAAGGGATGTTGATGTAGCGGACGTCGTGGGCTGCGGAAGCCGGTCTTCACGAGCCCCCATGCCCAGGAGCCTCGGGAGGCTCCGGACGCGCTGGTGGCTCCTCCCGGACCATCTCCACCTCCGCTAGGACTGCGGAACGCCTGGCCTCTTGAGCCTCCAGGATGCTCCCTATGAGGCGCTGGTGTATGGCAGTCGCGTTCAGCAAACCGTAAGGCATGCGAACGTAGCTGTGGGGTGGACCTTCACAACACCCCACGCGTGAGGGCCAGAGGCGCTCTTGAGAGGCGGCTCGGTTGAGCCCTGGTATGTCGATGCAGATGCACATCCCATCATCCTCGCCTGGATGGGGAGCTACGGCGGGTAAGCGGCGGCTGCCACTCATGACTCTTGACTCCTGCAGCTCCTGAATGATCTGGCTGACGAACTCCTGAGGGTTTGGCCCTCCTTGCCTCGCTCCTTCCTGAGGGAAACGTGCTTTGAAACACGCCTCCAAGTGGTGCCCAAGCGCCTCCCTCGTGATCTTAGCAAGGTCGGTGGCCCTCTAGGAGAGAGCCCCCGAGCCTTGCTCGAGGAGGGCGCCGGGCGCGCCTTCCTATGTGACAGAAGGAGGTGCCCCCTGAACAGGCGCGGACCCCGAGGGGCCTGCCTCCCGAGGGGCCGGGCCATGCGATGTCTTCTTCTTCTTGGGAGCAGCCTCGGGGAGCCTCCCGCTCCTGCGATCTGGGTCTTCAAGTGACGCGGCTTGAAAAGCACACTCCACGGAGCACACCGCGTCTCTTTCTTCACAAGGCACTGTGATGACTCTACCGCTTCCTGGCATTTTGAAGAAATTGTAGCCGTGATGAGTCACGGCCATGAATTTGGCTAGATCTGGGTACCCGAGGATGGCATTGTATGGCAGGCGAATGTGGGCGACGTCGAAGTCGATGAGCTCGGTGCGGTAGTTGTCGCGCCCCCTGAAGGTGACAGGGAGGCGGACCTGCCCAATCGGAACTGTGGAGCAATCGGTGACTCCGGAGAAAGCCTTGGTTGGCTGAAGCTGATTGTAAGGCACTTGGAGATTGTTGAACGTCTCTACGGACAAGACATTGAGCCCTGCTCCGCCAGCGATGAGGGTCTGGTGACTTGCACGTTGTCGATGATTGGGGAACAAAGCATCGGAGGACTCGGCTGTGGCAAGACTTGAGCTGATTCGCTGAGCTGAATGTGATGGCGCACGCTGGCCACCTGAGAGGGCACGTGGCTTTGAGCTTGGGGAGGACTGCATTCACTTCGCGGGCGAACTTCTTGAAGATGCGCTGGGAGGCTGGGGCTTGAGCTCCGCCCAGGATGCAAGCGATTGTGTGCGGCTCCTGGAAGCCCCCAGCCCCGTCGTCCTGATGATGGTCTTCGTTTCTCCTTGGCTGCGGTGGCAGAGGAGGGAGGCCTGCGTTGCCTTGCGGGCGATCCTCGCTAGGCTGATCCCTCCAGCCTCCCTCGCGAGGCTGATCCTGCCAGCGGTCCTCGCGAGGTCGGTCGCGCCACCCTTGGCGAGGGCCACGGTCTTCCTAGCGTCCTGCGTTTCTTCCACCTCCTCGGTCGTAGCCTCGATCACTGCGGTCGGGGCGTCGACCGATTCGCCCTTCTCGCACGGCTCTGAGTTCTTGGCATTCGTTGGTGTTGTGGGTGTGGAGGTCGTGGTACACGCAGTACCAGCTTCCCTTGGAAGACTCAGGCTAATCCCTTCCTCGCTTGGTGTCTGGTTCTGCCGCGAGCACGGCAGCCCCCTTGCGCTTCACGTCCTTGACCTTGGGCTTCTTCTCTTCTGGGACTGCAGCCGGCAGCTCGAGGAGGGAAAGGCATCCTTCCTCAGCCCTGGCGCACTTGGTCGCCAAGTTGAACAGCTCCAAGGATGTGCACATGTCTTCATGCATCGCCAGCTCCTCCTTCATCTTGACGTCACACACACCGTCGGAGAAGGCTGAGATGATGGCCTCCTAGGTCACCTTTGGAATCTTGAGGCGTGCGTTGTTCAAGCGCTGGATGTACTTCTCCAGGGTCTCTCCTGGCTGCTGCTTGATGCGGCGCATGTCGCTCACGGCAGGAGGCCGGTCGCGAGTGCCTTGGAAGTTGGCGATGAAGCGGGTGCGCATCTCGTCCCTGAGAGGAGATCGTGCGAGAGCTGTGTTCAGAGCCAAAAGCGGCACCGTCTTTGAGCGCCATGGGAAACCAGTTCGCCATGATCTTCTCGTCCCCGTTGGCGGCTTCGATGCCCAGCTCATAGAGCTGGAGGAACTCCGCAGGGTCGGCCGTGCCGTCGTAGCGAGGAGGCAGGTCTAGCTTGAACTTGCCGGGCCACGCGACGCTGCGTAGCTCGGTGGTGAAGGCGCGGCAGCCTGCAGTAGGCCACAGGAGGCCTTTGGTGACGAAGGGCTTGGTCTTCTGGTCCCCGTCTTGCTGCCGCCGCCGAGCAGCGCAGGGTCTTGGCGTCTTGGGAGCAGAGGAGCGCGGTCGTGATGGGCCGTGCAGGGAGCACTCAGGCAGCTTCCTAGGGGTGAGGGACCTCTTGACAGCTCTGCTCTTGCTGCGCTGGTGCCGGACGGAGTGGGTTCCGCCCAGGGGCCACGCGCCTTGGGGCCAAGGCGCCTTCTTGAGGGGGAGGCGGCTGAGGCGCCCCCGGAGCTTCATCGCCCGCGCAAGGCGGGGCGCGGTGCAGTGAGAAGGACGGCGCAGGGGAGCCCCCTGCGGCGTGGACGAGCTCGACGACGCGGTCGAGCCACTCCTCGTAGACGTTGTCGACGGGGCAGTAGCGCAGGAGCTCGTTTTCCGCGATGAGCACGGATCGAGCCTCCATGGGTGCGCGGAGCGTGCGAGACGAAGAACCAGCTTGGGCGAGCGAAGGAGTAGCGGTACGGCCGTCTCGCCTCACGGACCGATGCTGGGACGATGCTTGCTGCTCGTTCCCCGCCGGGCCGGTGGCGGCGTTGATGGCAGGCGATGGGGAACAGCGGGGGCGGCCACCGACGGGGGCCATCTGGGCGACGCGGGTGGCGAGAGCGGCCCAACGCTCAGCGCGGGCCTGACGAGCGTCCGACATGGATCCGATGGGCGGCGAAGAACAGGGCGGCAGAAGAAGGATTCCGGTGCACCCCTACCTGGCGTGCCAAATGTCGGATTTCAGGTTCCGGCAGACCCTCTAGGTTCGTACTCTGGGGTGCACGCAGAGATCTCATCCCCTACCTACCTGCACCTCGTCGCCTCACAAGGATCTAAACTACACAAAGAGCAACACAAGGGACACAAGGTTTATACTGGTTCGGGCCACCATTGCGGTGTAATACCCTACTCCAGTGTGTGGTGTGGTGGATTGCCTCAGGGGCTGATGATGAACAATACAAGGAAGAACAGCCTCGCGAGGGTCTGTTCTTGGCCGGTGCGACGAACTGCTAGGGGGAGTTCGGTCGCTCTCTCTCTCTCTAGATTGCTTGATCTCTAGCTCTGTTCTGGATTCCGACCCCCCTCTCTACCCTGTGGGTGGCTAGTCCTATTTATAGGCAGAGGCCCTGGGCCTCTTCCCAAATATTGAGCGGGAAGGGCGCCAACAATTGGCCATTTTGAAGGGGAACATCTAGTACACTTATCCTGACTAAAGTTGGTCCTCGCCTGTCAAAGGCTCTGACGGTGACGCTGGCTTGGGATCCACGATGACCTCCTTCCTGCCATTGTGATGGTCTTGGTCTTGTTGCACCGAAATGGTTGCCTTTGCTTGATGCTCTCGCCTGCGCTTGCCTCCTTTGCACCAAAGAGGAGATGAGGACACTGCGCGGGCTGGCGCCCTCCTGGCGCCCTCGGTCGTCATGGCTTGTGTCATGGGCACCTCGTGAGGTACCCCGCCTTGATCTCTCCGCCTCCTCGTGAGCCAGCCTGACGAGGTCGTGCCTGAGGAAGCTTCCTGTCGTCCGCCCCGCGAGGGTCTTGAGCTTGTGCTGATGAAGATGGGCCATGCTGGGCCACCCCTTGAGCCACGCTGCAGGCCACAGGCAGGCAAGTCTTGGTACCCCCGTTCCCAGAGCACCGACAATATTCGCATGGGAGCCCAAGCAACTTGTGGGGGTCCAGAGAGAGGTGATTCAGCATCACTTAAGGGTGTGCCCCAATGTACGCCTTGTGAAGCAGTGGGCGAGACGGCAGTCCATAGGGAAGTAGACCTTCATCGTCTAAGAAATCCGCAAGTTAGAGGCGGCGGGTGCCATTCGCGAGGTTCAATACCCCGAATGGCTGGCAAACCCCGTTGTTGTGCCGAGGAAAGGTAGGAAGGAGTGAATGTGCGTCGACTTCACCAACCTCAACAAGGCCTGCCCCCAAGATCCGTTCCCGCTCCCACGCATCACCAGATCGTCGACTCCACCACCGAGTGCGACCTGCTGTGCTTCCAGGATGCATTCTCAGGGTATCACCAGATCAAGATGGCGGTAGAAGATGTAGAGAAGACAGCCTTCCTGACCCCGTGTGGAGTGTACCGCTACATTTGCATGCCTTTCGGACTATGTAAGGCGGGCGTGACCTTTCAGCAGTTGATGCACTTTGCCTTAGGGCGGAAGCTCGGGAGAAACGCAGAGGCCTACGTCGACGACATTGTGGTGAAGTCTCGGGAGGCGAGAACCTTGATCCAAGATCCGGAGGAGACTTTCGCGAGCATACGCCAGGTGAACTTGCGACTTAACCCAGAGAAGTGCATGTTTGGTGTCGCTTCCGGCAAGCTGCTGGGTTTCCTCGTATCCCACAGAGGGATCGAGGCGAACCCAGAAAAGATCAAGGCCATTGAAGACATGAGCCCACCGCAGACCCTCCAGGAAATGTAGAAGCTTGCTGGTCGGGTGACTGTGTTGGGGCACTTCATCTCCAAGCTGGAAGAGCACGCCCTACCCTTCTTCAAGATGATGAAGAAGAAGGGCACGTACGACTGGACCCCGGAGGTCGACCGAGCTTTTCAAGACCTCAAGAGATACCTAATGTAACGCCCATGATGTGGCTATATCTCCCACGTGTCGAAGCACGACTTAGAGTCATAACCGCATGGTGGTTTAGTCGCAAGAAGGGTCATCTTCACGCTATCCCATGTAATGAACAAGAATGGGATAAAGAGTTGGCTTACAATCGCCACTTCACACAATACATAAATTAAACATGCATCATTCAGAGTACAATCAAGGTCCGACTACGGAACCAAAATAAAAGAAGACAACCCCAAATGCTAGATCCCCGATCGTCCCAATTGGGCTCCACTACTGATCATCAGGGAACGAAACATCATAACGAGCACGTTCCTCGTCGAACTCCCACTTGAGCTCGGTTGCGTCATCTGCACTGGTATCGTCAGCACCTGCAACTGTTTTGGTAGAATCTGTGAGTCACGAGGACTCAGCAATCTCACACCCGCAAGATAAAGACTATTTAAGCTTATAGGAAGGATGGGGTAATGAGGTGGAGCCGCAGCAAGCACTAAGAAAATATGGTGGCTAACATACGCAAATAAGAGTGAGAAGAGGAGCAACGCAACGGTCGAGAAGCTAGAAGTGATCAAGAAGTGATCCAGAAACTACTTACGCACAACCATAACACAAGAACCATGTTCACTTCCCGGACTCCGCCGAAAAGAGACCATCACGGCTACACACGCGGTTGATCCATTTTAATTAATTCAAGTGTCAAGTTCTCTATAACCAGACATTAACAAATTCCCATCTGCCACATAACCGCGGGCACGGCTTTCGAAAGATAATACCCTGCAGGGGTGTCCCAACTTAGCCCATCACAAGCTCTCACGGTCAACGAAGGATATTCCTTCTCCCGGAAAGACCCGATCAGGCTCGGAATCCCGGTTTACAAGACGTTTCGACAATGGTAAAACAAGACCAGCAAGACCACCCGACTGTGCCGACAAATTCCCATAGGAGCTGAACATATCTTGTTCTCAGGGCACACCGGATGAGACATCCTACGAGTAAAACCAAGCCTCAATTTTCCCCGAGATGGCCCCGCAGTCTACTTGGTTCGGACCAGCACTCAGAGTAGCACTGGCCCGGGGGGCTAAATAAAGGTGACCCTCAGGCTCGCGAAAACCCGATGGAAAGGTATAGGTGGTAGGTAGTCAAATGGTAAAACCAAGGCTGGGCCTTGCTGGAGGAGTCTTATTCAAAGCGAACTGTCAAGGAAGTCCCATAAATCACCCACCCGTGTAAGGAACGCAAAATAAAGGAACATAACACCGGTATGACGGAAACTAGGGCGGCTAGAGTGGAACAAAACACAAGGCATAAGGCTGAGCCTTCCACCCTTTACCCAGTATATAGATGCATTAATTAAATAAGAGATATTGTGATATCCCAAAATATCCATGTTCCAACATGGAACCAACTTCATCTTCACCTGCAACTAACAACGCTATAAGAGGGGCTGAGCAAAAGCGGTAACATAGCCAAACAACGGTTTGCTAGGAAAGGGTGGTTAGCGGTTTGACATGGCAATATGGGAGGCATGATATAGCAAGTAGTAGGTATTGCGGCATAGCAAAAGAGCGAGCAACTAGCAAGAAAAGATAGAAGTGATTTCGAGGGTATGGTCATCTTGCCTGAGATCCCGCAAGGAAGAAGAACGAGTCCATGAAGAAGACAAACGGATGTAGTCGAACGAATCCTGACAACTCCGGAACGAAACCAAAGCTAACAAGAGAAGCAACCCGGAAAGAAAAAAACAACATAGTAAACACACAATCATAAACATGGCATGATGCACAATCAAGTATGATGCATGTCCGGTTTAAATGAGGCATGACATGGCAAAGTGCAACAAACAATACTGCAAATTAAGTGGAGTTCAATATGCAATGAGTTGCATAACGATGAAACACCACATGACTCATTTAGTTCTCTCTCGATTATGTACCAAAAAATATTAAATGTTGTTAAACATGGCAAGAGGTGAAGCACAATAAAACTACCTATCTAGGCAAGTTTAAATGAGGCCGGAACAACAAACAACTATTCCGGAAAATCCACATATGTCATATTTCGAATTTGCTACTGTTCTGTCTAAAACCATATTTTATTGTTGTTAAACAGGAAAATAAAGTGCACCATGTTAATCTATGCATTTTTCTACCCCATTTACATATAAAGTTTATTTAAATCCGAGCTACGGTTATTTAGCTATGAAATAAATCATTTTAGCATGCCATTTATGCAAAATAAATGTAAACAGCAACTTAAACATTTTTAACATGGTTGAAAACAGCATATTATGAAACTAGATGAAATTCTAAGCATTTTGCATATATAAAACATTTTAATCCGATGCACGGTTGTTGAATTATCAAATGCATGAACATGAGGGTTTTTCTGTAAAACAGCAGTCGCTGGGCAAATAGGAAAATCACAGATCTATAAAAAAAACATATGCGGGCCGAATCTGGAACAGGGGCCGAACAGGGTAGGCGCTGGGGGCGGCTCACCATGGGCCACGGGGCCGGATCTAGAGAGGAAGCGACCCACGAGGGGGGGGGGCGCTAGAGGCGCATTTATGTGGTTTATCCGGTGGCTACGCACGGCAACGAAGGGCGAAGCGAGCTCCTCTGCTCGTCAGGAAGCAGAGCAGCGGCGGCTCAAGCAGGTGAAGTAGGGGAGCGGCAGCGCGATGCAAGGGGGCACGGCGCAGTGACGAGGACCTGCCGGATCTGGCGAGGCGGTAGGAGCGCGGGGACGGCGGAGCTTGGCGCGGATCCAAGGCTGCGATGTCTACCTGCAGAGGGCGTCGCGGCGGGGTCAGAGAAGCTCAGAGAAAGGAAAGTGGGAGGGGAGGAAAGGAGCAGGGGCTCGTCGACGGGACCTGGTGGTGAGGTCCACCGTGGCAAGGCAGGGGAGCCGGGCGGAACCAGAGACGGAGGGAGTCGGCGGTGGAGAAGCTCCAGGCAGCGTCGCTGTCTCCTGTTCGAGCAAACAGAGAGGGATAGATGTGAGGAGAGGGAGAAAGACAGGGAAGGGAGAGGAAGGAGGTGGGGTGCGGGAGCGGCCTGGTTCGCGGATCGCTGGTGGAGGAGCGCTCGGGCGCTGCTGCTGCTCCAGGCGGCAGCCATGGTTCCCTGCGAGGAACAACGGAACGGGGAGGCACGGTCAGGGAGGAGCAGCGTGAGGAGGGAAGGAAGAGCAGGGAGGAAGGGCGCGGTCCTGAGTGCTCGGGGCGGAGGTGCCATGGACAGAGAGAGGGAGCTTGAGCACCTGGTTGGTGGGATGGATCGATGGCGAGAAGTGGCTGGCGCTGGTTGGCTCCGGTTGAATCGGGAGGAAATCCCAAGGAGGAAGGAGGTTGGTCGGGTGGCTCGAATGGATCGGGCAAGATACCGAGGATGGAGGAGGCAGTGGACGGCGGCGGCAGGTTGTATTTGATGGATTGGACAGCTAGGTCTAGGTTAGCCTGTTTATATAGCAAGTGGGTTTTGGTTAGGGTTTAATCGGACCCTCCGATTTAGATCGGGCGGTCGAGAAAAATAGGCTATGGAAGCCCAAATAAGAAAACAGAGATGTTTTATAGAAGTTTGGGGATAATCCGGACCAAACGGTAACGATAGTCGGGGGCGATGCACTGTGCAAAGAGGGACTTCGGTTTAAGCAAGAGGGAAAAACGAAGAACAAGGTTGGTCTCGGAACGGTCACGAAAGCAAGGAGGAACGCGGCAACTTCGAGCGGATGCAGGTTTTAAAACATGACGGCAACAAAGTGCCGATGCAATGCAAATGATGCGATGATGAATGCAACACACAAATAAAACACACGGCGAACACGAAAAACAAGGAAGGCATTTGGAGCGTCGGTCCCGGGGCGTTACAACACTCCACCACTACAAGAGGATCTCGTCCTGAGATCTAGGATGGCACCGGAGGGAAACGGAAGAGGAATAGGTAAAACAAAGTTGCTTCTTTGACAAACGAGTGAAACTAAGGAACCTTGAGAGGTTGAATAATTTGAAAGAAAGAAAAACAACGAAGATGAACAAAGTTGAAAACACTCTGTTAGAAAAGAGGAACATGGGATACGACGAGAACCAAGAGGTTTAGTGATAAGATAGATATTGAAACCACTCCGGTTAAAACTAGATAGAGATGGAATAAGATTGATATAATTTGGGCAGCACTCCGACTGAAAGACGAAGGAAAACTTGATATGATGAAAGAACTTGAATGACTGCACAACACTCCGGTTAAATGGATAAGCATGAATGAACACGATCCTCAAAATTCGAGATGATGAGTGAAGAGAGCAACATCACCATTCCTCCGGAACGAACGAATAGAAGCTAGATCATCGGAATAAGAGAACGGAGAAGGAAATGACAACTTCTGCCACAAATGAGCTTGGAAAGCACCCTTCCAAGAAGGTTATAACATAGTTGTTCGAAAACCAACAACGAAACGAATAAACTTGTAGTGGGCTTATGGAAAACTTCTCAAAATAGAGGCAAAATTCTGCTACTACGGAAACAACTAATATAATTGATAACACCAACGAGATGAAAAACTTCTTCCACCAAGAGGATAGGAGAAAACTTGGATCATTGATAAGCACCACGAATAGCAACATTCCTTAGGGAAGGCTTTAGGATAAATCTTTACCAAGATAAATTCAATGGAGGGATTGATGAATTTAAAATATCTCATTCTTGACAACATGTGAATCATGAAACGCGAACTCAAATTGTCAAGAATGACATAACACCACCTCAAATGATAAGGTAGAACGAATTGCACTTTAGAATGCAAGATGAAGAATGCTTGGACTCCACAAAACAAAACATGTGTTGAACACCATGTTTATTTTAGAGTATAGCTTATGGATCTTAACTCCGAGAAAATCTTGAAGAACAATTGAAGAATGAAAAGAATCCTTGACGAACCACCATGTAGAGCCTCCATGAAGAACTCCGGTAAAAAAAGGATGATAGAAAGAAAGAGAAGTTGAAAACACAAGGTGAAGCCTTGCAGTGATAAGATGAAGCTTTGAAATGATATAACCGAGAAAACTTGGAACTCCGGAAAGAAAGATGAACAAATGAAATCAAGAATTTTGATGAACCTCCGGAATAAGGAATTGAATTTACTCCATGAAACAAGAATAAGAATTGCATTATGCTCATCCTTCACCAATTAAATTGATGACAAGCAATGGATTTCGCATACTACTTATTCTCGTAGAAAGGATTAAGATAGATATGGCGCAAACTTGAGAAGGACTTCAACGAACCATCGGTAACAACGAAAGTGAATTTGGAAAGGACGAATGAATTGATACGATAACAACGGAAGATAATTGTTGAATGTACCGTAAGAATTAAAAAAACAAACAAAGAAAAGATAGCGAAACACCGGGAAGAATTAGAAAAGCATGAAGATACTTGAGAGAATTGAGATACATGAGAAGGAATAGATCACGAGATGACTAGAGAATACTTGAATGATGCACCGGTAAGCTTGACTTAAATCCACCGGAGAAGAAAGAGAACGAATAATGATGAAGTTAACGCTCCGTTAGTATCTTCCTGAGAATCACCGGATAAGAACATTGACGGAAAAGAATGGAGAGACTTCCCGTCTATAAGATGGATACTTGATTAAGAAATCTGAGTCCTTGAAGAAAAGGGTGGGAGGGCGGGAAAACAAAGGTAACTTGGGATGAATGAAACAGACATCATTGAGAGAACTTAGAATTGATCTTCCGGATGGGGAGAATGATGGGATCATCTTGAAGAGAAGCGCACCTGTTAGAAAAAGAATTGGGATGACACTCTTGATGACCAAGAAGGATTAACACTCCCATAGAAACATGAGAACACCACTTGGAAAAGGTATGGAATCAACACTTGACATTGAAGCAACTCGAATACCACAAAACAAAACAAAAACAAAGGATTTGGCTTGCAGAATAAGCCGGAAAAAAACATATGATAGAGATTTCGCCCAAAGTGTTCGTGATGAGGCCCCACGGGCACGACGTACAGCGGACGTCACAAATGAGAAACAAGTCGTCCCCGAATCGGCATAGCCAAGGATTCTTTAAGACGCCTCGCGACCATTGTAAATCGACCGTGAAAAGAGAACCACTATTCGTTGGACCCCAATCTCAAATCATACATCCATCGAAAAGATATTCTAGGAGCTACTTGAATTCCAACTTATAAACTCCCGAAACTTTCTGGTTATGCAATCAGGTGTTGGGGATACAGGGGACACAAAATATATCACCCAAACTAACAATACCTAGATCCAGCTGTATCCATCCTTCAACACATAACCAAGAAACCTTCGAAATCGTTTACCTCAACCTTCAAAAGCATCCGTTATAATGAAGTTATGGCAATACTCCCAACTCCGCCCAAGATCTGGGTGGCGTTGAGGTGATCTCACCAACAACTGCATAAAAGAGATTTTCGATGTCGGCGAAACTCAGGTATTCCAGAACTGCAACGATAAAATTGTGACGACAACACCTCGGAGCTCAACTCCCCGGGACACTGCCACAACCCCTAAATGTCAGGAGGCACCAAGAACAATGTTCTCGTCACAAAACCATCGGAACGATTCCAAGATACCCGCGTGATCCTAAAAAAAATTTAGTGAAATTTGAGGAGAGGAGAGTCAAAACTTCTACGTCAGGAGGCCTCATCAGAGTGACGAAGGGACTGAGGAGTAAAAAGAATCCTACTCTACGATATATATAATCGTAAGACTCAAAACATTTTTTTGTTCTACACTCAGCAACACCAGTGATTCGATCAAGCAGGGGGCTCCTAAGTCGGGGATGGCTCTGATACCAACTTGTAACGCCCACGATGCGGCTATATCTCCCACGTGTCGAAGCACGACTTAGAGGCATAACCGCATGGTGGTTTAGTCGCAAGAAGGGCCATCTTCACACAATCCCATGTAATGAAAAAGAATGGGATAAAGAGTTGGCTTACAATCGCAACTTCACACAATACATAAATTAAACATGCATCATTCAGAGTACAATCAAGGTCCGACTACGGAACCAAAATAAAAGAAGACAACCCCAAATGCTAGATCCCCGATCATCCCAACTGGGCTCCACTACTGATCATCAGGGAACGAAACATCATAACAACCACGTTCCTCGTCGAACTCCCACTTGAGCTCGGTTGCGTCATCTACACTGGTATCGTCGGCACCTGCAACTGTTTTGGTAGAATCTGTGAGTCACGAGGACTCAGAAATCTCACACCCGCGAGATCAAGACTATTTAAGCTTATAGGAAGGATGGGGTAATGAGGTGGAGCGGCTGCAAGCACTAAGCAAATATGCTGGCTAACATACGCAAATAAGAGCGAGAAGAGGAGCAACGCAACGGTCGAGAAGCTAGAAGTGATCCTAAAACTACTTACGCACAACCATAACATAAGAACCGTGTTCACTTCCTGGACTCCTCCGAAAAGAGACCATCACGGCTACACACGCGGTTGATGCATTTTAATTAAGTCAAGTATCAAGTTCTCTACAACGAGACATTAACAAATTCCCATCTGCCACATAACCACGGGCACGGCTTTCGAAAGATAATACCCTGCAGGGGTGTCCCAACTTAGCCCATCACAAGCTCTCACGGTCAACGAAGGATATTCCTTCTCCCGGGAAGACCCAATCAGGCTCGGAATCCCGGTTTACAAGACGTTTCGACAGTGGTAAAACAAGACCAGCAAGACCACCCGACTGTGCCGACAAATCCCGATAGGAGCTGCACATATCTCGTTCTCACACACCGGACGAGACATCCTACGAGTAAAACCAAGCCTCAAGTTTCCCCGAGGTGGCTCCGCAGTCTACTCGGTTCGGACCAGCACTCAGAGGAGCACTGGCCCGGGGGGCTAAATAAAGATGACCCTCGGGCTCGCGAAAACCCGAGGGAAAGGTATAGGTGGTAGGTAGTCAAATGGTAAAACCCAGGTTGGGCCTTGCTGGAGGAGTCTTATTCAAAGCAAACTGTCAAGGGGGTCCCATAAATCACCCAACCGCGTAAGGAACGCAAAATCAAGGAACATAACACCGGTATGACAGAAACTAGGGCATAGCAAAAGAGCGAGAAACTAGCAAGCAAAGATAGAAGTGATTTCAAGGGCATGGTCATCTTGCCTGAGATCCCTCAAGGAAGAAGAACGAGTCCATGAATAAGACAAACGGATGTAGTCGAACGAATCCTCACAACTCCGGAACGAAACCGAAGCTAACAAGAGAAGCAACCCAGAAAGAAACAAACAACATAGTAAACACACAATCATAGACATGGCATGATGCACAATCAAGTATGATGCATGTCCGGTTTAAATGAGGCATGACATGGCAAAGTGCAACAAACAATACTACAAATTAAGTGGAGTTCAATATGCAACGAGTTGCATAATGACGAAACACCACATGACTCATTTAGTTCTCTCTCGGTTATGTACCAAACAATATTAAATGTTGTTAAACATGTCAAGAGGTGAAGCACAATAAAACTACCTATCTAGGCAAGTTTAAATGAGGCCGGAACAACAAACAACTATTCCGGAAAATCCCCATATGTCATATTTCGAATTTGCTACTGTTCTGTCTAAAAACATATTTTATTGTTGTTAAACAGGAAAATAAAGTGCACCATGTTAATCTATGCATTTTTCTACCCCATTTACATATAAATTTTATTTAAATCCGAGCTACGGTTATTTAGTTATGAAATAAATCATTTTAGCATGCCATTTATGCAAAATAAATGTAAAAAGCAACTTAAACATTTTTAACATGGTTGAAAATAGCATATTATGAAACTAGATGAAATTCTAAGCATTTTGCATATATAAAACATTTTAATCCGATGCACGGTTGTTGAATTATCAAATGCATGACCATGAGGGTTTTTCTATAAAACAGCAGTCGCTGGACAAATAGGAAAATCGCAGATCTGTAAAAAAACATATGCGGGCCGAATCTGGAACAAGGGCCGAACAGGGTAGGCGCTGGGGGCGGCTCACCATGGGCCACAGGGCCGGATCTGGAGAGGAAGCGACCCACGGGGGCGCTAGAGGCGATTTATGTGGCCCATCCGGTGGCTACGCACAAGCGAACGAAGCGGGCAGCGCGAGCCTCTCCTTCGTCAGAAGCAGGGGAGCGGCAGCACGATGCAGGGGGGCATGGCACGGTGACGAGGACCTACCGGATCTGGCGAGACGGTAGGAGCGCGGGGACGGCGGAGCTTGGCGCGGATCCAATGCGGCGATGTCTACCTGCAGAGGGCATCACGGCGGGGTCAGAGAAGCTCAGACAAAGGCAAGCGGGAGGGGAGGAAAGGAGCAGGGGCTCATCGATGGGACCTGCTGATGAGGTCCGCCGTGGCGAGGCAGGGGAGCCGGGCGGAACCAGAGACGGAGGGAGTCGGCGGTGGAGAAGCTCCAGGCAACGTCGCTGTCTCCTGTTCGAGCAAACAGAGAGGGAGAGATGTGAGGAGAGGGAGAAAGACAGGGAAGTTAGAGGAAGGAGGTGAGGCCACAACCAGGCCCACATCTGCCAAGACTCCACCACCGTTCCCATCCAGCTGCCAGCCCAACCAGCTGGGCAGGCACCTGCGTGGCGGCGTGTGGCTTCTAGGACAACTCGGCAAGCACATGCGTGGCGGCAGGAAGATCTTCATGAAGACCCTACCACCACGCCATCTCAGCAGCCTGCCAGCCTACATGGCGCTGCCATGCATCATGGGCCTGGACGCGTGTCGGAGCAAGGCGGGGCAGCAACGGACGGGACGGGCCTCGTTGCCATCCCTATTAAAGCAACAGGACACCTAAGGGGGCGCACTTAATGCGTCTTTTCCCGTAATGATAGGCGATAAGCTTGAACACTGTACACCTTTCTACCTCTTGTGTGCCACTGTGGCGACCCCTTTTGTCTATAAAAGGAGGCCCGAGGCATCCAGGAGAAGGATTCGGATCTTTTGGGCTACACACGCACCGTAGCTAGCTCAAGAACTCAAGAACATTTAAAAACATACACCAAAGCAGGACTAGGGTTTTACGCATCCTCACGGCCCGAACCTGGGTAAACGATCTTTGTGCTGGCTCCTAGACCAGCTCTTTGCACAACCCCACGTCCGCCAACCGTAGAAGGGATCCCAGTGATCCCATAGGTGTCATTTCCACCGACATCTTTGGCGCGCCAGGTAGGGGGCATAGTTGTGGAAATCTGGTCTGGTTGGAGCAGCGGCTTCATTGTGGTCATCACTCCAAGGAAGAAGACGACCAAACGGCCAGCGTTGCCTGCAGATGTGGTGAACGCCTGCGCAATGACAGAAAAGCTAAGTCACATGAAATCTTGGTTATTTTCACTTATATAAGGCTGTTCTCCCTCGGAGATCTCGTTCTTTGTAAGGGAAACCGGCACGTGATGGGACCCTTCCACTATTGGCAACACCTTTGTTTCTGTATTGAGCCCGCTTGACGGTTCATGCAGCAGCGTTGTTGGTAGCAAGGTGGCCTACTCGTTGCCAGATGCGCTCTTGTCCTGCCTTGAGTCTGCTCGACAGTTCAAGCAACCGCGCTGGCGGCGGCAAGGTGGTTTGCCCGGCGGCAAGCGCCCTTCCGGCCGGGGTGCTAAGGATCCGTCCTTAAGGCACCACGGCATGGGTTTACGCGCCGGCAGCCTTATCTCAACGAGGGTAGGGTATGAACATACAAAGGAAGATCTAACGGGGAGATGGCATGCATAATATTAAAAGTGTTGTAGAGTTATATTACATCAATCGTTGCTGCGGTTCTAACTAAAGATAAAAATTGTCTTGGTCATGAACCTATAGCAGCAATAAGAAACGGGGTGCCTAATCCCTGCATTGGCCATCTACCCTCTGAACTCCATCGATGCGGCTGATGGTGGGCTCAATACGCTCCTCGAGCGCTGCGAGGTCCGCATCCTCCGGCAAGCTCTCCAGCGTGGCGTCAAAGTCGAGGTTGGGGTTCCAGTATGCCACCTTGGTGAGGACCTTGGTCATGACACCTCGGCAGGGCCTCCGGGCCTCATTGGCCAGAGAGACCGCCCGGTTGGAGCGGAGCTGCTCCAGGGCTCCAATGACCATTTGGAAGAACAGTGTCAGGTTGTAGTTGGGACTCAAGTTCGGCTCCGGGGCGTACCTCACATTCGACATCCCCATGGAAGCCAGCTGCGTGGTGGTCCTATCGGCGACGGCGGCTGAGCCAGAGGTTCTCGCCCTTCATGTAATCCTCGTGGCTGGCGGCGTCATTCTTCCGCAGCTGCTTCTCATCCTCCAGGGCCTTGGTCAGGGTATCCTCCCAGGCCCGGGCCTCCGACAGCGTCCCCTCGAGATCCTCCAGCTTCAGCTTCAGGTCTTTGATGGATTCGTTGGCCTTGGAGAGCTGCTCAGCCTTGCTGAGGACTACGCCCTGCGCCTCCACCAGAGCACCGTTGAGCGTGTCATTCTCCTTTGCCAACTTCAGGGCCTGATCCTTCAGCCCGTCCCGCTCCACCTGCAGCTCCTTCACCGTGCCCGCATGGACCAAGGCTTGGGAATTGAGCGCCTCTCTAGGCCTCTGCTCCAGCTCCTGGGTTTGCTGCACGACAAGCTTCTTGACCTCCTCATCCTTGCCATGGAGTGTCGCAGTGAGCTTCTCCTCACGAGCGGCAGGGTCCTCCTCCTGGGAGTTCAGCGCGGCCTGGTGCTGGTGCCAAGCGGCCTCGTCCTGGGCGGCCTACTGCTTCACCACTTCCTGGGCCTTCTCGATGTCGGCCTGCTTCATGACAAGCTCCAGCTTGCGCTCAGCCAACACGTCCTGGGCGGCCTTCAAGTCCTTGTGGGCCTGGCGGAACCAAGCCTGCGCCTTGGTGACGCGCTCCTCGAGGTCCGCCTCCACTTTGTCCACCACCGCCATCCTGGACTTGGCCTTGTCCAGGCGGGCACGGTGAAGCGCTTTGAGCTTCTGGAAGTTGGCGCTCATGGCCTGGAGTTGCCGCTCTTCCTGGGAACCGCCGCCACCGGCGCTCAGTTTGTCGACAACCTCGAGCCCGACGGCAGCGAGCACCTCGTCATCAAAGACCCCCCCCCCCTCGGTGGGTTCTTCGGTGCTCGCCGTCCCTAGGTGGTGGATGAACAGGTCGTCGCTCACCTTCAGGTACCGGCCCGAGACGGAGGCAGCGGAGGAGGAAGGTTGGTCGTCAACCGCCCCCTCCTCGGCAGCAGCCTTGCCGGCCTCCCCGGCGGGCCCCTTGCTGGTCTCCTCGGTAGCGGCCTTGTCAGTCTCCCCGGCCAGCTCCTTGGCGGCATCCTCGGCGGCATCCTTGGCGGTCTCCTTGGGGGCGATCTTGTTGGCCTCGGCCTCAGCGTCCCTGGCGACCTCCCCGATGACAGTATCAATGTCTTCCTGGTCCGCCGAGGGAGCGCCTAGATCCCAAGAAGGAGGATGAGGAAAAGCCAAGGACAAAGTTCAAAAAGAAAAAAGAACAAACAGGGACAAAAGGCAAAAAACTCACCCGTGCCAGGCTCGGAAGAAGTGGCCCCCTCCCTACCAAGATTTGTGCCAGGACGGAGCCGCCGGCACCCGGGTTCGCCTCCTCCTCCTCCGTGTGCATGGGCTTGGTGCTTGGTGCCCTTGCCCGGGACGCCCCTCGGGGTGGCGTGGTCGATGGGGGCGGCGTGTTGGGGGTGGCCCTCAGTGGCTCCTCCGGCTGCCGTCCTCCTCCTGCGACCACAACAAGGTCAGCGCCAAGAGATCATACCCCAACGCACGTCGATATGGAGTGTGTGATGAACGCACGCTGCGGGCTGTGCCAGGGGCTGCTATCCGGGCTGCTCTCTACCACCAGCGGCGTACTCGAGGTGCCCGCTAGGGGCTGGCCGCCCGACGAGGCCCTGGCCCTCTTTGCCACCCTCTGGGCCAGCGTCTCCACGTCTCTGCAAAAATAAAAACAATTCAAGAAAAGCGGCATGATCTAAGGGGACGGAGATGACAGAAGACAGAATGCTTACTCATCCTCCGCCTCCTCTTCCGCTGCCTTCCTCTTCCTCCTCGGGCTCAGAGACGCAAGGTCAAAGAAGACCTCCATGTCGACGTTCGTGGGAGGAGGGGAAGCGGGTGGAGTGCGAGGACGCATGGACGAAGAAGATGCGGACGCCTTCCTCTTCGCCACCGCGTCCTTCACCACCTTCTTCGCTGCCGTGGCCCTCATCAGGTGCACGGACTCCCCCTGGGTCTCCTGCCGCTGCTCGGTCCTGCCGGGCCGGACCGGCTCGCCAGAGGTGGCTCGCTGCAGGACGCGCCTTCTCTCCAAGGCCGGAGGATCGTCAGCCTCGGGCCTCCACCTCGGTCGACTCGTCAACCATGTCTTCAATGAGAGGGGCCCCGGTGTCGGCGCTCCAGGCCTCCCCAGTGGACTCCGCCCACCCGGCAAGCTCCTTCTCCTCCGCGGCAGCCTCGGCCTCGTCCTCCACATGGCCGGGGCTGCCAGCCTCTTTGGCGAGCTCCGCCTCCGCCGCCCTGGCGGCGATGTACTCCATCTGCACTTGGCTGGTATCCTAGATGAGCAATGGCTCGGCATGGATGTACTTCTCCGACAGCTTGTCGAAGAACTCCTGCACCTGATCCTCCCCTGGTTCGGCCTAGTTTGTGTCAAGCCCGTGCACGTTGAAGCCCGGCATCATGGCAACGATGTCGTGACGGCGAGAGTTGTTGCTTAGCGGGACCACTCCCACCGGCAGCCCAATCAAGGGCCCCTTGATGACCTTGCCGGCCTTCGCAGCCTTGCCGGACCTCTCGGCCATGCCGTCGTGGTACGCGTCGAGCTAAAACAGCCTCTGGCACAAGTGGGCGTGCCTGATTATCCCGAGGTTGTGGTCCAAGCCAGGGCGAAGCCTCATGATGTCGGCCGCGTCCGTGAACAGCCAGGCCGGCCTCACCTTGTTTTGCAGTGGAGCGATTCGGCGGCGGATGAAATCCGCCCCAATCATCTCAAGGGTGAGCCCGGCCTCTGTGAGGCAATGAATCCTGGTGGTGGCGACCGTGAGCTTCTCGTTGTCGGCATCCAATCGTCTCTGCGAACCGGCGGCGCCTGGCAAACCCGGCAAAATTCCTGTGGGTCTTCCTCTTCAATCCAGCACCACCGGCCCCGCCATTCCTCCCACCTCTCCTTCTGGGCGCCCTTCGGATATGTCCCCTTCCCCTGGCTCCTTGGGATCCAGGCGACACAACCGGAAATGCCCCCTGCTTTTCGATCTGAGGAAAGAAGTAGTGGCAGAAGAGCGCCGTGTTGGGATGCACCCCGGCGAAGCCCTCGCAGAGATGGGCAAAAAGAGCCATGCAGGTCACAACATTTGGAGTAAAATCTAGAAGGTGGAAGCCATAGGTGTGCATGACATCTTTGAAGAAATCGGAGAAAGGAGGGCAGAGCCTGCAGAAAAAGTAGTCAACAAAGAATGGGTACTGATTCGTGCCGGCCTCGGCGAAACCAACGGGGATGATGCGCGTGGCACGGTGCCCCTTCGTCTTGCATCCCCACAGGGGCTTGAAGTAGTCCCAGAGGTGCATCGCGTCGACCGTCGAAGGAAAGTAGGTGAGTTGCGTCCGCCGCACTGCCAACTTACTCTCCGGCACCTCCCTCTCCCCGGCGTCCTTGGCCACTCCCTTGCCCTTGCCGGTTTTGGGTGCCATGGCGGCTGAGGAAGACAAAGGATGAGGGACAGCAAGTGCGCAGCGGTGGCGGCGAGCGAAAGCGAGGGCCTGAGAAGGAAGAGCGGAAGAACAGCGATTCCGAGATTGAAGAAGACACATAGGGTAAATGGGCGTCGCGCCTGCAGTTTCTCCTTTTTTTATGGGGAAGGCGCGGGCCGCTTCGTTACCATTTACCATGATGTGACGCATGAGGGCAGCGGCCGCCCCACGCATGCGGCCCACGTCACACACGACCCTCCACGACGCGTATTCAATGCGGGTCGTGGGGAAGCACAGCGAGTGAAGGAATTACTGCGGTAAAAATCCGCCTCGCCTACCCGCGCACCGTTTTGGGCCTGGACCAACAACGCGTTGCGCTTATATGTGGCCCAGGCCCGGGGGCTCATGTCGGTGTACAAAATTAGGGTCTCTCCATTTTTACACCTCTACTTGTGCATGGGCAGTCAGAGCCACGCCTGCTGGCACACTTAGCAGGGCAAAGGGAGGGAACAGAAGCACAAGACAGGCAAAGCAACGCCAAACCAAGAAACACAAAGAGCAAGAGGGCGAGGTGGACTCCCCTGGCAAGAGCCTTGCCGGGGCGGCCTCCGCGGCCCCCGACAAGAGCCTTGCTGGGGCAACTTGCCCGACGCCAACAGAGCGAGCCACCCTTGAGCCCAAGGGCTCCAGACGCCAACAACTACATTGGAACCAAGGCTCAGGAGGCACCTCCGTGGTGGCATACAGATCTTTGTCAAGATCATAAGCACACAAGATAAGATGAGGACCAGAAGACGATGATCCTCGGCGAGATCCTTGCCGAGGAGATGCACGAGATCCCCCCGGCAAGATCCTTGCCATGGACGACTGCGATGTCGTGACTGTCGGCGTTCTAGGAGCGGGGGTCTCCAAACTTGCCTGCCTGCGGCCTGCGGCGTGGCTCGGAGGAGGCCCAGCACGGCCCATCTTCATCAACACAACCTCAAGACCCTCGCGAGGGGCCAAGCCTCGCGGGGCAGACGACAAGGAGCTTCCTCAGGGACAGCCTCGTCAGGCTAGCTCATGAGGAGGCGGAGAGTTCTAGGCAGGGTACCTTGTGAGGTGTCCATGACGCAAGCCATGACGACCAAGGGCGCCAGCCCGCGCAGTGTCCTCCTTTCCTCTTTGGTGCAAAGGGAGCAAGCGCAGGCTAGAGCATCAAGCAAAGGCATCCGTTTCGGTGCAACAAGACCAAGACCAGCCCCAACGGCTGGAAGGGAGTCATCATGGAGCCCAAGCAGGCGTCATCGCCAGAGCCTTTGGCAGGCGAGGACCAACTTTAGTCAGGATAAGTGTACCCGCTGTTCCCGTTCAAAGTGTCCAATTGTTGGTGCCCTTCCCGCTCAATATTTGGGAAGAGGCCCAGGGCCTTCGCCTATAAATAGGAGTAGCCACCCCCAGGGCAGGGGGGACAGATCGGAATCCTCATCAAGAGACCAGTAGCTAGAGCGACTGAGCACCGCCTAGCAGTTCATCGCACCCGCCAAGAACAGATCCTCGCGAGGCTGTTCTTCCTTGTATTGTTCCTCATCAGCCCAAGAGGCAATCCACCAGACCACACACTGGAGTAGGGTATTACACCACAATGGTGGCCTGAACCAGTATAAATCTTGTGTCTCTTGTGCTATTCTGTTTAGTAGTTTAGGTCCCAGCGATTCGCCGAAGTGCGAGATGGTGGAAGGTTGGATCTCCGCGCGCACCCCAGTGTTCGAACCTTAAAGGTCTGCCGGAACCCGAAATCCGACATTTGGCGCGCCAGGTAGGGGTGCGCCGGAATCTGCCTTCCGTTGCCTCATTCTTCCCCGACACCCGCAGCCATGTCTGACGCTCGTCGGGCTCGCGCCGAGCGCCGAGCCACCCTCGCCTCCCATGTCGCTCGGACGGCTTCCGACGGCGGGCGCCCTCGTCGTTCCTTACCACCCGCTGTCAACACCGCCACTGTCCCGGCGGGGAACGGGCAGCAAGCATCGTCCCTGCACTCCTCGGCGACCCCAGGGGAGGAGCCGCGCAGCTTCCTCGTCACCCGCCCCGCCGCGCCGGTTCCTCCAGTCGTCGCGTCCCTCTGGCGGCTTGCAGCGCCGCCTTCCACCGCCATGTCAAGGCATTCGTCTGCTGGTCGGTGCCGCCTCAAGCGGCGGGCTCCCTCGGGCGGACGGAGCCGGGCCGGCTGACCTTCGACTCGGGACCACCCCACCAACTCGGCTGGCTGGAGTGCGCCCCCATGCTCGCACACACCCACCATATGCCAGGTTGCCGCCACCAGACCTCATCAACGGCGGCGCCGGCCTCAACGCATTCTCGCCGAGGCCTTCAACCTCCTCTCAGATACCGAGTGGAGCGGCTGCAGCCCAGCCGACCTTTTTTCGGGCGGAGGAGGGTTATCCAGCTCCTTGGGGCAATCCGCTTCCGTGACCTTCGACACCTGCGACAACTTCCGCACGGAACTGGTCGACTTTGACATCGCCCCCATCGGCCTCCCCTACAATGCCATCCTTGGCTATCCAGCCTTGGCCAAATTCATGGCCGCAACCCACCCGGGGTACAACCTCATGAAGATGCTCGGGAGCAGTGGCATCCTCACCGTGCCCGGGGATACCGAAGGTGCGCTGTGAGCGCTCGGGCTCGCCCTCAAGACGGCGGTCGCGGCACAGCCCACCGATGCGGAGGCCCTCAAGCCCAAGGGGGCTGCGCCGACCAAGAAGAAGCAATTGTTCACTCAAGACAAGGCGGAGACCAAGCAGATACCTGTCGACGAGGACGGGTCCACAAACTCCACCTTCACCATAGGCGCCAACCTCGAGCCCGAACAGGAGGAAGCCCTGGTCAAGTTCCTGCATGCGAACAAGAAGGTGTTCGCCTGGGAGCCCGATCAGCTGGCGGGAATCCCATGGGGCGTAATCGAGCACCACCTCAATGTGTGCCCCAACGTGCGTCCTGTGAAGTAGAAGGCGAGAAGGCAGTCCACAGAAAAGCAGGCCTTCATCCTCCAAGAGACCCGCAAGCTAGAAGCCGCGGGGGTCATTCGTGAGGTCCGATACCCAGATTGGCTGGCCAACCCTGTGGTGGTGATAAAGAAGGGAGGAAAGGAGCGCATGTGTGTCAACTTCACCAACCTCAAGAAAGCATGCCCGCATGATCCGTTCCCGCTCCCACGGATCAACCAGATCGTCGATTCCACCGCCGAATGTGACTTGTTATGCTTCTTGGACGCCTTTTCCGGGTATCACCAGATCAAGATGGCGGTGGAAGACGTGGAAAATACGGCCTTCTTAACCCCGTGTGGAGTGTACTGCTATACATGCATGCCATCTGGCTGCGCAACGCTGGGCAACCTTCCAAATGGCTCATGCACATCACCTTGGGCCCACAGCTCGAATAATGTGGAGGCTTACGCCGACGACATCGTGGTGAAGTCTCGCGAGGCCAAGACCTTGATACAATACCGGAAGAAACCTTCATGAGCCTCAACGCAGTGAGCCTGCGACTCAACCCGAGAAGTGTGTGTTTGAGTTCCTCGAGCAAGCTCCTGGGTTTCCTCGTGTCCCACCGAGGCATCGAGGCCAACCTGAAAAGGTCAAGGTAGTTGAGGACATGAGCCCACCAAAGACCCTCGTGGAAATGCAGAAGCTCACGGGCGCCAGAACGCAAGTAATGTTTCATCTCCCGATTGGGGAGCGGGCGCCTTTCTTCCAGATGATGAAGAAAACGGCCCTTCGAATGGACTCAAGAGGCCGACAAAGCATTCCAAGACCTCAAGAGGTACCGACCAGCCCTCTAGTGATGGTGGCCCCACGCCTCAGAGCCCTTGGTACTCTACCGCGCCACTCCCTACTCCGCTTAGCGCAGCCTCCGTGGCAGTTAGGCAGAAGCGCCGAGCCAAGACCACGGAGGCCACCCGAGCTAAGGCAAGGCCGAATCGGAAGGAACTCAGAAGCCAGACCGCAACGGAAGAAGATCAACCGTCGCAGCAGAGAGCACACCAAGGTCGGGAGAGGCCTCCATCCAAGCACCCAGCCTCGAGGCGCCACACTGGAGGCCCCACAGCTTCGGAAGACGCCACCAGCACCGACGCCCCTAGCCTCGCTACACCCGTGTACTTTCCAAGACAAGGTTACGGATGCGAGGGCGGGTACCCCATGCCGCAGAAGCTCCTCCTCGCTGTTGGTGGCTTCGCAAGCTGCGCACTACTTCCGTGGTCATCCAATCAAGGTTGTCTCGCATACCCCCCGGAGAGGGTGCTCAGGAGCCCCAACTCGGCCGGAAGGGTCGCCGAGTGGAACATTGAGCTGCAAGCATTCCAGCTCGAGTTTAGCACAACCAGAGTCATCAAGGGGGCCGTGCTGGCAGATTTCATGGCCAAATGGACAGAAGCACCGGCCTCGGGCCGGGCGAGGATAGATCCTCTCCCGAGTGAAGCGGCGCCGTAAGGTTGGGTCATGTACTTGACGGAGCGCCTCCGACAGGCGATGGGGCTGGGGCAAGGCTCATATCTCCCGCCAGACAAGCTCTACTATGTCGCAGCTCTGCTTCCAGCAGGCGAGAAGGTCTCCAACAATATAGCAGAATACGAGGGGCTGATAAGGGTCCGAAGGCTGCCGCTGCCCAGGGGTGAAGCGCCTTACCATCAAGGGCGATTCGCAGCTCCTCATCAATTTCTCCAACAAGGTGTACGAGCCAAGGGATGAACACATGGAGGCCTACCTCATGGAGGTCCGCAGGATGGAGAAATAGTTCTGGGGTTGAGCTGCAGACGTGCCTCAAGGGCACCAATGAAGAGGCCGACGACATCGCCAAATGAGCCTCCGTGAGGTTACCCCAGAGCCGGGCGTCTTTGAGGAACGACTCGCAAGCCCTCAGCCCCGCCGCCGTTATCAAGCACAAGACAGCCTCGGTGGAGCTCCTCACCACCTGCCTCGGGAGCCCCACTGTGGTCCGCCTCAGAGCACGCCTGCTCCCGACGATGGAACCTCAAGAGGGTGCTGGATCACGGAGCTCAAGAGTTACTTAACGCACGGAACTTTGCCGGAGAAGGAGGAGGAGGCAGAGCGTGTGGCGCGGCAAGCCACGGCATACAACATCATGGATGGAGAGCTCTACCGGAAATGATCGAACGACGTATCCCTGCGCTGCATCACCAGGGAACAGGGGAAGGAACTGCTGGCAGATATACATGGTGGAGATTGTGGGCACCATTCATCGTCACGGGCCCTTGTCGGCAAGGCGTTCCGCAGCGGTTTCTATTGGCCCACGGCGCTCAATGACGCTGTTGAACTCGTGAAGGCTTGCGAGGCTTGCCAATTCCATGCCAAGCAGATCCACCAGCCAGCAGGAGGTCTGCAAACCATTCGCCTCACTTGGCCCTTCGCCGTCTGGGGGCTGGACATCCTGGGCCGTTTTCCTCGGACGCCAGGGGGCTATCGCTACCTCTATGTCGCCGTGGACAAATTCACCAAGTGGGCCGAAGTCGAGGCCGTCCGCACCATCCCCGCTGGTTCTGCGGTAAAGTTCATCAAGGGCATCGTGAGTCGGTTCGGAGTGCCGAACCGCATCATCACTGATAACGGTTCGCAGTTCACCAAGAACCTTTTAAAACGCATCGCACTAACCTTGGGACGCAGATATGCTACGCTCTGGCGCACTTCGCAGCAATGGACAGGCCGAGTGGGCCAACGCAGAGGTCCCGAGAGGCCTCAAGACCAGGACGCTCAAGAAGAAACCGAGGCCTGCGGCGAGGCTGGTACGACGAAGCCCGTCTGTGTTATGGTCCATCCGCACAACCGCAACCAAGCCAACCGGAGAGACCCCTTCTTCCGTGTACGGAGCCGGTGGTCCTCCTCACGAGGTCAAGCGCTGATCCGCGGGTCTTGGCGCTTGATGAACGCTGCAGACGCCATGCGGGGACGCACTCGTGGCCGGGGAGGAGCGCCGCGAGAATCTACGCTATGAGGCAAGGTACCAGCAGCACTCCGGCGATACCACCGCCGCAACATCCGCCCCTGTAACTCTCGAGGTAGGGGACCTCGTGTTCGACGGGTCCTCTCTAGGGAGGGACTGCATAAGCTCTCTCCCATGTGGGAGGGCCTGTTCAAGGTTGTTCATGTTTCCAGCCCGCCCGCGTCCCTTGGAGACTCAAGAGGGAGTACCTATACGTAACGCTGTGGAACATCCAAAGACTCCGAGATTTTACCCCAAAAGGCCCAGAGCTCGTGAAGAAGGCGAATGCCCGTGAAGCTCATTCTTTTGGAAATGGCCCAGAGCTCGTGAAGAAGGCGAATGCCCTGAAGCTCATTCTTTTGGAAAAGGCCCAAGGTTCGTGAAGAAGGCGTAATGCCCGTGAAGCTCATTCTTTTGGAAAAGGCCCAAGGCTCGTGAAGAAGGCGAATGCCTGTGAAGCCTCATTCTTTTGGAAAAGGCCCAAGGTTCGTGAAGAAGGCGAATGCCTGTGAAGCTCATCTTTTTCGAGAAAGGCCCAGAGCCTCGTGAAGAAGGCGAACGCCGTGAAGCTGCTGCTCAGAAGGGCCCGGAGCCTGTGAAGAGGGCTAACGCCTGTGAAGCTTGCTTCCCGTAAGAAAGGCCCAGAGCCTCGTGAAGAGGGCCAACGCTGTGAAGCTCGCCGCCTGTGACACTTTCACGTAATAATGAGTTGGGTCCAGACACGCCTGAGTCTCAGAGTGCCGGCCTCAGCCCCGAGGCTCCCTCCCACGCCCAGGGCAGCACTTAGCTCCGCTACCGTGAGAAGACCTCAAGTCTAGACTAGGTGCCGGACGCAGCTTTTTCATTCGCTTCTGCAGCTTGACTAGTTATTCCCATTTGGAGTTTTTATCGAAACTATCGCCCTTTTTTGGTCCGTGGTTCTTCAATCTTTTTCGCTCTCCTGCCTCGATTCCTCTTGCGTGGGGACTCGTGAGGCAGAAGCCTCAGGAGCCCCCGCGAGCGTTCCTGCCCCTATCGCTCAAGTTTTCACAGCCCTGGTCCACAGCTGGAGCACCCCTCCTGACCATGCCTCATGGGCAGCACAACGCGAACACGGGGCCTCGATCGGTTGCCCCCGCGGCCACGGCTGGAGTTCACTTGCGAATGGGCGTACGACGTAAAGGAACAAAGATCGGGATAACAAAAGCAGACAATAATTAACAGCGCATCCTAAACGCACTTCACGGGCCACACATTGTTGCCTTCTTGCGCAGGAGAAGAGAAAGGAAAAGGACAAAAGCAGGTGAAGCACGCCCATGCCGGCTCTCTTGAAGGCTCGAGCCGCCCGAGCTCAGAGGACTCCTCTCGCTTCACCGGCGCGGGCGGCAGCGGACCTGCTGCCACCCCCAAGCAGCGCTGGCGCGGCGGGCTGGCCGCGCCGCTGCTGGAAGAATCACCACCAAGAAGAGCCGGTGAAGCGTGAGGAGTCATGAGCATCGCCACCGCCGCCTGCCCTCTCCATCCACGCCGGGCTGAGTCCTCGCCGCGTCGCCGCCTTCGTGGCAGCATCCCATGCGCGACTGTTTTCCCCAACACCCTCACGTAGAGGGTGGCGCTGCTGCCGCATTTTGAAGTGCAGGGAGCACCGCGGCGAAGACCACGCTGCAGAGCGAACGCCTGCCACCTGGTCGAACAGGTTCCTCAGAGTGAGACCTCCAGAGAAGCCCACGGCCGGCTGCAGCAGCCATCCGCCTGGAGCCGAGGCCACCCAGGCGCCATCTGGAGCTCACCCAGAGGAAGCGCTGGAGCTGCAGCCGGACGCCGGACGGCTCCTCCACCTCACCATGAACTCCGCAGCGCTTCAAGAGCCTCGGAGGCGCGATGCTGGGACGCGCGCCGGGCACGCCCGACCAAGGCCAGCCGCTCGTCACCACGCTGAGAGCCTCCCCTACGTCCGCGGGGGACCGCCGTGGAGGCCACGGGATGCTTGCGAGGGCGACCTCGACCACGCTTAGGCGGAGGAGAGGAAGACTCGACCTGATGGCCCTTCCCTTTCTCTGCGGCCGAGAACTTCCTTGGTGGATCCATGGAGAAGAAGGAGAGACAAAAAGGATAGATCGAAGGGCGCGCGCCTGCCCGTGCTTATACCCGCGAAGGCCAACCATCGGCCTCCACGATCACCGTAATCATGATCGACTCTGCATGCAGGACTTGTCGAATCCGGTAGTTACCGAGGCATCGTGGGGAAGCAAAGCGCGACGATCCAATCAACCGCCACGCTGGCGCCTAAGGCCGCAGCTGTTAGGGCCCGCGACGCTTCAGACTTGCCCTTTCGCCTCTCTGCCGCCAAGTTCGGTGCGCCAGGCCCGAGGGCTACTGTCGGCTTTCCGGGAACGGGGTCCCCTGACTTGCTCGCTCGGCCTGCGGCGTGGATCGGAGGAGGCCCAGCACGGCCCATCTTCATCAACACAAGATCAAGACCCTCGCGAGGGGCCAAGCCTCGCGAAGCGGACGACAAGGAGCTTCGTCAGGCACGGCCTCTTCAGGCTAGCTCATGAGGAGGCGGAGAGTTCAAGGCACGGTACCTCGCGAGGTGTCCATGATGCAAGCCATGATTTACCAAGGGCGCCGAGCGCCAGCCCGCAAAGTGTCCTCCTTTCCTCTTTGTTGCAAAGGGAGCAAGCGCAGCGAGAGCATCAAGCAAAGGCATCCGCTTCGTGCAACAAGACCAAGACCAGCCCCAACGGCTGGAAGGGAGTCATCGTGGAGCCCAAGCAAAGGCCATCGCTAGAGCCTTTGGCGGCGAGACCAACTTTAGTCAGATAAGTGTACCCGCTGTTCCCTTCAAATGGCTAATTGTTGGCGCCTTCCCGCCAATATTTGGGAAGAGGCCCAGGGCCTTCGCCTATAAATAGGAGTAACCACCCCCAGGGCAGGGGGGACAGATCGGAATCCTCATCAAGAGACCAGTAGCTAGAGCGACTGAGCACCGCCTAGCAGTTCATCACACCCGCCAAGAACAGATCCTCGCGAGGCTGTTCTTCCTTGTATTGTTCCTCATCAGCCCAAGAGGCAATCCACCACACCACACACTGGAGTCGGGTATTACACCACAATGGTGGCCTGAACCAGTATAAATCTTGTGTCTCTTGTGCTGTTCTGTTTAGTAGTTTAGGTCCCAGCGATTCGGCGAGGTGCGAGACGGTGGAAGGTTGGATCTCCGCGCGCACCCAGTGTTCGAACCTTAAGGGTCTGCCGGAACTCAAAATCCGACAGTGACAAGACCCTTGTCTTGGCCCCGGCGAGACCCTTGCGAGGGGCACCTGCAAGGCCACAACCAGGCCCGTATCTGCCAGGACTCCACCACCGTTTCCATCCAGCTACAACCCAACCAGTTGGGCAGGCACCTGCGTGGCGACGTGTGGCATCCAGGACAACTCAGCAAGCACCTGCGTGGTGGCATGCAGATCTTCGTGAAAACCCTACCACCACGCCATCTCAGCAGCCCGCCAGCCTACATGGCGTTGCATGCATCATTGGCCTAGACGCGTGTCCGAGCAAGGCGGGGCGGCGACGGACGGGACGGGCCTCGTTGCCATCCCCAGTAAAGCAACGGGACACCTAAGGTGGAGCATTTAATGCGTCTTGTCCCATAATGACAGGCGATAAGCTTATGACTGTGTACACATTTCCACCTCCCTGTGCCATCACAGACCCCTTTGGTCTATGAAAGGAGGCCCGAGGCGTCCAGGAGAAGGATTCAGTTCTTTTGGGCTACACACGCACTGTAGCTAGCTCAAGAACTCAAGAACATTCAAATACATACACCAAAGCAGGACTAGGGTTTTACGCATCCTCGCGGCCCGAACCTAGGTAAACTTTCTTTGTGCTGGCTCCTAGACCTGCTCTTTGCACAACCCTGCGCCCGCCAACCGTAGAAGGGATCCCAGTGATCCCATAGGTGTCGTCTCCACTGACAACAACCCAGTTCAGCATTCAAAGACAAAGCACATTAAGATCCATCATCACTTTCTCAGAGATCATGTCATGAAGGAAGATATTGATATCATTCACGTCAATACTGAAGAGCAATTGGCAGATATCTTCACAAAGCCCTTGGATGAGAAAAGGTTTTGCAAGTTGCTTGTGAGCTAAACATCTTAGAATCCTCGAATGTCATGTGATTGGACACACATCCTAACACTTATGCATGTTGATGACTTAGATGTGCAACACACGTAGTAAAGTATATCTTCAATAAATGAAGACATACACTCTAAGTGTGAACACATTAACACGCTATTTGACTTTGGAGCGCCATGATAATTGTGCGTCGTGTCTGATTATAATACTTCCTATAAGGTGGGTAACGCCACCACCAAACTCTTGTTTGAAGTGTTTTAATTGGCGTCACATTTGCATAATCTTCACATTTAGTTTTGTCTTCAACATTGACTTGTCTTCACGTTTATCTTCACAATGCTGATTTGGTATCATACTGATATATACATATATTTGTGTTCTGTCCTCTACAACATTCACTTATAGCTATGACTTCTTGTTTGAATCTTTTGTCCTAAGTCAATGTGATCGGACCCTAACCCACTCTGTGCTTCTACCTCAGATTCTATCTACCCAGATCATATGCATTCTATTGAAACTGTCGATTCTCTTCTCTGAGTCCTTGTCAGCAGAAGACACAGAGAAAAAAATTGAATATGTTTTAATGCTATATCCTTATTGCCTGAATATCGGAGACGCCAGAACGACCCACCGACAATCCAGGCATGTGTGGGAACATGGAACAACTTTTAATGTGTTGCATGCATGCCACATGTTCTTTAGATGTGAATCGCCAGGGGCACCTGCGTAATTACGCCGTGCCGTCCCTGTCCTTATAAATACACAACTCACCGGGGTCACAATCTCTTCTTCCACCTCGCCACCTCGCACAAACCCTAGCGCCTCCGCTAGATCGCGTCGACGCCGGAGACGAAGCGCTTAGCTGTCGCGACTTCTTCGAGGTCGTCCTCACACCGGCAGCGGACATCATCCTCTTCGCCGTCGTTGTAGGTGTCTTCCGCCGCCAAGTTAGGGCTCGGGAGATTGAACTGCTCGGCCTCCCTCCTCACCTCGTCTAGCATTTCATCAAGGGTAATTAAAAATTACTTTTTACTGCCTTTTTGATCCGTCTGATCCATCTACATCAACCAAAAGTTGTTTCTAAACTTACTAATCTGGATCTATCTTGTTCTGTATCTCATATCATGCCAAGTATATTCACTTATGCTTCACAAGTAGTTAGATTCCTCACTTGTACTTATTCATGGATTCGTACAAATCTGGAACCAACTCTCTCCAAATAAGTGAATGTCTTCGCACTATGAAGTCAATGTCTTCAAACTGATTTATCTTCAAAATCTTCTGAGAATGCACATGACCTCTTCCCCTTCCCTCGCACCTCTAATGCTGTCACAGGTACATGTCCATGGGAGAATCCCTTGGTTCTCATAGTATGCATTCATTTGTAGAATTCTTACAGTGACACATCAACTCTCCTGAAGCCAGTTCCTGTCTAACCAGCAGACGGCAGCCATTCACAGTCTTGAAGCCTTTCAGCTTGAGTACAGTGGCCACTGAGAAATCAGCTAGAAAGGGCGGCAGGCAGTGCCGTGGGGATACAGCCAAGGACTTGCCAGCAGATCTCTTTGAAATGTACAAGACAGATCCTGAAGAGAATTACAATCAGCTCAAGACTCGAATCCAATGTATTCAAAGATATTGGGCAGAGGAATGGTTCAAGTACAGATTTGTCACTGCCGAGTATGCTAAAATGAACGCCATCAAGTGACCATGGGGAGGTATTATATATAGAGGTCTGCAGCCCAAGTACTAGTCTGAAGCCATTGCTCAAGGCTTCTACCCTTGCATGGTCCGTGGACCGCAGCCAGACAATGCCGACCCATGATCTCTGTTTGGTGTCGTGTAGACAATCTCTTCAAGCACAATTTTCATTTTGCAAAGGAGTCTGCGGCTAAGAACAAGAAAACTTTCAGACTCTACTTCAACCCTGGTCCATCTGCTCCAAGGGCTGATGGAACCCGTGATGCCAATCCAAATGTCATCGGCCCTTCTCACCCACATAGCTGTACAGGGGGCCGCCTTGGAGCACTCAGCTGATGACGCAGATTCTGATGAAGCGCCAGCTCCACTTAAGCCACGGAAGAAGAATAAATCAAAGGCTTCAAAGCCCTCTACCGCACCAAAAGCTTCGCGTGCAAAGCCATTGGCAACTGCACCTCCTGAGCTCAGTGTGCAATCTGAAGATCTTTCTCGTGTCTCCAAGAAGACAGAGAATCCCAAGAAGAAGAAGCCCATGAAGATTTCTGGGCATGAACTTACTCCAGCTGCCGTTCTACGGAACGAAGATGAAGCTATTGATCTGTCAACCGACGAAGATCTTGGTGATGGAAGAAGAATAATCAAAGGCTTCAAAGCCCTCTGCCGCACCAAAAGCTTCGCGTGCAAAGCCATTGGCAACTGCACCTCCTGAGCTCAGCAGTAATCAAGATCTTTCGTGTCTCCAAGAAGACAGAGAATCCCAAGAAGAAGAAGCCCATGAAGATTTCTGGGCATGAACTTACTCCAGCTGCCGTTCTACGGAACGAAGATGAAGCTATTGATCTGTCAACCGACGAAGATCTTGGTGATGATGCCCTTGAGCTACTGATCAAGAGCGAGCTGGAGGCGGAGATCTTCAACAATCTGCCCCTCTTTGATGTGGATATTCTGAACAACTTCATCGATGAGTGGTTTGACAACCCGAGGCTCAGCATTGATGATCTTCAGCTGCTAGTTGACATCAGTGTCACCTTCCATGGAGCCATTGCTAATGAGCTGGCTCAGGCTCAGAAGATAGTCAAGCTGAAGAACAAAATTGATTACGAAAAGGCTCAATTCAAGAAGAACCTGGCCAAGCTCAGCGTGGCTGATGTTCAAAGCTTCAAGGAAATGCTGCATGTGCTCAAAGAACAATCTCACAAGAAACGTGAAGAAGCAAAAGGTTCAAGAGAGCGGATGAAATACTTCACAGAGAAATGTGTTCATGCACACAAAGAGGTAGAAAAGCGCAAGGCTCTTGGGCGTCCAGGCATCTACCCCAAGATGACTGCCAAACAGAAGAAGAAGACTGTTGTGGCCCAAGCTGAAGCATGAAGGCAGGAAGCACCTCGCATTGTCTTCCCTTCCAGCATGATAGGCTCGAAGCCTAAGGTCCCCACAGCAGCTTCAGAACTCAAGAAAACGAGGGCGGCTGAAGCCGAAGCCAAGAAGCGCAAGAACAAGAATGTTTCTGATGATGCTCCATAAAAGAAGAAACTGAAAAAGGCTTCAAAGAAAGAACGTGCTGTAGCCTCTGAGCCTCTTGTTGTCGAGCCCATTTCTGTTGCTCGTCCTGCCTCCACCAACCAAGAGAGTCAACTTGTGATCCACGAGCCTTCTTTCTAGAGGCTCCTGAAACTGAAGAAGCACCAGTTGTTGACCCCATCCCAGCTAAAGACATTGGTCGTGAAGACAATGTAGATGATGATGATGTCCTTCCTCAAATCGAGCACCAACCGGTATCATCGCCTGTTCTCATGAACAGCGAACTCATCAGCATTGGTCGTCTTTGACGCCAATTGCTCAGGACGATTCATGGGCTGATCGGCCCCAGCAACACACCCCTGCTCATGATGAAACTCCCATAACACCAACACCTAATTTCACCACTTCGGTGCTTGACGCGACTACATGGTGCAGACCACTCCATCACCACAGGCGTCGCCCGCATTCCGCAGGCTTTGAAAACGCCCTAGGACACAGGTCACCATGTCGAGCATTCCAGAAGGAGAAGTGCACCAAAGCTCAGTTGCACGCGAAGTGTTTCCTGAAGCCACTCCTACTACGAATGTGTCTGAGTCTGAAGAAAAAGCTGCTGAAGACATTCCGGCTGCATCAGCCAATGACAAACAAGAACCAAGACAAGAAAAAGAAAGATTTACCACACCCCCTGTCACTCAAGAGGTCGTTCTCGAGGAGAACGTGACTATGCCCGACCCTCCTTTCATTCAAGACACGGAGGCTGAGAACACTGAGGCTGCCACCAACAATGGTACTGAAGCCAATGACGTTGTCATGGCTGAAGATAATGTGGAGCCTGAAGCCAATGTTGTGCCTGCAGCTCATGTGCAACCTGAAGCCCATGTGGATGCTGATGTGCTGATGCCACTGTTCCAGCCCCAAGGCCTCACACAATTGAACATGCCTATAATCATGGTGAACTTGACACAGTTCGGTGGCCCATCATGGTGCCTCCCACTGCTCCCGGACCTCAATATGACTATTGTGGAGCAGAGGCCACAAGTTCAGAAGCTGAAGCCCAGGCTACCATGGCTTCCAGGTGTTGCAACCTCCCCTGGATCGTTCAGTGTGAACAGCTTCATAGCCCACAACACCTTCTTCGATAGCGACAAGAACCCATACTCGAAGCCAAAGATCTCATATGATCACTTCTGGAGCTATCAGCAGCGCAGCTATTATTCATGTGTCTTATACAATCAAGAGCGAATCTTTCCTCACATGCGTATGGATTGTGAAGCCATTGTTGGTCTGCCCTTCCTGGAAGAAGCTCTGGACTGTTTCAGAGAAGTTGGTCTTCTGCCATTCGTCGCTGACAAAGAACACTGGAATGAAGAGCTCTTGCTGCAGTTCTACGCCACACTTCACATTCGTGGCTACAACTTGGATCCGAAGACATGGGTCCTTGAGCGGATGACAGGTGATGTGCACCATGAAGCCAAATCTCAAGACATTATTGAGCTTACTTCCCTGCCCACTCCAGGTGAATTTTATGAGCCTGGTTGTCTGCTACACCAAAATGAACTGCAGAGTATCTTCCAGCGGCCTGAACCAAATATGAGTCAGATGCTCATCTTGATGAAGCCATTGCCTCAAGATAATGATTATCCCAAGGAATTCTTTGTCAAGGACCTTGAGTACCTGCCCCGCACAATCTATCATATTCTGAGGCGTACTCTCTGGCCCATCAATGGACACTCAGCTGAAGCCAAACTTGAAGGAGCCATGAAGACTTTCGTGTTCTATATTGTCAATGGCATCAGATTCAGTTCCCAAGATTTCTTCATCAGACAACTTGCTGCATCTGGAATTGATCTGTTTGGCTTGAAGTTTTATGCTCCATGGGTGATGCACTTAATCAAGCTTCACTCTTCTGTCGACTATCAGCCCTCAGCGCGCAACCATCTTCTCTTTTTGCCTGAGGTTGATATGTCCGTCGAAGCCATCTTTCCTGAGCCTGCCAAGGAGCCACTTTATCTTCCTAATGTTGATCGCCAAAGCTTCATTCAACCAATTGAGGGAGTTCTTGTTGCAACTCGAGTCTATCCTCTGGCTGGAAATATGCATGCACCTCATCGTGCTCACATGAAGCCACTGAAAGCACCATTGCTCAAAGGCCTCGGAACCGATCTCGTGTACTCAATGATCGAGAGCTTATTGTGGCCTTACATCACAAATAGGATATACACCATGACTGGATAAAGTGTCAGATGCAGAGCATCTTGGTGGATGTCAATCTCATTCGCAACCTTCCCACGAAGAACTCATTCGTAGCTCATGAAGCCTGCCGGCGGTCTTGGAAGAGTCTCACATTGCTAAGTTCTAAAGACGATCTTCGCGAACATGGCTTCACAGAGCGCTTAAAATTTGGTTCCACGCCTCCCAAGAATGCTGTCTTGCATCAGACTTCTTCCATAGAAGACTCTGAGTATTCATCTTCAGCTGCAACTGTTATTGCAAGAGTCGTCGATGAAGAAGATGATGCCACTTCACCAACCATGGCTTCGCCGCGTCTCGACACTGCACCAGGCCCCTCTACGCCACCAAACTCCAACGTCGACCCTGCGCCTTCATCTACTCCTGATGGGAACGAGTAGATGCTCTATGTCTTCAAACCTTTTTGGTCATTACTGACAAAAGGGGGAGAACCATATGAGTTGATATTCTTCAAGCGGGTCCATATGGGTGGTTGCTATAATTTTTGCCAAGTGGTTACAACTCTCGTTTTTGATACATTTGTTTCTTTGGGTTGTAACACTTAAACTTGATGGTCGTCTGCTACGTTTTCTGCTACTCTGTGATGCGATCATAAATTCCGCATAAAGTCATTCCGCAGACGTCTATTTTTTATTATGCATGTCATTGTCTTCGTTATACCTTTATATGCATGATGAATTGTCTTCATAGGTTGAAGAGGATCTCCACAAGTAAAACCTGGCATGTGCATTTGCATTCAAGAGCAAACTACTTATATGCACATCTTCAGGGGGAGCCTTTTGCTACTTATGAAGACAATGCCTGAAATCCTTCAACCAGTTTGTCATCAATCACCAAAAAGGGGGATATTGTAAGTGCATCTAGTGCCACCCCTAGTTGGTTTTGGAGTACTGACGACAAACTTGGTTGAGGGACTAATGTGTTTGTGAGAATTGCAGGATAACACAGGTAGTAGTCCCTCATTGATTTGGTTTTCCTACCAGAGATGACCCCTAAAAATGTGTGAAGACATTGAAGACAATGGTGGTCTGTGAAGATATTCACAACGAAGATTATGACCTGAGAAGACATTCACGTGAAGACTATGGAGTGCGAAGACATAGTTGTTTCGTAGCTTCCTTTTCTTGTTTGTTGAGTCATAGGAACCACCGCACTGTTAAGTGGGGTCCAAGTGAACAAAGTCAGAGTGACTAAAGTGATGCTCAACCAAATCCTATGTCTTCGAGCGAAGACAATGAGAGCAAATCTTATCTAGAGCTATATGGGTCAGCTTTACTTGTAGCCCAAGTCAAGCTGCCGCGTGTGTTTGAAATCTGACCATTGGACACGTGTCAGTTCCTTAGTGACCCAGGGTCATTTCAGACAAATCAGGCCGGGTTGCCTCCTGGCTATAAATAGCCCACCCCCTACACCATAAATTGGTGGCTGCTCAGAGTTAGTTCACGGCTTTTGTCGTTTGAGAGCAACCCACCTCCGAAGCACTTGAGAGAGATATCCTTGCGAGGACAAAGCCCAAAACACCCAGAGCCAAAGAGTGTTAGGTATCACTAAAGTCTTTCTGTCCGCGTGATCTAAAGACTTATTACACTTGAGGACTGTGAATCCTCCAGCCGGTTAGGCGTCGTGTTCTGGGCATCCAAGAATCATTGTGGATTGCCGGTGAACGAAGTCTGTGAAGGTTTGGAATTCTACCTTGAAGACTTACCAGAGTGATTCGGCGAGGACTAAGTTTCCTTAGCTCAAGGGGAATAAGGTGAAGACGCGGTCTTCTGAATTGTATCTCAGCCTCCCTAACCAGACATACAGTTGTCACAGCAACTGGAACTGGTCCAACAAATCCTTGTCCTCACCAAGCAACTGGTTCTATCTCTTACCTCTCTTTACTTACAGTTTGTCTTCGTGAAGACATTACCAGCTTGCATGATCTGATTGACTTCACTGTGTGAAGACTGTAGTTGTTTGGCTTCATACTTTCTTCCATCCTGATCCATACTACCTAGCTGCTAATAATCTTCGTGCTTTCACTTCATTGCTTACTTGACTATGGCTTGTCTAGTGTAGTCTACCTTCCGCTGCATATCAATAGTTTCATTTCTATTTTTTGTCTTCAAAGCCCCCGTGTTTTGAAGACTTCCATAAAAATAGCCTATTCACCCCCCTCCAGTCGATAACTAGCACTTTCAAGGCATCATGTCATCCCCCTCCTCCAACCATGAGTGCGACGATGCTTGGCTGATGAAGATAGAGCTGAAGAAAGAAGAACTTGGGGAGATCAACAAGGATGATAAGATCAAGAAGGCCACGGAGGATCAAGCTCCGGCAGCAGAAGAAGAAGACATCCTTCAACCTCATTACAATCTTCTTACCCATACTAAAATTGAAGCTTTCAAGATGATTGAAATAATTCGGGTGCAGAACAAGTATCTAACTCATGAAAATATTCTGTTGCAAGAGCATATCACCGCACTCAAGGGCATTATTCCTAAGTTGGAGCACCTCCTACGCTCGGTGTTGGATGACAAACCTACATCGATGGTGATGACGATGGTGATGATTTCCCCCTCTCGGAGGGATGTTTCCCCGGCAGAACAGCTCCGCCGGAGCCCTCGATTGGTTTCGCCAGGTTCCTCCTTGAGACGGCGGCGCTTCGTCCCGAAAACTTCCTTCTGATTTTTTTCCAGGGCGAAAGACTTCATATAGCAAAAGATGGGCACCGGAGGCCTGCCAGGGGGCCCACGAGGTAGGGGGCGCGCCCCCCACCCTCGGGGATAGGGTGTGGCCCCCCTCTGGTGCTTTCTTTGCCCAATATTTTTAATATTCCAAAACTAACTTTCATGGAGTTTTAGGACTTTTGGAGTTGTGCATGATAGGTCTCTAAATTTGCTCCTTTTCTAGCCCAAAATTCCAGTTGTCGGCGTTCTCCCTCTTCGTGTAAACCTTGTAAAATAAGATAGAATAGGCATAAGTATTGTGACATAATGTGTAATAACAGCTCATAATGCAAAAAATATTGATATAAAAGCATGATGCAAAATGGACGTATCAACTCCCCCATGATCATATGTTTAGAGATAACCTCGCTTGTCCTCAGGAGTAAGCTGATAACGAAAAATATGTCCACATGTTTAGAGATAGAGGTGTCGATAAAATAAAATATGGACATGTGGGCATCATGATCATTCTTATAATAGCTACACATCTCCTCTCAAACCTTAGTTCATCTCTTGTATCCAATCTTTGTCTCAAAACCTCAGATTGGTACCTGTGGGTTGCTAGTAGTGTTGATTACTCCTTGTAGGTGATGCTAGTTGGTTTATTTGGTGGAAGATCATATGTTCAGATCCTTTATGCATATTAATACCCCTCTGATTATTAACATGAATATGATTTGTGAGTAGTTACGTTTGTTCCTGAGGACACGGGAGAAGTCTTGCTATAAGTAGTCGTGTGAATTTGGTATTCGTTCGATATTTTGATGAGATGTATGTTGTCTTTCCTCTAGTGGTGTTATGTGAACTTTGACTACATGACACTTCACAATTATTTGGGCCTAGGGGAAGGCATTGGGAAGTAATAATTATATGATGGGTTGCTAGAGTGACAGAAGCTTAAACCCTAGTTTATGCGTTGCTTCGTAAGGGTCTTATTTGGATCCATATGTTTCATGCTATGGTTAGGTTTACCTTAATACTTCTTTTGTAGTTGCGGATGCTTGCAAGAGGGGTTAATCATAAGTGGGATGCTTGTCCAAGGAAGGGCAGTACCCAAGCACTGGTCCACCCACATATCAAATTATCAAAGTAACGAACGCGAATCATATGAGCATGAAGAAAACTAGCTTGACGATAATTCCTATGTGTCCTCGGGCGCGTTTTCCTTTATATAAGAGTTTGTCCAGGCTTGTCCTTTGCTACAAAAAGGATTGGGACACCTTGTTGCACCTTGTTTACTTTTTTTACTTGTTACCCGTTATAAATTACCTTATCACAAAACTATCTATTACCGATAATTTCAGTGCTTGCAGAGAATTCTTTACTGAAAACCGCTTGTCATTTCCATCTGCTCCTCGTTGGGTTCGACATTCTTACTTATCAAAAGGACTAGATAGATCCCCTGTACTTGTGGGTCCTCAAGACTCTCTTCTTGCTACCTCTTGAGCATGCGTTGATTTTCCCTTGAATAGGAAAGGGTGATGCAGCAAAGAACCAAGGTATCAATTCAGTAGGAGACTACACGCAACTCGCCTAGTACATGCACAAACAATCAAGAACCTTGCAACCTATGCGATAAAAGGGGTTGTCAATCCCTTCATGGCCACTTGCAAAAGTGAGATCTGATACAAATAATAAGATAAATATTTTTGGTATTTTTGTTGTATACATTGGAAAGTAAAGATTTCAAAATAAACATCGACATAAATTGGAAAGTTGACGATAAACTAATATGATGTAAAATAGACCCGGGAGCATAGGTTTCACTAGTGGCTTCTCTCAAGATAGCATATATTACGGTGGGTGAACAAATTACTACCGAGCAATTGATAGAAAAGCGCATAGTTATGAGAATATTTAAGCAATGATTATGAATATAGGCATCATGTCCGTGTCAAGTAGACCGAAACGATTCTGCATCTACTACTATTACTGCACACATCGACCGCTATCCAGCATGCATCTAGAGTATTAAGTTCATAAGAATAGAGTAACGCATTAAGAAGGATGACATGATGTACAGGGATAAACTTAAACAATATGATATAAACCCCATCTTTTTATCCTCGATGGCAACAATACAATACGTGTTGGTTCCCTTTCTGTCACTGGGATCGAGCACCGCAAGATTGAACCAAAGCTAAGCACTTATCCCATTGCAAGAAAGATCAATCAAGTAGGCCAAACTAAACTGATAATTCGAAGAGACTTGCAAAGATATCAACTCATGCATATAAGAATTAAATATTGTTCATAGATAATCTTGATCATAAACCCACAATTCATTGGATCTCGGGAAACACACCACAAAAAGTATTACATCGAATGATCTCCAAGAACACCGAGGAGAACATTGTATTGAGAACCAAAGAGAGAGAAGAGGCCATCTACCTAATAACTATGAACCCGAAGGTCTATGGTAAACTACTCACACATCATCGGAGAGGCTATGGTGTTGATATAGAAGCCCTCCGTGATCGAATCCCCCTCCGACAGATCGCCGGAAAAGGCCCGAAGATGGGATCTCACGGGTACAGAAGGTTGCTGTGGTGGAAAAGTGGTTTCATGGCGCCCCTGGATGTTTTCAGGGTATAAGAGTATATATAGGCGAAATAAGTAGGTCGGTGGAGCTACAAGGCACCCACGAGGGTGGGGGCGCCTACCCCCCTGGGCGCGCCCTTATGGCTCGTGGCCGCCTTGTTGCGTCTCTGACTTCCACTCCAAGTCTCCTGGATTACGTTCGTTCCAATGGAGATCCTCGCGAAGGTTTCATTCCGTTCGGATTCCATTTGATATTCCTTTTCTGCGAAACACTAAAATAGGCAGAAAACTGCAACTGGCACTGGGCCTCCGGTTAATAGGTTAGTCGCAAAAAATAATATAAATGAGCATATTAAAGCCCAAAAAAATAATATAAAAAGAACATCCAAAATAGATAATATAATAGCATGGAACAATCAAAAATTATAGATACATTGGAGACGTATCAGCATCCCCTAGCTTAATTCCTGCTCGTCCTCGAGTAGGTAAATGATAAAAACAGAATTTTTGATGTGGAATGCTACCTAACATAGTTTTCAATGTATTTTTTATTCTGGCATGAATGTTCAGATCCGAAAGATTCAAGACAAAAGTTTAATATTGACATAAAAATAATAATACTTCAGGCATACTAATAAAGCAATCATGTCTTCTCAAAATAACAAAGCCAAAGAAAGTTATCCCTACAAAATCCTATAGTCTGGCTATGCTCTATCTTCATCACACAAAGTATTTAATCATGCACAACCCCGATGACAAGCCAAGTAATTGTTTCATACTTTGATGTTCTCAAACCTTTTCAACTTTCACCCAATACATGAGCATGATCCATGGACATAACACTATAGGTGGAATAGAATGGTGGCTGTGGAGAAGATAAAAAGGAGAAGATAGTCTCACATCAACTAGGAGTGTCAACAGGCTATGGAGATGCCCATCAATTAGATATCAATGTGAGTGAGTAGGTATTGCCATGCAATAGAGGCACTAGAGCTATAAGTGTATGAAAGCTCAACAAAATAAACTAAGTGGGTGTGCATCCAACTCGCTTGCTCACGAAGACCTAGGGCATTTTGAGGAAGCCCATCATTGGAATATACAAGCCAAGTTCTACAATGAAAAATTTCCACTAGTGTATGAAAGTGACAAAATAAGAGACTCTGTATCATGAATATCATGGTGCTACTTTGAAGCACAAGTGTGGAAAAAAGGATAGTAAAATTGTCCCTTCTCTCTTTTTCTCTCATCATCATTTTTTGGTGGGCTTCTTTGGACTCTTTTCTTTTCGTCCGGAGGCTCATCCCGACTTACAACTCAAGAATTACAACTCTATAATTAGAACAAATATGACTCTATGTAAATGCCTCCGGCGGTGTACTGGGATATTCAATGAATCAAGAGTGACATGTATGAAAGAATTATGAACAGTGGCTTTGCCACAAATACTATGTCAACAACATGATCGTGCAAAGCAATATGACAATGATGGAGCATGTCATAGTAAACGGAACAGTGGAAAGTTGCATGGCAATATATCTCGGAATGCCTATGGAAATGCCATGATAGGTAGGTATGGTGGCTGTTTTGAGGAAGGTATATGATGGGTGTATGATACCGGCGAAACGCGTGCGGTATTAGAGAGGCTAGCAGTGGTGGAAGGGTGAGAGTGCGTATAATCCATGGACTCAACATTAGTCATAAAGAACTCACATACTTATTGAAAAAATCTATTAGTTATCGAAACGAAGTACTACGCGCATGCTCCTAGGGGGATAGATTGGTAGGAAAAGACCATCGCTCGTCCCCGACAGCCACTCATAAGGAAGACAATCAATAAATAAATCATGCTCCGAGTTCATCACATAACGGTTCACCATACATGCATGCTATGGGAATCATAAACTTTAACGCAAGTATCTCCCAAAATCACAACTACTCAACTAGCATGACTCTAATATCACCATCTTCATATCTCAAAACAATCATAAGGAATCAAACTTCTCATAGTATTCAATGCACTTTATATGATAGTTTTTATTATACCCATCTTGGACGCTCATCATACTAGGACTAATTTTATAGCCAAAGAAAATTACCATGCTGTTCTTAAAGACTCTCATAATAATATAAGTGAAGAATGAGAGATCAATAATTTCTATAAAATAAAACCACCACCGTGCTCTAAAAAGATATAAGCGAAGCACTAGAGCAAAATTATCTAGCTCAAAAGATATAAGTGAAGCACATAGAGTATTCTAATAAATTCCGATTCATGTGTCTCTCCCAAAAGGTGTGTACATAAAGTATGATTGTGGTAAACTAAAAAGCAAAGACTCAAATCATACAAGACGCTCCAAGCAAAACACATATCATGTGGTGAATAAAGATATAGCCTCAAGTAAAGTTACCGATAGACGAAGACGAAAGTGGGGATGCCTTCCAGGGCATCCCCAAGCTTAGGCTTTTGGTTGTCCTTGAATTTTACCTTGGGGTTCATTGGGCATCCCCAAGCTTAGGCTTTTGCCACTCCTTATTCAAAAATCCATCAAATCTTTACCCAAACACTTGAAAACTTCACAACACTAAACTTAAACAGAAATTCTCATGAGCTCCGTCAGTGTAAGAAAACAAACCACCATTTAAGGTACTGTAATGAACTCATTCTTTATTTATATTGGTGTTAAACCTACTGTATTCCAACTTATCTATGGTTCATACCCCCTGATACTAGCCACATACTCATCAAAATAAGCACACAACACATGAAAAACAGAATCTGTCAAAACAGAACAGTTTGTAGCAATCTGTATCAAATGTATACTTCTGGAACTCCAAAAATTCTGAAATAAACTGGTGGACGTGAGGAATTTGTCTATTAATCATCTGAAAAAAGAATCAACCTAAATTCACTCTCCAGTAAAAATGGCATCTAATCTCGTGAGCGCAAAAGTTTCTGTTTTTTACAGCAAGATTGCAAAGACTTTACCCATGTCTTCCCAAAGGTTCTACTTGGAACAAACACTAGTTAAAACATAAAAGCACATCTAAACAGAGGCTATATGAATTGTTTATTACTAAACAGGAACAAAAAGAAAAGAAAAAAAATAAAATTGGGTTACCTCCCAACAAGCGCTTTTCTTTAAAGCCTTTTTAGCTAGGCATTGAGATTTCGATGATGCTCACATGAAAGACAAGAATTGAAGCGCAAAGAGGGCATCATGAAACACGTGACAAACACATCTAAGTCTAACATACTTCCTGATAGAGGCGAAGGTGTTCCGTCTTTCCATGAGATGGTGGCTATCGAGGAAGTCGACTTTGACGATCCGACTGCGAACGTGCGAGGACGTCGCGCCTTAGCAATCGCTAAACCAACTACGAGAGGTTATTGACCACGCCGGAGCACGATCAACCTGACCACGAAGGTCCGTTTCCTGCAGGCAAACAAAGAAAAAGCAAGAAACTAAGATTGCAATCTGCATATTGCGAATATAAGAGGAAAGCTTTATTGATCAAGGTGGGGTTCTGTAATGCTTTTGTCTGGTCGTTGAACACAAACGAAGTACGCGAAGTTGCAGCTATGGAGAACTTTAATGTAAACAAAACCCAAAGTCTAAACGACGCCGTAAGGGATGTATATATGGAGGAAGAGGGGGGAATTTTGTGGCCCTTGAGGGAGGGGTCCGAAACAAACCCTAAGTCTTGTTTTCCCACACACACGGACTATAAAAACAGCCTATACTTAAGTATTTCGAAATTACATGGGCCTAGCCCAATAATAAGGTGACGCAGCACCTAGAATAGCCTCTGGACGAAATTTATGAACTGGCATCTTGTATATTTCGTCCAAGGCTTCATGCACTCCTTATGGTGGCTTCAAAGTCCTGAAATCATCACTTGTAAGTCCATTCTTATTCCGCTTGCGCATGCCATCATCTCCAGGCTTGATCTTGCTCCAGTGTTCATCCCTCTTATCCATGTCAGGCCCTTCATTTGTAAGCAAAACAAATGTATCCAATTTAGGCGGCATTATATTCTCATGAACATTAGAATCATTACCAAGAAACAGAAGTACCTGATAATTTAATTGGCGTGCGCGAGCTCTAGTAATTGGTCCAGTATATGTAGCAGTAGGGGTTGTGGGTGTAAAAATGGTATTGATGTCCTCATCATCCTCCCCTTCTTGAAATGAAGTCATCCTCGACGGAAGCTCATCTTCCTCACCGAAATAAGGCTTCAAATCTGCAATGTTAAACGTGGGACTAACCCCAAAATCTGCAGGCAGCTCAAGTTTATATGCATTATCATTTATTTTCTCAAACACCTTAAAAAGACCATAAACACGTGGCATTAGCTTTGATTTGCGCAAATCAGGAAATCTATCCAAGACAAGATCTCTAGGTGCGAACACAACATGTTTTCTACACTTATCTCCAGCAAGTTTATATTTAGCATTCATACGCTCAATGTTTTCCTTAGTTAACTCATGCATTTAAAAAATCAGTTCAGCACGTTGTTTAGCATCAAAATTAACCTTCTCGGAAGATGGAAGAGGCAACAAATCAATAGGTGCACGAGGTAGGAAACCATACACAATTTCAAAAGGGCACATCTTAGTAGTAGAATGCAATGAACGATTATAAACAAATTCAATATGAGGCAAGCATTCTTCCCACATTTTCTTGTTATTCTTCAAAACAGCCCTAAGCATGGTAGACAATGTTTTATTGACTACTTCAGTTTGTCCATCAGTTTGGGGATGACATGTAGTACTAAAAAGCAGTTTAGTCCCCAACTTAGCCCATAAACATCTCCAAAAGTGGCTAAGAAATTTAGTATCACGATCTGAAACAATAGTATTTGGAACTGTCGGCATTCTGGGAACGGGGGTCCCCATACTTGCTCGCTCATGGCTGTGGCGTGGCTCGAGTGGGGGCCAGCGCGGCCCAGCTTCATCGACAAGCTCAAGACCCTCGCGAGGGGCCAAGATCATGGGCGGATGACAGAACCTTCCTCAGAGCAGCCTCGTCGGAAGGCTCACGAGGAGGCGGAGAGATCAAGGCAGGGTACCTCCCGAGGGTGCCCGTGACGCAAGCCATGACGACGAGACCAGTGGGCGCCAGCCTCAAGATGTCCTCATTCCCCCTTTGGTGCAAAGGAGGCAAGCACAGGCCAAGGCATCAGGAAAAGGTTTACCGCTTCGGTGCAACAACACCAAGACCAGCAGAGTGGCAGGAAGGAGGTCATCGTGGAGCCCAGGACGGCGTCACCGTCAGAGCCTTTGGCAGCCGAAGACCAACTTTAGTCAGGATAAGTGTACTAGATGTTCCCCTTCAAAATGGCCAATTGTTGGCGCCCTTCCCGCTCATTATTTGGGAAGAGGCCCAGGGCCTCCCTCTATAAATAGGACTAGCCACCACAAAGGGTCAAAGGGACGAAGGAAAGAAGGACGGACCAAGACAGGTCGAGCCTACCAGAGAGAGAGAGAAAGGAGAAGCGACTGGACTCACCCAAGCAGTCCATCGCACCAGCTCCAGAACAGCCCCTCGCGAGGCTGTTCTTCCCTTGTACTGTTCATCATCAGCCCCTGAGGCAATCCACCAAACCACAAACTAGAGTAGGGTATTACCCCACAATGGTGGCCCGAACTAGTATAAACCTCGTGTCCCTTGTGTGTTCTTCGTCCTAGTTCAGATCCCTTGCAAACCATCGACGCGTGAGCTGGTAGGAGAAAGATCTCCGCACGCACCCCAGTGTTCGAACCTCAAGGGTCTTCCAGAAACCGAAATCCGACATTTGGCGCGCCAGGTAGGGGGTGCGCCGGAATCTTTCTTCCCCTGGTCGCTTGTGATCTTCCGTCATGTCCATGGCGGACGCTCGCCGAGCCCGCGCCGAGCGTCGGGCTGCTCGTGCCGCTCGAGTCGCCCGAACAGCTCCCGTCGGCGGACGCCTGCTCGTTCCCGTCGCTGCTAACGCCCCACCGCCAGCGGGAACGAGCAGCAGGCCTGTTGGGGGGAGCTGCGCAACCTCTACCTCGCCCATTGCGCCGGGCCGGCGCCCTCGGTTGTCGCAGCTCTCCTGGGCGGTTCACTGGCGCCACCTTCAAGCCGCCACGTCAAGTTGTTCACCCGCCAGATCGCCACCGCTTCCAAGCCCCAGGGAGCCCCGCCGGGCTGGGTGGCGCCCGAGACCGACCTGCTCTTCAACTCGGACTATCACCCCTCCAACCCCGCCGGTTTGGGTGCGCTTCCGATGTTGTGCACCCCCACCATCTGCGAAGTGGCTGTCACCAGGACCCTCATCGACGGTGGAGCTTGCCTCAACGTGCTCTCTGTGGAGGCCTTCAGCCTCCTCCATGTGCCACCAGAGTGGCTCCAGCCCAGCAAGCCTTTTTCGGGAGTCGGAGCCGGTTCCACCGCCTCCCTGGGACAAACTCGCCTCCCGGTGACCTTCGGCACCCGCGACAACTTCCGCACAGAGCTGATCGACTTTGACATCGCACCCATCGGCCTCCCCTACAACGCCATCCTCGGCTACCCGGCCTTGGCCCGGTTCATGGCAGCAGCTCACTCGGCGTACAACCTCATGAAGATGCCGGGGAGCAGCGGCATCCTTACCGTGTCAGGAAACACCGGAGATGCACTGCAGGCGCTCAAGCTTGTTTTCAAGGCGGCTGCGGCGGCACGGCCCGCCAGCGCTGACGCCCCCGAGCCCAAGGGGGCTGCGCCGTCCAAGAAAAAGCAGCTATTCACTCAAAATAAGGTGGAAACCAAGTAGGTACCAGTCAACGAGGACGGGTCCACTAACGCCACGTTCACCATAGGTGCAAACCTCAAACCCAAGCAGGCGGAGGCCTTGGTGAAGTTCCTACGCGCAAACAAGAAGTTATTCGTGTGGGGACCTGATCAGTTGGCGGGGGTCCCGAGGGGTGTGATTGAGCATCACCTCAACGTATGCCCCAACGTGCGCCCCATGAAGCAGAAGGCAAGGCGACAGTCCACAGAGAAACAAGCTTTTATCGTCCAAGAGACCCGCAAGCTAGAGGCAGCAGGGGTTATTCGCGAGGTCCACTACCCGGATTGGCTGGCCAACCCAGTTGTCGTGCCAAAAAAGGGGGGAAAGGAACGTATGTGTGTCGACTTCACCAACCTCAACAAGGCCTACCCACAGGATCCATTTCCGATTCCTTGCATTGACCAGATCGTCGACTCCACCGCTGAGTGTGACCTGCTGTGCTTCCTGGACGCCTTCTCAGGCTATCACCAGATCAAGATGGCGGTGGAAGACGTGGAAAAACGGCTTTCCTTACCCCGTGCTGAGTGTGCTGCTATAGCTGCATGCCGTTTGGGTTGCGCAACACAGGCGCGACCTTTCAGCGGCTGATGCACATCGCCCTGGGCCGACAGCTCGGGAGGAATGCTGAGGCGTACGTCGATGACATCATGGTGAAGTCTCGGGAGGCGAAAACCCTGATACATTACTTGGAAGAAACCTTCGCGAGCCTTGATAAAGTGGACCTGTGACTCAACCCGGAGAAGTGCGTATTTGGAGTCCCCTCGGGCAAGCTCGTTGGTTTCCTCGTGTCCCATAGGGGCATCGAGGCCAACCCGGAAAAGGTCAAATAATTTGAAGACATGAGCCCACCAAAGACCCTTAGAGAAATGCGGAAACTCACCGGGCACGTGACCGCGCTAGGACGTTTCATCTCCAAGCTGGGGGAACGAGCACTGCCATTCTTGAAGCTGATGAAGAAGAAGGGCCCCTTTGAATGGACTGAAGAGGCCGACAAGGCATTCCATGAACTCAAGAGGTACCTTACCAGCCCTCCGGTGATGGTAGCCCCGCGTCCTCGGGAGCCTTTGATGCTCTACCTCGCGGCCACCCCCTACTCTGTCAGCGCAGCCCTGGTAGCGGTCAGGGAGGAGCATCAGGCCAAGGCCGCAACTGCCCCCCAGGCAGGAGCGAAGCGAAGCCAAGAGAGCCTCACGAGGACCGCGGTCGTGGCCGAAGGGGATCAGCCGCAGCAGAAAAGCGCGCCCGGAGCAGAAGAGGCCCCACCAAGCGACCAAACGTTGGGGGCTCCGCCGTCTCGGGAGGCACCCCAACCTACGGAGGACGCGAACAGCGCCAGTGCTCACAGCCTCGTCGAGCACCCCGTGTACTTCGTCAGCATGGTGCTACGGGACGCGAGGGCGCGGTACCCCATGCCCCAAAAGCTCCTCCTCGCGCTATTGGTAGCCTCACGCAAATTGCAGCACTACTTCCAAGGTCATCCCATCAAGGTCGTCTCAGCATACCCTCTAGAGAGGGTGCTCAGGAGCCCCAACTCAGCTGGAAGAGTCGTCGAGTGGAACATCGAACTGCAAGCATTTCAGCTAGAATTCAGCACAACCAGAGTCATCAAGGGGGCCGCATTGGCAGATTTCATGGCAGAATGGACGGAGGTACCCGGCCTCGAAGCAGGAGAAGACCGATCACTTTCCTCGGGGAGCGAGGCACCGGACGGCTGGGTCATGTACTTCGACGGGGCATTCTCCCGACATGGCGCGGGGGCCGGCGCAGTGCTCGTATCCCCTACTCAGGACAAGCTCTATTACACTGTGCATCTCTGTTTCCAACACGGGGAAAAGGTCTCCATCAACATAGCAGAAAATGAAGGCCTGATAGCCGGCCTGAGAGCCGCAGTCGCTTTGGAGGTAAAGCACCTCATCATCAAGGGCGATTCACAGCTCCTCGTCAACTTCTCCAACAAGATATACGAGCCGAAGGACGAGCACATGGAAGCCTACCTCGCGGAGGTTCGCAGGATGGAGAAACAGTTCTGGGGGCTGGAGCTGCAGCACAGCCTCGGGCACCAATCAAGAGGCGGATGACATCGCCAAGAGGGTGTCCAGGCGGCTGCCTCAGGAGCCTGGCGTCTTCGAAGAGCGACTCTTCAGGCCCTCAGCGGCACCATCGTTATCAAGCGCGGCGCAACCTCGGGAGGAGCTCCCCCAGCAGCCTGCCTCGGGAGCCCTGGTCTGTGGCCCGGCCTCAGGGGCACGCCTGCTCCTGGCATTGGAGCCTCAGGAAGGGTGCTGGATTACAGAGCTCAAGAGCTACTTGACGCGGGGGACCCTGTCGGAGAAGGAGGAGGAGGGGGAGCGTGTGGGGCGGCAAGCCACGGCCTACTGCATCAGGGATGGAGAGCTTTACCGAGGCGCATCAATGCGGTCCCTATGCTGCATTTCCAGAGAGCAAGGGAAGGAATTGCTGGAAGACATACACGGCGGAGACTATGGGCATCACTCATCGTCACGGACCCTCGTTGGCAAGGCGTTCCACAGCGGGTTCTACTGGCCCACAGCACTCAACGACGTTGTTGAGCTGGTAAAAAAGGCTTGCGAGGCTTGCCAATTTCACGCCAAGCAGATCCATCAGCCGGCAGGAGGTCTGCAAACTATACCCCTCTCATGGCCATTCGTAGTTTGGGGGCTGGACATTCTAGTCCCGTTCCCTCGGGCGCCAGGGAGCTATCGCTACCCCTACGTCGCCGTGGACAAGTTCACCAAGTGGCTGAGGTGGAAGCTGTTCGCACCATCCCAGCGGGCTCTGCGGTCAAGTTCATCAGGGGCCTCGTGAGCCGGTTTGGGGTGCCTAACCGCATCATCATCGAAAACAGTTCGCAGTTCACCAGCAATCTCTTCAAAATGTACTATGCTAACCTTGGAACGCAGATATGGTACGCTTCGGTGGCGCACCCCGGGAGTAACGGCCAGGACGAGCGAGCCAACACGGAGGTCCTGAAGGGCCTCAAAACTAGGACCTTCAAGAAGAAGCTAGAGGCCTGCGGCAGGGGCTGGCACGACGAGCTCCAGTCCATGTTGTGGTCCATCTGCACGACCGCGGCCAAGCCGACTGGCGAGACCCCGTTCTTCCTCATCTACGGAGCAGAAGCCGTCCTCCCTCACGAGGCCAGGCGTCGCTCTGCACTGGTCCTGGCCTTCGACGAGGCACAGCAGGACGCCATGCGGGGGACGGATCTTGTGCAGTGGGAGGAACATCGTCGAGAGGCCGCGCTGCGAGCGGCAAGGTATCAACAGGCGCTGCGGCGATACCACTACCGCAACATCAGCCCCAGGACTCTTGAGGGAGGGGACCTCGTGCTCAGACGGGTCCAGGGAAGGGTTGCATAAGCTCTCTCCCATGTGGGAGGGCCCGTTCAAGGTTGATCATGTTTCCAGGCCCGGCTCCGCATGCTTGGAGACTCAGGAGGGGGTGCCCATCCCGAACGCGTAGAACATCCAGCATCTCCAGAAGTTCTACCCTTGAAGAAAGGCCCAGAGCCTGTAAAGAAGGCCCAGAGCCTGTAAAGAAGGCCCAGAGCCTGTGAAGAAGGCCAACGCCTGTGAAGCTCATTTTCCCGAGAAAGGCCCGGAGCCTGTGAAGAAGGCCAACGCCTGTGAAGCTCATTTCCCCGAGAAAGGCCTGGAGCCTGTGAGGAAGGCCCAGTGCATGTGAAGCTCGCCGCCCCGTGACACTCTCACGTAATAATAAGTGGGGCAGTACACACCCCGGAGTCTGTGGAGAGCCGCCCTCGGGCCTCGGGGGCTCCCTCCCACGCCCAGTGGCAGCACTTAGTTCCGCGCTGGTGAGAAGACGTCGGAGACTAGATTAGGTGCCGGACGCGGCTTTTTCATTTTTTTTCTGCAGTTGGCTTGTTCGTTCCTATTTGAAGTTTTATTGAAGTTGTTCCCGTCCTTGGCTTGTGATTCTTTGTCTTTTTCGCTTACTTGCCTCGATTTCTCTCGCGCAAGTCTCGCGAGGGAGCAACGCGGGCACCCTCGCGAGTGTTTTCTGCCCTTGTCGTTTGAAGCTTTCCTATCCAGGTCCACTATGGGAGCACCCTTCCCAGTCCGTGCCCCATGGGCATCGCGAAGCGAACACAGGACCTGGGTCGGTCGCCTCCACAACCGAAACCGGAAGCTACCCCTCCTGACCGATCCTTGCAGGACATGAAGCGCGCGGCCAGGCCTCGGCCTCGGGAAGAGAAGAACGCGACAAGTCCCCCCGAGCTAAGTAATTCCTGCACGCGGACATGCGACACAAAATCACACTACAGGAATAGCGGAAACAACATGACAATCAATGGCAACAGTTCAGCACGCCCCCACGGGGTGTCTCTTTGCGCAGGGAAGGGAGAAAAACAAAATAGGCACGACTTGCTCGGCACCAACTCGCGGCGAAGGCTCGTACTGCCTCCGGAGCTCAGTCGGACTCCTCCTCGCGCTTCATCGAGGCTCGACGGCGGGCTGACCCGCTGCCTCCCTCCAGGCGGGCGCGACGGCACGGGGGCTGGTCGCGGCCACCGCTGGAGGAGCTGCTGTTCGAAGGAGAGCCGCCGAAGCTTGACGAGCCACGAGCTCCGCCGACCACGCGCCTGCTGTCATCTTCATCCCGCTCATCGCCGGTGATGGGTACACGGCTGCGGTCATCGTCTTCGCGGAAGCACCGGGCACGACGACTGTCTTCTACAAACACCTTCACATAGAGGGTGGCGTCACCGTCGAACTTGAAATGCAGGGTGCACCGCCGGCTCAGGCCACGCGCGCGTGCAAACATTTGCCAGCCGCGGGTCAGGGCCACATTCTCGGCGACGCAGACCTCCAGCGAAGCCCAGGAGGCCCTGCTGCAACAACCGTCCGCCTGAAGCCAGAGGCCGCCCGGAGCGCCGGCCAGAAGTTCACCCACAAAGAAGCGGGGAAGCTGGAGCCAGGTGCTGGTCGGCTCCACCGACCACACGACGAACTCCGGCAGCACCTCCGCCGAGCGGAAGCGCGGCCTAAGGGGTCGCGTAGTCGCGGCACGCCCCCCATCGACAACCTGGCGCCCATCGCCACGCAGGGGATCGCCTCCACGACCACGGGAAGCCGCTACGAGAGCCACATGATGCTTGCGAGGACAGCCTCGACCGTGCTTGACCGGGGGAGAGTCAGGCCCAACCTAGCGGGCCTTCCCCTTCTTCGCGGCCGAGAACCTCTTCGACGGAGCCATGGAGAGAGAGGAGTAGCAAGAGGGGATGGTCTGGAAGGGCTTGCACCGTTCCGCACTTATAGCCGGAGGAGGCCAACCGTGGGCCTCCACGATCACAGGTAATCATGACCCATTTTTGCATGCAGGGACTTGGCAAGTCATGCAGTTGCCGGGGGATCGTGGGGAAGCGAAGACGCCCACGACCAATCAATCGCCACGCGGCGCCCAAGGCCGCAGGCTGTTGGGGCCCGCGGCGCTTCGCACATGCCCCTTCGCTTCTCTGCTAAGCCAAGTCCGGGCGCGCCTTGGGCCCGGGGGCTACTGTCGATGTTCTGGGAACGGGGGTCCCCAAACTTGCCTGCCTGCGGCCTGCGACGTGGCTCGAGTCGGGGCCCTGCGCGGCCCAGCTTCATCAGCTCAAGCTCAAGACCCTCGCGAGGGGCCAAGCCTCGCGGGGCGGATGACAGGAACCTTCCTCAGTAGCAGCCTCGTCAGGCAGGCTCACGAGGAGGCGGAGAGATCAAGGCAGGGTACCTCCCGAGGGTGCCCCATGACGCAAGCCATGACGGTCGAGACCAGGCGGGCGCCAGCCTGCGCAGTGTCCTCATTCACCCTTTGATGCAAAGGAGGCAAGCACAGGCCAAGGCATCAGGCAAAGGTTACCGCTTCAGTGCAACAAGACCAAGACCAGCAGAGCGGCAGGAAGGAGGTCATCTTGGAGCCCAGGACGGCGTTACCGTTAGAGCCTTTGGCAGCCGAAGACCAACTTTAGTCAGGATAAGTGTACTAGATGTTCCCTGTCAAAATGGCCAATTGTTGGCGCCCTTCCCGCTCATTATTTGGGAAGAGGCCCAGGGCCTCCCTCTATAAATAGGACTAGCCACCACAAAGGGATGAAGGGACGAAGGACAGAAGGACGGACCAAGACAGGTCGAGCCTACCAGAGAGAGAGAAAGAGAGAAGCGACTGGACTCACCCAAGCAGTCCATCGCACCAGCTCAAGAACAGCCCCTCGCGAGGCTATTCTTCCCTTGTACTGTTCATCATCAGGCCCTGAGGCAATCCACCACACCACAAACTAGAGTAGGGTGTTACACCACAATGGTGGCCCGAACTAGTATAAACCTCGTGTCCCTTGTGTGTTCTTCGTCCTAGTTCAGATCCCTTGCAAACCATCGACACGTGAGCTGGTAGGAGAAAGATCTCCGCACGCACCCCAGTGTTCGAACCTCAAGGGCTTGCCGGAAACCGAAATCCGATAGGTACATCATGCAAGCGAATAATTTCACGAAAGAACAAATCAGCAACATAACAGCATCATCGCTTTTGTGACATGGTAGAAAGTGTGCGATTTTCGAGAACATGTCCACGACAACAAATATGCTATCCCTACCCTTCTTTGTCCGAGGTAAACCTAAAACAAAGTCCATAGATATATCCTCCCAAGGAACACTAGGTACAGGCAAAGGCATATATAAACCATGAGGATTGAGTCGTGACTTAGCTTTTTGACATGTAGTGCAGCGAGCAACAAAACACTCAACATCCCATCTCATCTTTGGCCAAAAGAAATGTGTAGCAAGTATATCCTCCGTCTTCTTCACGCCAAAATGTCCCATTAGTCCTCCTCCATGCGCCTCCCGCAACAACAAAAGACGAATGGAGCTAGCTGGAATGCATAGCTTGTTAGCACGAAACACAAATCCATCATTAACGACGAACTTGTTCCATGTTCTACCTTCTTTATAATTCTGCAATACATCTTTAAATTCAGCATCATGCACATATTGATCTTTGATGGTCTCCAAACCAAATATTTTAAAGTCAAGTTGTGAAATTATAGTATAAGGACGAGACAATGCATCAGCAATTACATTTTCTTTACCCTTCTTGTGTTTAATGACATAAGGGAAAGTCTCAATAAATTCAACCCATTTAGCATGTCGACGGTTCAGTTTTGCTTGACTTTTAATGTATTTCAAAGATTCATGATCAGAATGTATAACAAATTCTTTGGGCCATAAATATTTTTGCCATGTTTCTAAGGTCCGAACAAGAGCATATAATTCTTTATGATAAGTAGAATAGTTCAGACTAGGCGCACTCAATTTTTCAGAAAAGTATGCAACAGGTTTGCCATCTTGTAATAACACACCTCCTAATACAATTCCACTAGCATCACATTCAAGATAAAAAGTCTTATTAAAACCAGGAAGTTGGAGTAAAGGAGCATGTGTCAACTTATCTTTCAATACCGTGAAGGCTTCTTCCTGTGCGGTACCCCAAACAAAGGGCACATCCTTCTTTGTAAGCTCGTTGAGAGGTGCAGTAATGGTGCTGAAATCTCTCACAAAACGCCTATAGAAACCAGCGAGGCCAAGGAAACTCCTCACTTGTGTGACCGTTTTGGGCTGCGGCCAACTCTCAATAGCTTCAATCTTGGCTTTATCAACTTCAATTCCCTATGGAGTAACAACATAGCCAAGAAAAGATACTTGGTCGGTGCAAAAGGTGCACTTTCCAAGGTTACCAAACAAACGTGCATCACGTAGAGCAATAAAAACAACACATAAATGTTCCAAATGTTCCTCCAAAGATTTACTATAAATCAGTATATCATCAAAATAGACTACCACAAATCGTCTAATGAAAACACGTAAAACTTCGTTCATTATTCTCATGAAAGTACTAGGTGCATTAGTTAACCCAAAAGGCATGACTAACCACTCATATAAACCAAACTTAGTTTTAAATGCAGTTTTCCATTCAGCTCCCAATTTCATACGAATTTGATGGTATCCACTACGCAAATCATCTTTGGAGAATATTGTAGAGCCACTCAATTCATCAAGCATATCATATAGCCTAGGAATAGGATGACAATAAAGAATAGTAATATTATTAATGCCTCTACAATTGACACACATACGCGACGTATCATCCTTTTTAGGCACTAGTATAATAGGAACGACACAAGGACTAAGAGATTCGCGTATATAACCTTTGTCGAGCAGCACCTGTACTTGACGCATAATCTCCTTCATCTCCTCTGGTTTGGTACGGCATGGTGCACGGTTGGGTAGCGATGCACCGGGAATTAAGTCAATTTGATACTCAATCCCTCGAATAGGTGGTAATCCCGGTGGCACGTCTTGTGGAAAGACGTCAGCGAACTCCTGCAAAATTTTAGTGATAGCAGGGGGCAAAGAGGAAGGCACGTCCTCGAATGAAAATAATGCATCTTTGCACACAAAAGCATAGCAAACAGATTTGCTGAAATCTAGCTCATCAATATCAGATTTTGTGGCAAGTAAACATGCACTTTTCAATTTAATTTCAGAAGCAACACTAGATGGTTTATTATTAGGTTTCATTTGTTGCTCAAATTCTTTTGCCACAATCTGATTTCCACTCTCATTTTTCTCCTGTTTTGCTTTATTAGCTCTATTAATATCATCTTTCAAAATGGAATCAGGAGTCATAGGAAGCAAAGTAATATTTTTATCCTTATGAACAAGAGTATACTGATTGTTTCTACCATGGTGTACAGAATTTTTACCAAATTGCCATGGTCTACCAAGTAATAAGGAACATCCTTGCATAGGTACCACATCAAAATGAACATAATCAGCATATGTAGAGATACTAAAATGCACACGAACTATACGTGTTACCTTAACCTTTCCGCTGTTGTTGAACCATTGGATGTAGTAAGGATGTGGATGTGGTCTTGTGGTGAGAGATAGCTTCTCCACCATCTCCATGCTAGCCAAGTTGTTGCAGCTCCCTCCATCTATGATGACCCGAACAGAACGTTCCTTCACAACTCCCTTTGTATGGAACAAATTATGCCTCTGATTTTGCTCAGCTTGTGTGACCTGCACACTCAAAACACGTTGAGCAACTAAACATTCATACCTGTCGGCATCTTCAGCAGCCATGTATTGCGTCTCATTATCGGAATCATCTCCACCATGTTCTTCACGTGTAATAAGAACCAAAGTCTCCTCATCATAGTCACTAGCGGACTCATACCCACCATCCTCAGTAACAATCATGACACGCTGAGATTTGCATTCTCTCACATAATGACCTCTTCCCTTACAACGACGACAAATAATATCACTTGTGTGCCCTGTTGATGCCATGGAAGAAGAAGAGCTTTGTGCAGGCTCGGCGGATGTGCTCTTGGCAGATAGTGGTGGTTGTGCGTGCTTTATTGTATCACGGTTGGAGGTGGCACCTGATGGAGGTGATGATGTAGTGGAAGTAGAGGATGCACGTGGTGTCCATGATGAAGGTTGACCTGCAGAAAAGTTAGTTCGTGCCAATGCTTGTCGATCCTGCACTCCATATTCAGCGTTACAAGCAAGATGGAATAAACGAGTGATATTATTATACTCCTTATACTCTAGAATGGTCTGAATCTCTCTATTTAATCCACCCATAAAACATGCAATCATTGCTTCATTATCCTCAACAATACCACATCTAATCATGCCAGTTTGTAATTCCTGATAATATTCCTCTACAGAATTTTTTCCTTGTCTTAAACACTGCAATTTTTGAAGTAATTCACGTTGATAATATGGTGGAACCCAACGAGTATGCATAGCAATTTTCAAAGCAGCCCAAGTAGTTGGAATAGTATTTGGATATAATCTACGATGTTCAGACCACCACACACAAGAAAAACTAGTGAAAGCACAAAGTGCAGCACCAACATGTCTCTGCTCGGGATATTCTAAACATGTAAAACATTGTTCGGTTTCTAACTCCCATGTAAGATATATATCAGGAACATATCTACCCTAAAATGGTGGAATATTCAATTTCATTTTAAGAAGATGGTCGTGATCGTACCTGAACTGGTAATGTAGCCCTACCATTGCGATTATTTGCATGGGGATGACCTGGTGCTGGTGGTTGCACGTAGTTCTGATTTTGGTCAACCTCATCCTCGTAATCTCCCGCATAATCATCCTCCTCCGCATCAGCAGTAGGAGCCACAGAAGTATCAACATCAGCCCCAACAGTTTAGCCAGGATCAAGAGGGACACGGCTCGCTCGGCGGAGGGTTGTTTCACGATGTGGAGGTAGTCGTTGCTGTTGTTGTTGTAGAGGTGCGGCAGGTGCAGCCAGTGGTGGTGGTGGAAGACGTGCAAGCAGTTCATTAAATCTGTTATCAAGCTTTGTTTCGAACGTCTTCTCAAGGCCAGTTATCTTATCCATGGCCTCTTCAAAATTGTTCAGCACATCTTGCACCTGTTCAGTCATCATTTGCTGAAATTTATCATGCAACTCCTTATTCGTCATGTTCTCACAGTCAGTCTCATCGACTTGTGAACCTGCTATGGTTAGCAGCAATAGAAACACACAAGAATATGATCCTACAGACTACCAGAAAATGGTGGTGGTGGGTGTCACAAATCCGTCAAACAAATCTAAATTCTTACGAGTTCTTACCTAGCAGCAGGCGGTGATCGGCAACTGTTATAGTGATAACTCTCAAAGCTTGGATAGAGCGATTACCAGGGAGAGTCAATGCACGACATAGATGTATGTGGAGCTAGGAAGGCTTATAATATGGTAGCAAAAAGGGTCAGCAATAATCAATTCAGTGATGCAAAGTTGAATAAACGCTCAACGACGGTACTTTGCTGGTCCTAGGCTAGACCGTGCTAGAGACGTGAGCCTAGAACACTAACAAAATCACGACGCTGCACGTAAACAAGGGAAAAGAACACTGGATTTTTTTTCGCTAGGTTTTTTTCGCTCCTCTTTTTTTTGCGAAAAATCACTATAATGGCGAGTGTCTCAAAACTCTTCCCACTACAAAAAAAAATACACTTCCGTGATGATACGTGTTTGTCACAGTAGGTCGCATTTTTTGTCATGCATGTACATCCATGAAAAATTTATGACAGAATCAAGATAGTCATACATGTGTTGTCGTAGAAGTGTTCCATGACATTACCAAAGTTATCATCACGGAAGTGTCCACTTCCATGATGATAAATCGCGCGTCACAGAAGTGCTTTCGTCAAGTGTGACCGACACGTGGCATCCACCGTAATTGAACGTCGTTAAGCTATCGGGTCGTGTTTTGGACCCGATAACCAGTTAACAGCCCCGATCAATGGGGATTTTCCACGTGTAAAATCATCATTGGCTGGAGGAAACACGTGTCGTCTCATCGTGGGACAGATGTCATCCACTCATTGGACGGAAGGCGCCTATGATACGTCGACACGTGTCACGACCCAACAGAGGCCCATTCCTGTGAAAAGGCCAGCCCGTTTGACTTGGTCAAAAGGTGGCGGGCCGGACCATGGAAAGCCTGTTAACGGCCTGTTCGCATATAGCCCATTTACAGCCCACTAACCCAAGGCTCGTTATGCCCTATCCGAATTAGGCCCAGTAGCGTCATCAGGGCCATCCAATATGATTCCAGCCTGTTTTCACTTCTGGCGCATGTATGGCCCATGACGTCTTTCGGACCATATGAGGCCCTATGTAACTATTGGCCTATTAACAGCCCGTGGTGAAACTGGCCCGTAATGAATAGTGTATCACTTTACACCCATTAACGGCCTGTGGTGAAATCGGCACGTAATGAACAGTGTATCACTTTATACCCATTAATGGCCCGTTATTCCGTTGGGCCATTTCTAGCCCATGTTATCTTTCGGCCTTCTCAGAGCCCATTTATTCTTGGGCTCATTTCCCGCATTCGTTTACTTACGACCCGTTACTGTCATTTTCTGCTTGTGGGCCAAATTCAGCCCGTGGTTATAGTCGGCACGTTCGTGGTCCGTTAATATGTTGGGCTGTTTTCATAGCATCATCAAATACGGTCTCTTAACGAAGGCCCGTTATGGTCGGCCCATGAACGGACGATTCCAACTCTAGCCCGTTTACGGCCATAATGTGGTCTGTTTGGCCCATGTTTGGCCAATCGGTCATATGGCCCGTATAAGGCCCATTGATGATACGACCCGCAGAAGGCCCATTGTTTCTACGACCCGTAGAAGGACCATTGTTTCTACGGCCCGTAGAAGGCCCACTGTTTCTACGGCCAGTAGGAGGCCCAGTGTCACTACAGTAAATATTAGCCCATGGTTATTGTGGCCTAGTTTAAAAAAATAGGATATTGCAGCCACTAGCTAATCACGGAAAAAGAACTGCAATGACTACAAGAAAACAAATAAACAAGACAACAAGGAAATAAATAAGCAAGCAACTAACGCTAGGCTATCATGGCTATTACACATATTACATCCACTGGGCATCAAAGTTCGCCACCAGTGCAAATATAGGGAACAAAGCAGCATATCATATACACTGGTTGTCAAAGTTGGCGACCAACGCAAATAAACGTCGCAGCAAAACAAATCCAGAACTGAAACCACTTCAGAAGATCTCAAGAAACAATATCCTGGGTACCCATAATGCTGGCAAGGTGCTTAGCAAGCTTATTAACTTTCTCTTGTTTGGCGCTTAAATCCTCCAGTATTGTCGTTGCACCGTAAAATATGCATCTGAATTCTCTGAGGACTTCCTCGGTCCTTGACTTCTGTCAGCAAGACATCGATCGATGTATTTCAACTTGAAGTTGAGACCCAAGAAGACGAACTGATTCAGGCAGCGAGTTCGAAGAGCTTGTGCCAGCAGTAATGGCCAGTAACTCAAACACTACATCAAGACAGGACTTTTGGGTTCCCTCACTTTCATCAAGATAGTTTTTATCAGCTTTCTTGGAGACCAACAGGGATGTCTCACTATCTTGAACCTTATCTGCATTACTTCCTTTACCATTGGATAACGCAGTACTGTTCTCCAATATTTTGTCCGCATTCTAAAAGAGAAACAAGCAGACACATCACATGTTTACCATGTTGTATGTGAAACTCATTTTGGTAAATGAGTTCAGTAGTAAAGTGGACAGGATAACAGCATGAAACAAACATACATCTATGTACCATGGTCACTTTATGGTCTATATCATTCTAGTTTTTGTTGCCAAATCAAGATAGAGACACAGTTCAAATAATATTTGTTCAAGACAAAGCAATATAAACAGAATATAAGAGTGGGTAACTATAGAGCAATAACAACACTTGTAATGTGCATGACATGAGAACATAACTGTTTATTCAATTGAAACTGAAATCAACATAGAGCAGGTTACAACAGCAAACCAATTAAAGAAACAGGTTTAAAACATACCTGTTGCGCCATTGGAGTTTCAATTCCATCCTTCAAATTTGAAAATAGTTGGTATGAGTAAATACAGTAATGCAAGAGCAAAGGAGTATGAACCATAGTTACAGAACCTGACCTGAGAACAAATCTTCTTCTCCTTTAAGCGTTGAGTTGGGATTCGGAGTGGTGGTCCTCATGCTTTGGGCACTACAGTTCCCTTACTAACTGCTCATGTTTGGGTGCTGTGTGGTGGAGATGGTGCTGTGTTAACTGGAACTGGGTTACTATCTGCCAGGGTTGGGGTTCGAACGGGTGTAGCTGGTTCTCTGTCCAACTGGGTAGTGGTACAATCTGTGAGAGTCTGGGTTATGTTTGGTGGATCTGGTCCTTGGGCAAGCACAACCGTGGTTCTATCTGCATCAACTGGTAGCACTATCTTTTCTGAAGACCGTGTTGTTACTCGCTTAGATACTGCCTGTAACGCCCCGGATTCGATGCGCCAGGTGTCTACCAGTTATTCGCCGTCGTTGCCATGTCATTTGCTTGCGTGTTGCACTTTGCCATGTAATCATATGCATTTCATATCATGTCATCATGTGCATCTCATTTTGCATACGTGTTCGTCTCATGCATCCGAGCATTTTCCCCGTTGTCCGTTTTGCAATCCGGCACTCCCAAGTCTCCCGGCGCCCCCTTTTACCTCTTTTCGTGTGCGGATATTTAATGGTCTCGGAATGGACCGAGGTTTGTCAAGTGTCCTTGGTATACCACCGGTAGACCGCCTGTCAAGTTTCGTGCCATTTGGAGGTCGTTTGATACTCCAACGGTTAACCGGGTAACCGTAAAAGCCTCCTTCTCCTTGCAGCCCAACACCCCTTCCAAAGTGGCCCAAAACCAATCTAACTCCCCTCCATGCTCTCGGTCGTTCGATCACGATCGCGTGGCCGAAAACCGCACCTCATTTGGACTCTCCTAGCTCCCTCTACCTATAAATATGTGTCTCTCTCCGAAATTTCGGGTCTAACCCTAGCCTTCCCCTACCTCGCGCCACCGGACAAAAACACCCGCCACCGGACATGTCCGCCTCGCCACCAGCCGCCCCAAGAGCCAACCAGAGGTGCCACCTGTCCCGCCGTCCCCTCTCTTTCTCCTCCGCTGCCAGGGCCCATGGGGCCGAGTCAGAGCCAGGGCCCAAGTCGCCGCCCGCCGCAGCCAGCGTCCGGGCCCGGCGGCGCCTCACGCCAGCACCGGATCCCCAGCGCCTCCGCCGCCGCCCGGTGCGCCACCACGCCAGCCTCCGCGCCCGGCCTCGCCGGCCGCCCGCCGCCTCCGCCCGGCCGTCGCCGCATCAAGCCGCCCGGCCGCCAGCGCCTCGGCCGCCGCTGCCCAGCGCCTGCCTCGGCCCCGAGCTACCCGCCGGTCGACTCCGGCCGCCTCCCCTCGCGAGCTCCGGTGAACCTCGGGAACCGCGCCCCGATCCAGATCTATCCCGAAGGTTGACTTTCCTCTCCCTCGAAATGCCCAAGTCCCGGCATTTTGTTATTCTCATGCATTTTCATCATGCCATAACTCTGTAACCGTAGCTCCGTTTTGTGCGTATAATATGTCAAATTGTTCGACTCGAAGAGTAGATCATTTCATATCATTGCATCATTTTCATTTGAGCTCATCTTGATGCCCTAAATTCTGTTGGAAGAGGGCTATGTGATGTTAGTTTCAGATTCTTATCAGAACATGCACTTTTGTCATTTTTGCCATGATTGATGTGTGCACCCTATGAACTTGAGTCCTACATGTGTTTTGTAATATGCCATGCCATCTTTACAGGGGTGTATGCCATGTATTTTTGTGATCTCTGTGGTGACTAGCACAAGCATGCAAACTAGGCTTCATGATGTTGCTGATTTCAGCCCTGTTTTGCTGATATTTTTATGCCATGTTAACTTGATGCTACCGAAAGATCCATGCTTATTTTGAGATACTTCAGTAAGGATGTTTTGTTCTACATGTCTTGATCTATCCATCCATGCACTTGTTTGCAATTATGGAGTGCCATAGCTTGAGTCAATCGAGCTCTACTTTTGCTATAAAATGTTTCCTGGCAGGTTGTTTACATGTTATTCAATTTTGCCAAGGTTGTTGTAGTTGATCCTTGCATGCTATGTTGTTGTTCTTGCCATGTATAGATTCTATGCCATGTCTTCTTACTGTTTGTTACCTTGCCATGCCATGTATTGCTCTGTGGTGAGTGGTTCAAGCTCACCAACATGCCTACTTATTGTTGTTCCTGCCATGTATGAACCTGTTATATAACTTGCCATGTTTACATGGGTGCCATCATATCTTCTGGTCCTTTTTGGCTCATGGTCACTAAAGGAATTTTGTTCTATGCAATTCGTAGATTCATGCCATGCCTTTTTTTGCCATGTTAAGTTCATGTAACATGCTGTTTGATAGCTCTAAACATTGCAACCTGATGTTATTTCCTGATAAGTCTGAAACTGTTATTATTTGCAATCTTGCCATGTGTGTTTGAGCATGTTCTAGTGATTTCTGGAGATAGCTCGGTGTTCATGTTTTGTAATGCTTTACCTGTACATCATGCCCATGCCTTTTGTTATTACGTTGAGGTCCTGTAGCATGTTGTTTTGATCCTTGCAATATGCCTAGTTGCTGTTTTGGTCAGATTGTTGTCATGCCTTGTATAGTGTGTATGTGTTGAACCGTTGCTCCGTTTTGAGTGTGCTCTATATGAAACTTGCTTGATTTTGCATGTAGTTTCATATTATCATGTTGCATCCATGTTTTGAGGTGCTTGCTTGATGTTTGTATGCATTTTGCATCAATGCCATGTTTAACTTGTTTTGCTCATATCTTCTAGGCCGTAGCTCCGAATTTAATGAACTTTATATGTAACTTGACTAGAATTTCGTGTAGATTATCTTGGTGCAACTTAACTTGCTTTTTAACAACTTGAACATAAGGTTTATTCAGATCTGGACCAATTTCGAAATTTGCATATGAGGACTTACCGGAATTGTTATATGTTGTTTCCGGCCTCATTTAAACTTGCCTTGATGTGTTGCTCTTGTTTGCATCATATCTTGCCATGAGTAGCTTCATCTAGTCTTGTCATGCATCATGTTTGTTGTGCATCATGTCTTGTTCATGTGTGGTGTGTTTACTATGTTGTGTGCTTCTTCTTGTTAGTTCCCGTTTCGTTGCGATTGTGAGGATTCGTTCGTCTACGCTTGGTTCGTCTTCGTGGCTTCGTCTTCTTCATGGACTCGTTCTTCTTCCTAGCGGGATTTCAGGCAAGATTACCGTCACCCTGGATCTCACTACTATCATTGCTATGCTAGTTGTTTCGTTCTATCGCTATGCTGCGCTACCTATCACTTGTTCCTCAAGCCTCCCAAATTGCCATGTCAGCCTCTAACCTTTTGCACCCTTCCTAGCAAACCGTTGTTTGGCTATGTTACCGCTTTGCTCAGCCCCTCTTATAGTGTTGTTAGTTGCAGGTGAAGATGAAGTTTGTTCCTTGTTGGAACATGGAGATGTTGTTCCGTGCTGGAACATGTTTACTTGTTGGGATATCATAATATCTATTGTTTAATTAATGCATCTATATACTTGGTAAAGGGTGGAAGGCTCGGCCTTATGTCTGGTCTTTTGTTCCACTCTTGCCGCCCTAGTTTCCGTCATATCGGTATTATGTTCCCGGATTTTGCGTCCCTAACGCGGTCGGGTGATTTATGGGACCCCCTCGACAGTTCGCTTTGAATAAGACTCCTCCAGAAAGGCCCAACCTTTGTTTTACATTTGCCTCACCTAGCCCTTTTTTTCCCTTGGGAGTCGCGCTCTCAAGGGTCATCTTTATTTTACCCCCCCGGGCCAGTGCTTGTCGTGAGTGCTGGTCCAAACCGTCAGCCGCCGGTGGCCACCAGGGGCAACTCTGGGTTCGCCTACCGGAAGTTTGGACAATCCGGTGTGCCCTAAGAACGAGATATGTGCAGCTCCTATCAGGATTTGTCGGCACATTCGGGCGGCTTTGCTGGTCTTGTTTTATTGCTGTCGAAATGTCTTGTAGCCGGGATTCCGAGACTGATCGGGTCTTCCCGGGGAGAAGGAATATCCTTCGTTGATCGCGAGAGCTTATCATGGGCTAAGTTGGGACACCCCTGCAGGGTATAAACTTTCGAGAGCCGTGCCCGCGGTTATGTGGCAGATGGGAATTTGTTAATATCCGGTTGTAGTAAACCCGAAGTTGATCTTAATTAAAATACACCAACCGTAAAGCGTAACGTGTGAGTGTCTCTTTTCGGGTTGATCGAGAGGAGAACACGGTTTCGGGTTATGTCGGACGTAAGTAGGAGTTCAGGATCACTTCTTGATCATTACTACTTGGCGATCGTTCCTTTGTTTCTCTTCTCGCTCTCATTTGCGTATGTTAGCCACCATATATGCTTAGTCGCTGCTGCAACCTCACCACTTTACCCCTTCCTTTCCCATTAAGCTTTGCTAGTCTTGATACCCATGGTAATGGGATTGCTGAGTCCTCGTGGCTCACAGAGTACTACACCACCAGTTGCAGGTACAGGTTGCGATGATCATGACGCGAGAGCGATGTTACTTGTTTTGGAGTTCTTCTTCTGCTTCTTCGATCAGGGGATAGGTTCCAGGTCGGCAGCCTGGGCTAGCAGGGTGGATGTCGTTTGATTTTCTGTTTATGTTTCATCCGTAGTCGGATGTTGATCTCTTTTATATAATGTTGATGTATTCTTGTGGCATTTGTGCCTTATGTATGTATCCCCATCTATTATGTAATGTTGATGTAATGATATCCACCTTGCAAAAGCGTTTCAATATGCGGGTCTATCCTTGGTGGGACCGTCGAGTTCCTTTTGGATAGGGTCGCATATTGGGCGTGACAAGTTGGTATCAGAGCCTCGACCGACTCTAGGAGCCCCCTTGACTGATCGTGTAGTTTGGCAGTTGTTGAGTCTAGAAGAAAACTATTTTCAGAGTCTAGTTATATCGAAGAGTAGGAATTCTTTTTACTCCTCTGCCCCTTCGTCGCTCTGGTGAGGAATCTTGACGTAGGTGTTTTGAACTACTTCTCTTCCCCTTAAAATTTTTCTTTAGGTTCACGCAGTTGGTTTTCCGGTAGTTGTTCCTCAGCTCTTTTCATCCGGTGCATTTCTCGTCAAGTCAACTCGACCATCTTCATCTTGGCCAAGTTCAATCCTCAGTTGTTTTTCTTTTCCCACCCGCCCACCCTTCTTCTTCTCGAAACCGGAGTCCGTGATCGAGTATCCATCCTACTCGTGTGAAGTCTTTGCTTTCTTTCCTCAATGATTTCAACCGGTGTTTTTCTCTTCAAGATATTCGTCGGGTTCCCCTTCCAAGTTGCCTTTGTTTTCCCGCCCTCCCACCCTCTTATTCCCGGAGTTCGAGTTTCTTCCGACCATCAATTCCATTCGTGTGGAGCCTCTTCAGTCTTTCGTCAATTGTTTCAACCGGTGAATTCTCGTCTTGTTCGTCATTCTTCACCCCTTTCTTTTTCCGGTGCACTCAATTCAAGTTTTTCGGGTTGATCACACTCTTTTCCTTGGATCAAATGTTTTCCCCTTACTCGTTTGCCTCTCGCCAGTTAATCATTCCGGAGTTCGGAAGACATCTCAGGAAATTCTCCTGTGTTCGAATTAATTCGAGGTTGTCACCTCATTCAAATATTTCAGTTCTTTCGGTGCATCATCTATCTGTTCAACATCCCTTTCCAACGGTGTTATCTCTTTAGTGGGCCCTAACCCACAGGCCTTTACCCAGGATCTTACCTGACTCTTCTAATTCCCCCGGAGTTATTTCTCAATTCTTTTCAAGTGTGACGTAAGTATGAATTTCATCAGTCAGATGTTTTTCCAAGATCGATTTCAAATCATTTTCATTGTTGACTCAACGTCTTTGGTTTTTCATTTTCCCGGAGCGCCTCAACAATTTTGGCGGGGTTTCTCGTCGTCATTTGAAGACCGAAGTAGAGTTTCTCTTAAATCTTGTCCGTTCTACCGGAGATTCACGGTGCTAGCCCGATGTTATCCTCCCGAATTGTTTTCAATCGTGCAAATTCTTTTCATCCAACCGGAGTACTTCAGGTGTTGCTTTCGCTCTCGATCATCCGGAGGCCATCTTTTTGGATTATTTCTTCGTTTCAAGTTCTCAGCTCCGTTCGTTCCTATATTTGTACCGGGGCCTAGTTCAGTTCTCTTCTCCCCAAATTCCCTCAAATATCTTCGTGCTTTTCTAATTCTTTCCGGTGATCCGTTCTCTTCTCTATGTTCATTTTCATTTATTCCGGTGCTTCGTTCAAGTGTTCTTTATTCAGCTCATGATCTCTTTGTTCTTTTGAATCTAAATTCCCTCTAGCATATTTGTTCCTCTAATTCTGTCCGGTGATTCATTCTCTTTCGTCAGTCATTTTCGAATTCTTACGGTGGTTCGTTCAAGATTATTTTCCTTGGTTATCATATTAATTCAATCGTTCTTTCCAACCTACCGGTGATTCATGAAGTCATTCTCAAGTTTGCGATATGTCACTTCTCAATTCTTTTTCAAGAAGAATAAGTAGTTTGCAAAAATCCATTGTTGGTCATCAATTTAATTTGATGAAGGATAAGCATACAATAACTCTTATTCTTATTTCATCAAGTGATTAATCCCTTCTTCGGAGTTTGTTCTTGATGAAGAAATTCTAGTTCCAAGTCTTTTCATCTTTTCTTTTCCGGAGTTCAATTATTTCCTCGGCCATCTCGTCGGAACCTCCATCTAAATCATTGCAATGCTCATCTTATTCTTTTCATCTTTCAATTTTATCTCATCATCCTTTTGTCACCGGAGTTCTTCACGGTGGTTATTCATGATTTAATTCATTCTTCAAGAGTTCATCAAGATTTTGTTGCTCGAATTCAAATATCTTTTCTTCTTGCATCTCTAAGTGCAAGTAATTCTTCATTTTCTTTTGAAGTGGAGTTTTGCATTTCTTCGTTCTTCTCAGCTATCAAATCATTTCCGTTTGTGGCCGGTTATCACCTTATGATATCGAGATGTTACCTATAAGTCCACAACAAGCATATTCTTTTCGTTGTTGATTGTCCCAACTACTCCGTTTAAACCTTCCTTCTAAAGATGCTTTCAATTTCATTCGTGGCACAAGTTGTCATATTCTTATCCGTTCTTTTCATTCAACTTTTTCAATTCTTTCCAGAGGTTTTGTGTCATGTCTTCATCAAGTGTCATTCCATCTTCTGAAGCTCATGTTCTATTCTTTCCTTGTTCAACCGGTGTGCTGCCTAAATCCTTTCAGTCTTATTTGTTTCTTTTCTCATTCTAACCACTCCGGTTAGAACGACTTGTTTCATAGTCTATCTGATTCTGTGAGCTTTCGATTCTCGTCATTCTCATCGTTCCTCTCTTCTTCTCGAGTACTCTCGATTCTTTGTTTCTTCTCTTGAGTTTTTGTTTCACCTCATCCTTTTCCCCTTCCGTCTCGGTCCTAAGATCTCGGGACGAGATCTCTTGTTAGTGGAGGAGTGTTGTAACGCCCCGGATTCGATGCGCCAGGTGTCTACCAGTTATTCGCCGTCGTTGCCATGTCATTTGCTTGCGTGTTGCACTTTGCCATGTCATCATATGCATTTCATATCATGTCATCATGTGCATCTCATTTTGCATACGTGTTCGTCTCATGCATCCGAGCATTTTCCCCGTTGTCCGTTTTGCAATCCGGCACTCCTATGTCTCCCGGCGCCCCCTTTTACCTCTTTTTGTGTGCGGATATTAAATGGTCTCGGAATGGACCGAGGTTTGTCAAGCGGCCTTGGTATACCATCGGTAGACGGCCTGTCAAGTTTCGTGCCATTTGGAGGTCGTTTGATACTCCAACGGTTAACCGGGTAACCGTAAAAGCCTCCTTCTCCTTGCAGACCAACACCCCTTCCAAAGTGGCCCAAAACCCATCTAACTCCCCACCATGCTCTCGGTCGTTCGATCACGATCGCGTGGCCGAAAACCGCACCTCATTTGGACTCTCCTAGCTCCCTCTACCAATAAATATGTGTCTCCCTCCGAAATTTCGGGTCTAACCCTAGCCTTCCCCTACCTCGCGCCACCGGACAAAAACACCCGCCACCGGACATGTCCGCCTCGCCGCCAGCCGCCCCCGCAGCCAACCAGGAGGTGCCACCTGTCCCGCCGCCGGCCCCCTCTCTCTCTCCTCCGCCGCCCGAGCCCAGGGGCAGAAGTCGCCGCCACCGCAGCCAGCGTCCGGGCCCGCGCCCGCGCCCATCCCAGCGCCTCACGCCGCCGCCCAGTCGCGCCACCTCGCCCGGCCTCCGCGCCCGCCCCGCCTCCGCGCCCGGCCTGCCCGGCCGCCGCCCCTCCGCCCGGCCGTCGCCAGCATCGCGCCGCCCGGCCCTCGCCGCCCGGCCGCCGCTGCCCAGCGTCGGCCTCGGCCCCGAGCTCCCCGCCGGTCGACTCCAGCCGCCTCCCCTCGCGAGCTCCGGTGAACCTCGGGAACCGCGCCCCGATCCAGATCTATCCCGAAGGTTGACTTTCCTCTCCCTCGAAATGCCCAAGTCCCAGGATTTTGTTATTCTCATGCATTTTCATCATGCCATAACTCTGTAACCGTAGCTCCGTTTTGTGCGTATAATATGTCAAATTGTTCGACTCGAAGAGTAGATCATTTCATATCATTGCATCATTTTTATTTGAGCTCATCTTGATGCCCTAAATTCTGTTGGAAGAGGGCTATGTGATGTTAGTTTCAGATTCTTATCAGAACATGCACTTTTGTCATTTTTGCCATGATTGATGTGTGCACCCTATGAACTTGAGTCCTACATGTGTTTTGTAATATGCCATGCCATCTTTATAGGGGTGTATGCCATGTATTTTTGTGATCTCTGTGGTGACTAGCACAAGCATGCAAACTAGGCTTCATGATGTTGCTGATTTCAGCCCTGTTTTGCTGATATTTTTATGCCATGTTAACTTGATGCTACCGAAAGATCCATGCTTATTTTGAGATACTTCAGTAAGGATGTTTTGTTCTACATGTCTTGATCTATCCATCCATGCACTTGTTTGCAATTATGGACTGCCATAGCTTGAGTCAATCAAGCTCTACTTTTGCTATAAAATGTTTCCTGGCAGGTTGTTTACATGTTATTCAATTTTGCCAAGGTTGTTGTAGTTGATCCTTGCATGCTATGTTGTTTTTCTTGCCATGTATAGATTCTATGCCATGTCTTCTTACCGTTTGTTACCTTGCCATGCCATGTATTGCTCTGTGGTGAGTGGTTCAAGCTCACCAACATGCCTACTTATTGTTGTTCCTGCCATGTATGAACCTGTAATATAACTTGCCATGTTTACATGGGTGCCATCATATCTTCTGGTCCTTTTTGGCTCATGGTCACTAAAGGACTTTTGTTCTATGCAATTCGTAGATTCATGCCATGCCTTTTTTTGCCATGTTAAGTTCCTGTAACATGCTGTTTGATAGCTCTAAACATTGCAACCTGATGTTATTTCCTGATAAGTCTGAAACTGTTATTATTTGCAATCTTGCCATGTGTGTTTGAGCATGTTCTAGTGATTTCTGGAGATAGCTCAGTGTTCATGTTTTGTAATGCTTTACCTGTACATCATGCCCATGCCTTTTGTTATTACGTTGAGGTCCTGTAGCATGTTGTTTTGATCCTTGCAATATGCCTAGTTGCTGTTTTGGTCAGATTGTTGTCATGCCTTGTATAGTGTGTATGTGTTGAACCGTTGCTCCGTTTTGAGTGTGCTCTATATGAAACTTGCTTGATTTTGCATGTAGTTTCATATTATCATGTTGCATCCATGTTTTGAGGTGCTTGCTTGATGTTTGTATGCATTTTGTATCAATGCCATGTTTAACTTGTTTTGCTCATATCTTCTAGGCCGTAGCTCCGAATTTAATGAACTTTATATGTAACTTGACTAGAATTTCGTGTAGATCATCTTGGTGCAACTTAACTTGCTGTTTAACAACTTGAACATAAGGTTTATTCAGATCTGGACCAATTTCGAAATTTGCATATGAGGACTTACCGGAATTGTTATATGTTGTTTCCGGCCTCATTTAAACTTGCCTTGATGTGTTGCTCTTGTTTGCATCATCTCTTGCCATGAGTAGCTTCATCTAGTCTTGTCATGCATCATGTTTGTTGTGCATCATGTCTTGTTCATGTGTGGTGTGTTTACTATGTTGTGTGCTTCTTCTTGTTAGTTCCCGTTTCGTTGCGATTGTGAGGATTCGTTCGTCTACGCTTGGTTCGTCTTCGTGGCTTCGTCTTCTTCATGGACTCGTTCTTCTTCCTAGCGGGATTTCAGGCAAGATGACCGTCACCCTGGATCTCACTACTATCATTGCTATGCTAGTTGTTTCGTTCTATCGCTATGCTGCGCTACCTATCACTTGTTCCTCAAGCCTCCCAAATTGCCATGTCAGCCTCTAACCTTTTGCACCCTTCCTAGCAAACCGTTGTTTGGCTATGTTACCGCTTTGCTCAGCCCCTCTTATAGCGTTGTTAGTTGCAGGTGAAGATGAAGTTTGTTCGTTGTTGGAACATGGAGATGTTGTTCCGTGCTAGAACATGTTTACTTGTTGGGATATCACAATATCTATTGTTTAATTAATGCATCTATATACTTGGTAAAGGGTGGAAGGCTCGGCCTTATGTCTGGTCTTTTGTTCCACTCTTGCCGCCCTAGTTTCCGTCATATCAGTATTATGTTCCCGTATTTTGTGTCCCTAACGCGGTCGGGTGATTTATGGGACCCCCTCGACAGTTCGCTTTGAATAAGACTCCTCCAGAAAGGCCCAACCTTTGTTTTACATTTGCCTCACCTAGCCCTTTTTTTCCCTTGGGAGTCGCGCTCTCAACGGTCATCTTTATTTTACCCCCCCGGGCCAGTGCTTGTCGTGAGTGCTGGTCCAAACCGTCAGCCGCCGGTGGCCACCAGGGGCAACTCTGGGTTCGCCTACCGGAAGTTTGGACAATCCGGTGTGCCCTGAGAACGAGATATGTGCAGCTCCTATCAGGATTTGTCGGCACATTCGGGCGGCTTTGCTGGTCTTGTTTTATTGCTGTCGAAATGTCTTGTAGCCGGGATTCCGAGACTGATCGGGTCTTCCCGGGGAGAAGGAATATCCTTCGTTGATCGCGAGAGCTTATCATGGGCTAAGTTGGGACACCCCTGCAGGGTATAAACTTTCGAGAGCCGTGCCCGCGGTTATGTGGCAGATGGGAATTTGTTAATATCCGGTTGTAGTAAACCCGAAGTTGATCTTAATTAAAATACACCAACCGTGTGCGTAACCGTGAGTGTCTCTTTTCGGGGTTGATCGAGAGGAGAACACGGTTTCTGGGTTATGTCTGACATAAGTAGGAGTTCAGGATCACTTCTTGATCATTACTACTTGGCGATCGTTCCTTTGTTTCTCTTCTCGCTCTCATTTGCGTATGTTAGCCACCATATATGCTTAGTCGCTGCTGCAACCTCACCACTTTACCCCTTCCTTTCCCATTAAGCTTTGCTAGTCTTGATACCCATGGTAATGGGATTGCTGAGTCCTCGTGGCTCACAGTACTACACCACCAGTTGCAGTACAGGTTGCGATGATCATGACGCGAGAGCGATGTTACTTGTTTTGGAGTTCTTCTTCGCTTCTTCGATCGGGGATAGGTTCGGTCGGCAGCCTGGGCTAGCAGGTGGATGTCGTTTGAGTTTACATTTATGTTTCATCCGTAGTCGGATGTTGATCTCTTTATATAATGTTGATGTATTCTTGTGGCATTTGTGCCTTATGTATGTATCCCCATCTATTATGTAATGTTGATGTAATGATATCCACCTTGCAAAAGCGTTTCAATATGCGGGTCTATCCTTGGTGGGACCGTCGAGTTCCTTTTGGATAGGGTCGCATATTGGGCGTGACACTGCCATCACGCTCTCCAATTCAAATGGCTGATAAACAAGAAAATTAATTGAAAGTATAGACATTGTATGATAGACAGGTGCAATGGATAGTGGGGAATAAAAGAGGGCATGAAATAATTCATATTTATGTTGTCTAACCAAACAGGATAGCATGACACAATTTCACATATATCATGGCTAACTAAACAAGATAGCATGACACAATTTCACATTATGATGGCTAACTTAAAAAGATGGAAAGACATAGTTCAAAATATGAGACTATGTAAACAGGATGACATGACATAACTATATAATGTGTTTATTAAATAGGTTGGCATGCCCTAATTCACATACATTAACGGATAGAATGCCATAATTCAAAATATGATGACTGTAAACACTAAACAGGATGAGATGATATAACTATATGATGTCTTTACTAAATGGGTTGCCATGCCATAATTTAGATAGATGATGTGTATGTACTATGTAAACATGATGGCATGATATAATTCAAATATATGATTTATATAGTAAGCAAGTAGGCAGATGGCAATCCATATATGATGTAAAAACTAAGCAATGCAAGACAACATGCATGACATGGGTAATATAACCCTGCCAAGTTTGAGCATAAACCTCAGGGGGGAAATAGGACTAGTCATCAGTCTCTGAATCCTCCTCTGAGGAGCTCTCTGTAACCAGCAAGATGTCTGCTTCAGCAGGTAGCATTGTCTGCTCTGAATACCTTGTTTTCACTCCAGATACTTCCATCACCGCTTCAAATGGCTGATGCACAGGAAGAGTAGTTGAATATACAAACGTTGTCGACAAATGGAACACATAATACAAAAAAATGATGGCATGATATAATTCACATACATGATGATTGGCTAAATAGCATGGCATTGCATAATTAACATATATAATGCCTTTGCAACAAGGTAGCATTGTATAATTCACATATATAATGTCTTGCAACAAGATGGCAATGCATAATTCACATATATGGTAATTAGACACTAAACAGGTGGCATTCACACAGAGCATTTCCAAACTAATCAAATGACATAGCAATGTGAGACACCATACACACGATATGAGCAACATAACCCTGCCAAGTTAGAGCATACACCTCGGGGAATAGGACTGGTCATATGTCTCTGAATCCTCCTCTGAGGAGCTATCCCTAACCAGCGAGATATGCGCTTCGTCAGATAGCATAGTCTGCTCTGAAGACCTTGTTTTCACTCCAGAATTTTCCATCACCGTGTCAAATGGCTGATGCACACGAAGAGCAGTTGAATGTACTAACATTGTTGACAAATGTAATATGTAATGGAAAAAAGGATGGCCTGATATAATTTACATATAAGATGACTGGCTAAGTAGGATGGCATTGCAAAATTCACATATATTATGCCTGGCTAAAAAAGATGGCGTTGCATAATTCACATAAATGATGAATAAACTAAACAGATGGCATTCGCACATAGGATGTCTAAACTAAGAATATGACACATTTGATGTATAAAGTAAGCAATGCAAGACACCATATGCATGATATAACCAACATCAGCATGCCTAGTTAGAGCGAAGACCTCAGGGGGTAAATAGGAGTTGTCTTCTCCTTCTGAATCCCCCTCAGAACAGATATCTTCCTGTCGATTACAATCCGAAATGCGTGGAGGGGGGCTGCCTTTGCGCCTACCATGGAGCGACGTCTACATGAAATTTTATTGCCACGCAAGGCTCGTCTCTTTTGCTCTACATGTTCAGTTCCATTGTTTACAATAACTGTCATGCATAGGAATAAAACATAGTGAGTTTATGTAAGGAGTGCATGCAGAAATCCAGAGTGATGGTAGCAACCTGTGGATAGACCAAAAACCAATAATAGCAGGCCGATAATGGCTTCAGTTAAAGAATACAGATAATGGCTTCTTTACTGTTTGTTTCCCACCCAACATGAAACTCATAGTAGACACCAGAGATTAACCAGATTGTAGATAGATACTATTGATAGGGGCCTCGATATGTACCCCACAACCATTTAAAAACTCAAGTTTGACCATTAGTTTGGAGCCGACTCAGAGTCTAATCAGTGAACAGGATGATAAAGTAGCATGTAATATTAAGCGATGCATAACGTAAGCAGACACGAAAGAGTGCGACCTCTCTTGCGGACCCGTGTAGTCCTCGAGGTCATCTGCTCGGTTGATGATGGTAATGCAGTTTTCATGGCTGCGAGCGGCGGGGAAGAAGATCTGAGGCAGCGAAAGACAGTCTGGAGGCCGGATCCCTGCTGTGCTGGACCCATCTATCATTGGAGCAGCTGAGCTGGGGTGGACGATGGCGCAGCAGGAGCGGGACAAACCACACAAGGTTTTCTTTGACAACTTTCTGTAAGATAAGTAATTCTGTAAGGGCTCATTTGAATTGGAGGATTCCAACAATGCAGGGATAGGAAAGACAGGAATAGGATAGGAATGCACGTGCAAAACAGAGAATTTAAAAACACAGGATTTCTGTCAATCTGGGCGTTTGATTCACAACAATTGGAAGATCACAGGATGCAAAGAAGCATGGTGATATTAAGTAAAACCACAAGAAAATGAACGGTTATAATGCTATTATGCTACTATCTCTTAGTCTTGTGCTTCATGAATAGGAATTTGAAAAGGAGGACAAGTGAAATTTAAAATTCCTACGTTGGACAAATCCGTGTGCTCGGTGGACAATATATATAACATGTAGAGTAAAAAAGAGATGCAACATGTGTACAACCTCTTTGGCGAAGCCATGTCGTTCTCAGCGTGATTGGGTTGGCCGGTGAGGATGCTCCGGCTGACTTTGCTGTCGAAGGAGGGGAAGAAGATCTTAAGTGTCTGGAGATGGAGCCCGAGGTACTGCTTCGCTGTGATGGAGGGTTTTGTCGTTGGAGCAGCTCCGGTGAGTTGTACGACGCCGAGGCTGAAGCAGGACAAGAGAGACAACGAACAACGTTAACCTGAGTGGAATTCTAATAGCATCTCCAATACATGACGTAAAATACATAACCACAAAGTGCTAGATGTAAAATACATCAGCCGCTCATTTCTGAACTTAACTGTCGAAACTGAACTTAACTGTCGAAACTGAACTTAACTGTCGAAACTGAATTTTGCTGTCGAAACTGAATTTTGCGGTCGAAACTGAACGCACTAGCAAGGTGAGGCTACACATCGGTCGACTGACTTTTTCATCTCTAGTCAGTCGATTTTGCAGCCATTGGATACGAAATCAAGGGCCTGCGGTTCATCTTCAACCTCCACCCCCCTGAGCCGCCAGCCACCACCGGCCAAACAGAAGCCCCCACGCCGCTTGCCGCGCCGTCTTGCCGCCCGCCTGCCCTAAAACACTCCCCACCGCCGGTCCGCCGCCGCCTCGGCCATCCCTCTAGCCCCCCACCCGCCGTGCCGAGCTTTTTCTCCGACGATCCCCACGCTAACGTCCGCCACCGCCGCGACCACCGCCCCATCCTGAACCCTAAGATAGATAGCGGGTACCTCTCCGCGAGCCCCCATCCCGTTATGGCTGGTTCTTCCTTCACCCGTGAGCCCCCCACCCTGAAAATCGATCGACCCAAAAGTCGATTCAGTCGACTGAAGTGTAGCTAAATCGGAGCAGCATCACAAGCAAGAGCAAGAGCGAGAGCAGCAGCGCGAGCAAGAGCAATAGCAAGAGCAGACCAGGCCGGGGACCGAGAGCAAGAGCAGAGCAGCAACGCGAGCGAGAGCTAAAGCAGCAGCAGCTCCTACTAATGTGGACGTCGCCGCCGAGGGAGCGACGCCGTGGAGGAAGTGGCCGGTGACGCCGCCGTGGATGGAGTCGCGCCGTGTCGTCTCGGGGCCGAGCGCCGGCAGCACCGTGAGATCGAATCAAGAAGAAAATGCAGCGATTAGTGTACAACCTCTTTGGTGGCGCCGATTAGGCCGCAACCTCATCCGACGAAACAGTGATGATGATGCTCTTCCGGTGGTGCTGGTGAAGACGGCGGTGTGGGAATGGAGGTGGCACGAAAGACGAGGGGAACGTCAAGGCAGCTCCTTAGAGGTGGAGGACGGGGTGGCTGAACCGGCGGGACGATGAGATCGATGACGGATCCTCATCCGGTACGATGGATGAGGGACGTCGATGTGTTGCTGTGGACGACGTCGTCGGGGAAGAGGCTCTGGCTGGGTGGCGGACGGAGCAGGGTGTGGGGTTTCGTCGCTGGTTTTCACGGCCTCGGTGTACGAATGGGTGGGCGGATGGGATGGCAGTGGGGAACCATGGCTTAGAGACGCGCTAGTCCGAAATGTGGGTAAGTTACGAAAGTACCCCCACCGATTTGAGGCGGTTCTTTCGGTTCAGGGGTACCACGGGCATTTCGTGTGTCGGGATTTCACAGGAGGTTGGAGTTTTCGCGCGCATTGTAATTTCGGAATAGCAAGGCGCGGGTTGAGATGGAGGGAGTTGTCGGAGCACAACGAGACAAAGATATATCTTAAATATTTCGGGCTAACAAGGCGCGGGTTGAAATTTCCGGACAAGCCTAACGTGTACTGTACCAAATCAATGCGCACAACAAATGTCATTCAATACTTTGAATTCATGTTATGTTCAATTAAAATATTTCGCTACATGTATAATGCATGCAACCTACTACTCAAATGAACGTTTTAGTGCATTCCAAACGTATATACTACCGCTTCAATATGAACTAAATTTGAATTCGTTTCTCTATTTGAATAAGATCTAAAGTAATGATTGTTGTGAAGTCAAAGCATTTGAATTCGTTTCTCTATTTTAATAAGATCTACAATCATCATTATTGTCAAGTTAAACCGTCGTTTGTGTATTGTCTTCACAGCAGACCACATGATTAGTCTCGAGTTACATATGAACTATGTGTACTATATGAACTCGAACATGATTTTTTGAATCCACTTTATTTTGATTTCAAATCACATTACATTTCTAGCTCTTGCTAGATCTTCATAATCTAAACCATGTCTCATATGTATAATGTGTTTATCACATTATGTATGGTGCCCCGCCCCCTACGCCTACAAGTATTTAGATGTGAGTAGCAAACACCACACATTACCACAAATTCAAATAAAATGTGAGAATGTTTGATATATCGTATTGTTTAGATTGTTCGATATTTCGTTGTAAGCAGAAAACGCCACACATTATCACAAATTCAAATAAAATGTGAGATTGTTTGATGTATAGTATGGTTTAGATTGTTCGGCATTTAGCTGTGAGTTGCAAACGCCATGCATTATCACATTATGGTATAACATGTGCACAACACGTGTATCACCGCTATATTCATGCATGCAATGTTTAAAACACTATGATCTCCTATTCAAATATATGAGTCCGCTTTCATATCAAATTATGATCTTTGTTAGTCTCTTACACCCACACAATCCTCTAACCTTTGTAGCTACCACTAACTTTCTCTCGTGCATGCACGCGCCCTCCTCGCCCTCACCCTCCCTCTGCATTCTATCCACCGGGCACATTCATTTTTTTCTTTAGGTCGTTCTCCCAGAGTCTCTACAACTCCTTTCTGACACACATCGATCGATAAACCTCTCCAGCGATGCCTGCCTAAAACATACACACACACACCTTCAATCTCCTCCTTTATGTGTCCTTGCCTCGTGTCTCTCATACGGTCAGACACACGTGTAAACTCTCGCCCCTCTTTTCATCGATCTCACAACCGCACACTCCTCCCCCTATCTAGCTAGTAGTTGGGCCTCTCGCACCACCTCCTAGCTCCATTATCTCTGTCTATCCGTCTCGCTGGGCCTTATTTGCCTCTAACAAATGGATGTACACCGACCGATCTCTCGCTATACATATAGCTAGCTAGGTCCTTATAACTCGTTTTTACCCACACGTCAATCGATCTACCTCATTAGTTGTGTCTCCCTTCCTCCGACAAACAACAATTGATCTACCGATCTAGTTAGGTTTGCTTACCAAACACATGGTTCCCTTCATCATCCATGGATGCGTCCCGACAGATCTATCACCACAGCACACACGTAAACACATCCCCACTCTTATTGATAACAATGCAGTTCCACCTCGCTTGTCTATTAGGCCTCTCACACCATCTTCGAGAAGCAACTCCATCACCCATCTAGCACTCTACCCCTCTCCCTCCCTCTCCCTCCTCTCTCTCTCTCCTCCTCTCTCTGTCCCATCATATTTCCGTCCCTTCAATTATGTATGGATGTCGACCGATCTCCTCAAGACATAACTGGTCTCTCCTTCTCAACACATATACGAGTCATTCTACCTCTATAGTTAGGCCTCTGCCCACCCCTCCCCCACCCCCCCCCCCCACACACCGATACATCGAGCGCCTAGTCATGTCTCCTTCCACACACAAACTTGACATGTGCCCTCTAACGTTCCGGTAGGCCACGCCCTATATCTTTGACTTGCACACACACACACACAATTTCGATGACTCTCTTCATCGATCTCGCACCCACCCACTTGATCCTCTCTTCGACTCTATCGATAGCTATGACCCCTCCCTCTCTTCTCGTGGATTGCCCGACCCTCTATGTATGATATGGATAGGCCTCCATTTCACACACATTGCATGCAAAATTTTGTTTGAGATGTCATCGACACATATTCCCACAAATAATTCATGAAATCAACCCCCCACCCCACCCCCACCCCAAAACAAAAAACAGTCACGAACGCGGTTTGTATATCTCACACACACCCACGTAGGTGGGGGACGTGCACGAAGAGAAGAGGTGCATGCACGACGCACGTACTCCCGTTTCTTTCCCAACCACACCCGCGCGGGTACACGGTGGAGCTCATTTCTGTACGAAAAAGGAAGCCCACGTGGTAATTTGGCACGTGTACTGGTTGTCCACTTGGTGGAGGGTGGATCGTCTACCATGGGTGAACAAACAAATTGCGATTCACGTGTTATGTTAAAAAAAGAGGCAAACCATGTGGGGCCTACCTTAGAGGCAAGTGTCTATACACTGGAGTACTTTTGATGTGTCCCGTCAACTCGCAGAACAAGTAGAAGCTTGCTTAGTACACCGTCCCCCCCACCCACGGGCGCGGTGGCTCGAAGATGAGGTGAAGCTTGCCTCCGCCTTACGCCTGCTCCCTCGCCCATGCGCATGGTGGCTCGCAGGACGAGGAGAAAAATTTACTACTCCCTCCGTTTACTCCTCGTCCCTACTACCTTGGTTATAGAGATTATATCATATTGTTTGGAATACATATGTCCTTTAGTAGATTTCAATATGAACTACTAGTACATACTCCAAACACTAATGTATATAGACGTATTTTAGAGTGTAGATTCACTCATTTTGCTCCGTATGTAGCACTCTCCCTCGCCCCTCGACCCTCGCCCACGTGGTGGACGTGCAGCAATTCATTCGGTCTCATATAGCCAGAACGATATATACTACACTACCATTATTGCTCGACTTCCCGAAGAGGTGAAGAGCCAATCGCAAAGTTAATATTTTGGAGATTCCAAGCGCAAGGTTATAGGATAACGAGTAGTAGGTGCCGTGTCATTTATAAATAATGTTTTTTTCTTTAATGGCACGTACGCAATATGAAAGGTTCATATGTAGAGAAAAGGAAACCGCTCCACTATATACATAGTCAGGACGGGCCAGCCTACACGGTTGCTTGCTGGGGTTGCTCTCTTCACACTCTCTCGCACAAAACGACTGTGGCCACATCTCTAACATCCCGGCGGATCACGTCCAATTGGGGAAGGGGTGGATGCTTAGTGTAGATGTGGTGGCCGTCGCCGACGACGAAAACCCACTGTTGGCACGTCCCGATCAGGGGTCCCCGCCGTTCTCTCTCACAAAGCCCGTGAGGTTGCCTTCATCCCTTGCTCACTGCCGCGACGTAAGCAGTTGCCGCCTCCAGCCGCCCTCCTCATGGTTGCGCTACGTCCCTTAGGTACAACTCCCTTTATAGTCGGCTTGCACCACTGCTCCAGCTGCCCACATCACTCCCTGTGGATATTTCTCTACTTTTTTGCCCCGCACATACCTCTACTTGCTTCTACATACTGTATTTGTGATGAGTTTATGTCTCATCAACTAGTCCCAGTAATCTTATTCTAATCACGCTTCTTCAATTTCTTTGCCACAGGGATGCTCATCTCGATTTTGGTGAAACTGCACAAAATGATCCGATGGTCAAAAGGTTGCAAACTTCATTTATTAGGAAGCTCGAACATTGCCAGCAAATTGAAGCCTGGTCAGGGTTCACGGTTCAAGGGCTAGGTACTGCATGGATCATTTTTTTCTTTAGCTGCCTCTGTTCCAAAATAAGTGTCAACTTTAGTAGTAGTACAACTTTGTACTAAAGTTTGCACAAAGTTGAGCCACTTATTTTGGAACGGAGGGAGTACATATTTGCTATGATCTGTCAATCATTGAGATGCAATAGCATGCATGTTAGTCTCCTTTGTATTTGAAGAAATGTTGCAACGGGCAACCTTGGACGAAGATACATGTAATGTGTCGGAAGCTTCATAACATTGTACAAATTTATCTCGCTGATAAATTACAGTACGTACTATGCTAGTACTTCCTCCGTTCCTAAATATAAGTCTTTGTAGAGATTTCACCATGAACCACATGCTGATGTATATAGATCCATTTTAAGTGTCGATTCATTCATTTTGTTCCGTATGTAGTGGAATCTCTACAAAGACTTATCTACTAGTAATAGCTAGACCCCACTACTAGGAATTATCTATCCTCTCCTTGAGCCACATCATCAAAATTGATGTAGCCGTTAGATGAAGTAAATCAGTCCATAATAGCCGTCTGATCTAGACGTTGAGAGGCTCTGCACTAAGCCACATGCAAGCATGCAGAAATACCATGGCACATGCATGTGAGTGGGTTTTAAATCACATCAACATGTCTGCATGCAAGCATGCACCGGTAGCATGCTTGTAAGTGAGCTTTTAAGTCCCATTAACATGTCAAAAAGAAAAATCCTATTATGAAGTAGGAGTTGGCTGATCTTTTTTCCTTACGTGGGATGATCTAAATGATGATGGGAGTTTATTTAGTTTGGCTACCACATTTGTCATGCGGTTATAGAGTTTTTTTTAGTTCTATGAAATCGATAATTTTGCGCAGAGAGATATACCGCTGTTCCACGGCAACGCGCGGGGACTCATCTAGTAATATTTAGGAACGGAGGGAGTAATATGTAAAGAGTTAGGTGTCACACGGTGATAGTGTGAGGTGGGCCATGTAATCACTGAGCCTGCGTGTTTTCACTGCTCTTGCACGCCTCCGCTGTAAGAATGGAGAAAATTGTAATCTAGTAGTAGTACCTCCTTTCGCCGATAGCGTGGGACATCCAGCAGTCCTACCACCTCAGTAATAAAGACCAATGAGCCATCAAATCACATAGACCCATCAGTAAGTTGGACGGACGAAGCAACTCTTGCGCCAGGTAGAGGTCGCGTCCGCTCTGCCCGGGCATGAATGCGGTACCGATTCTTTGGAGCGGCGCTGACCGTTTCAGGCGGGAAGCGCGCGCGGGCGATGGAGGGTCTTTGGTAGGGCCAGGCTGGTCAGGAGCGGGCGTGGCAGCTGTCCGCATGTCCCTACCGGGCACGCCCGGAAATGATAGGATGCACCGACTCTCGCGGCTAAAATCGTACACTACACAACATCTCTCTGTAGGAGTATGTCGATCTGTCGCTCTCTCTAACACACACATGATGTTAAACACACACACACACACACACTCACACACACACGCACATGCACACGCACGCACCTTGGTCCCGTTGCACCTTCTAATGTGACTTATTACACCTAGACGGAGGGAGTAGTAAGTATACTAGATACGGTGGCACACTGACTTAAGTCGAATACAAGTGCCCAAAATTTGTGTGCATGTTACAATAAGGATTCACTTAAAATAGTACGTGAGCGAACAGAGGGATCAATTGGATAGTGTTCCCGAGCAGTAGCGAGATGTGTGAGGTAAGATACACCGCTGGCGCTTTTAATTTTTCTTATTAATTTGTTTGTTTTACCCTCTGACTAGTAGGACCCAACGTACTACGTGGAGAGAGGTAAGGTGACTAAGGCTGCATTATTTCTGCACCACTGTGGATAGTCTTACCACCAAAGCCACATGACACGATTATGATTGAAATCCCAATGACTCCCACACACACAAAAAAAACATGGCATGCTTGTCACACAAATGCAGGAATGTATAAAAGGTTATTTCCCTCTCATTGAACATAACGGGAGGGTTGTGTAGCTGGTTAGCCTGTTCGCTCATCAAACTTGAGGACTCGGTTTCGATAACTACACTTGAACATAATTTGTGCCAGGAGGATTCTTTGACTGGTCAAAATGTTTTCTAGGGTTTTCATGCTTTACACCCTCTCTCCAATATACATATACACGCTGGAGCCTCAGCGCTTGCAATTGCTCTCTTCACACTCTCTCGCCCTCTCCTACTGGAGCCTCAGCGCTTGTAGTTGCTCTCTTCACAATCTCTCGCCCTCTCCAGATCTAAACAAGACTTCATTGGCCTCTCTCTCCCCTCATTCCTGCTCAAAGAGCCGGCAGGATCCGTCCGCCGGGAAGGGAAGGAGGCTTAACGTTGTCGCCATCGGTGAGGGACTACCGGCGCAGCTGTTCACTTTCCACCCAGCAGCGGTACGGGAGGGCCTCCGACCCCTTCTTCTTCGCCGCTGTCCCGTCGCCCACCGAACCACGCCCCAAGAACCTTAAGGTATAATTTACTTACTCCACATGCATTGCTCTAGCTACATGTATACCATGAATCTAGGACGTGGTTCAAAGAGGAAAGGAGTGGGGGAAAGTAGTAGGAAAAGTTCTATATAGCATGAATCTAGGACGTGGTTCAAAGAGGAAATGAAGGGGGAAAGTTGTATAACATGAATCTAGGAAGTGGTTCAAAGAGGAAAGGAATGGGGGGAAGTAGTGGGGAAAGTTGTATCGCATAAATCTAGGACGTGGTTCAAAGAGGAAAGGAAGGGGCAAAAGTACTAGTTCAAAAAGGAAAGGAAGGGACAAGGCTGTAGAGTTTGAGCAGCACTAGATTTGCTGCGCTCACATAGGGAAAGGTGTCTAAAGATAACAAAACTGGGACCAACACAAATATGCTCCTTGGTTGTTTGTTCTTTGTTGCAACAGATGCTGCATGACCACAAGACATCGGTAGATGCACATGGTGCTGGTCGTCCCACCGTCCCTGCAACTCATTAGCTGTTGTTAATCTAAGGCCCTGTTTGGTTAAAACTCCTAGTCCCTACCTGCTTGGTTCGGTGGACTAAACATGGACTAGAGGTTATTAAATGACATGCTAAAAGACCATGTTACCCCTAGTAATGAACTAATAGAGACAAGGTGCGATGCGTGGCATGGGCAACTGTTGGAAAAAGTCCCAAAAAGACTCCCTCAGGGTCTTCTTTCTTTAGTCTCAAATGCCCACTTTTAGTCCCTAAAAGTCCCTCCTGTTTGGTTTAGATGGGACTGCCACAGATTTTTTTTAGTCCCTACACCAAAATGTCCCTGTAAACAAACACCCTCTAATAATGCCGCTGGAAAATTGATGCAATGCCACAATTAAAAGAAAATTACATGTTTAACAAATTTTATTGTTAATATAATCTCTTTGTTAATATTAATCAATGCCACCGTTTGAGAAATTCTACTGTCTTGCTTTCTTTGCCATTTAGATAAGGTAGATGCTTCTTTTTGTTGGCTTATGTGTCATCCACCGTTATTGACCACTAATTGTTTCCTTTGCACCTCTTTGTAAATAGGGTTATCTACTTCACCTCGTTGCCATTGTGACCTTTTGTTGCACTGCACAAGACACTTTTGTTTTATGAGTGTTTTGTGCAGTTCAACCAAAATGTCACACTGACAACGTTGCTTGATTGCTTGATCTTAGTGGAACTGCACAAGAGGAGATCTTACTTCCTATCCATTAAGGCGAATTTGGTTCACATCTTCTTCTTGTGAGTTGTTTGAATTCCGCATCATGTGAGGTCAGTACTGGCCTTCTTTCACATGATTCTGCAGTGTGCTTTCATATATTGTGCTACTTGTACGATAATATTGCTTGATTTTAGTGAACTACACAAATGGAGACAAGACTTCCAATATGTATGTGCACCATAATATCCCATTGAGGTAAGATAAGGATATTTCACAACTGATGGCCTGTATTTTGCCACTTTCATCAGAAAATTAAGTTTAGTACTATACTTGTGCTCCCTAATTGACATGCCAAATCTTACATTGAAGGCGAAGCTTGTCTGTTATTGAACCAAGTGATGAAGGGGAAGAACAAGCGGAAGAAAAACAAAAATCAACTCCCGGTGCTGTAATGAAGCATTGGAACTGTGATGACACAAGTAATGATATAGTTTTGCATCTTAATTTATTGCTATGGCTGGAATGAGCAATTGTTTTTCCACTGATTTGATGCCACTCTTAATATAATATGTAATTATCTCTACTTGTGCAAACAGGGATCTTCTTTGAAGATACCATATATTTTAGTGTAACTGCACAAGAAGATGTTGGAAACATTAAACTAATCGAGGAGTATATAGTAGGCATGGCCACCACCGTAGATAGCAACAGATGGTTCCGGAGAAGTGCTTCATCCGTATGCTCTACACAATAAGCCTCCTGACAAAGGTTGGTACTCGCCCACTGATTTCATCCATATGATTGAGCTTTGTCATCTCTATTGGTGTTGTGCTACTGTTTAGATACTGTCATGAAAAAGTGGTATTGTCCTTGAGAAGTGCTTCATCTGTGCTGTTTTAAATATTTCCTTTCCTTTTTTTCGAGCAAACAGGGATGCTAGCATTTAGTAGTCCTATTGTCTTTGCACAACAGGATCATCTTCCTCTGAAGAAGAATATGGAGTACGTGAAGTGACTAGTTCCGATTATGCCAGGATGAAGAAGCCTTGTCTATCTTCTCATCAGATGGAGCGGTTGAAGGATGGTTACATTACTCCCCACAAGACCAAACTAACTTCAGCTCAGAAGGACTGACAAATCTCCATTTTTTTGCTGTGATGCGCGATTACAATGTTGTTCTAGGATTCTTTTTGGTGAGTTCCATTTTTCTAAAAGTGTGCTCTACATGGACCATGTATGTGCCTGTTGAAACTGTCAATTCATAGTACAATTTGCTTTATACTAATCACTTTTTTGTATTTGTGCAAACAGGGGTACTCAGCTTGATTTCAATGGGAACTGCACAAAATGTTCATGAATACATCGAATCATTCATTTCCACCATAAGAAAGGAGGTGCCGATAAGTTCAAGGCGTTGCAATATATAAGGGCGAAATCATACAAGCTACGCACGAATTTGGTTGATTTTGGTGGAACTGCACAAAAAGAACAACTGGTTTATTTAGCACGAGGTTCCATGTCAATGTCCGAACTGATGGCAAACCCTGCCCATTCCACAATCTTAGGCATTTGATATTTTGGAATGGGACAACCTTGTAAAATTTTGCTCATCGATTTTAGCAAGACATGCGTTTGAAATTTTTGATTGGGACGCCCTTTGCTGTCAGCAGCGTCGATCAATTTTTTCTTTATTCTTTAGTTGTGAAGTAAATATTGCCTCTAACATGTGAGTCGCTGAGATGCATAATCATCGATTGTTTTGAATGTTCTCTATGAATTGCCAGGCCTGTGTGTTTGATTGCAATGTACAGAAACGCTAAAAAGCTGCTCAAACTCTTTGTACTCCTTCTGTTCCTTTTTACTTCGCACATTGTGAAAGTTCATACTTTTTTGTATAAGATTGGTCAAAGTAGAGATACTTTGACTGCAGACAAAACTTGTATGCAGACTAGAAAGGACCGGAGGGGGTACATGTGAAACTGCTGCAAACGAGGTGATCACCCTAGGAATAATCCTAGTACGTATTGTTTTGCATGTTCATCCAATGCCAGTGATACAGGAATTCGAACTAATTGAAATAAATTCATTCATACACGGTCGGATTTCATATAAACATGCCGGATTTCATTACATTTCATACATTCTTCAAATAAAAAGGGGTGCGCTGGAGGTATAATTAATTAGCCGAAGCTACCCACCTGTGTCCCGCCGAGCAGCATGAAGCATCGGTGACTTAATCGCAGGTGCAGTTGCATAATCGACATGTGGCCTGTTGGGCCCACGTGTCGATCCAGCCAACGCACCAGCGATTAAGTAAAGCAGCGTTCTTCTCCAGCGCAGCTCTCCGACTTCACGTCGCCGCCAAGAAGCTAACCGGCCATCAATGGTCAACCCGCCTAGCTTGGCTTCAACCGAAGGGTAGCAGTGGTGGCCTTACTTGGACCCGAGCGGCGGCGACCTACCGTGTTCTACTCTTCCTTGTTTTCTGTGTGGCGCGGCCTCGTTGGCAGCGGGGCGGGGCCTCGGCGGAGCCGGTGATGTCCTCTGTCTCGTTGCCGGCGGGCGGCGCCTCAGCGGAGCGGCGGACAACCTCCCCCATGTTGCCGGTAGGGCGGGGCCTCGGCTGAGCCGGTGATGTCCTCTGCCTTGTTGTTGGCGGGGCGGGGCCTCGGCGGAGCCGGCGGTGTCCTCTGCCTCGTTGATGGCGCTGCGGGGCCTCGGCGGAGCAGGGCCTCGTCGACGCCAGCGGAGAGGGGACTCATCGGAGCCGGCATTGTCCTCTGCCTCATCCTCGGTCTCACCAAACAGCGCCGCCCGCTTCATCACCCTCTTTGCTAGCCTCTTTGTAGGCGGCCGCAGCCTCGCCAACCCGCATGCGGTACCGCCAGCGCTCGAGGCGGCCCTTACGTGCGAAGCGGTACGAGTTGAGCAGCATCTCCTACTCCGCCCGCTCCGCGGCGATCTGCTCCTCCGCCACAGGTGCTCCTGGAGGAGATGGTGCTTGTAGGCGGCCTCGGCCTGCGCCTCCCGGAACTTCTCCTCATGCATCTGCCTCACCCTGTCCATATATTGGGCACGGGCCTCGCCGATGGTTATGGTGCAATGCACCGGCGAGGATGGCGCGGAGGACGGGGTTGGCGCCGGATCATCGACTACCATGTTCTCCATTGGGACGCCGTCCTCCTCCGGCTGCCTGCTGGCCAACCGGTCGGCAGCAATGGCTGCCATCTCCTTGTGGTCCGTCGTCCGCCCGTCCCAAGGAGCGCTGGAGCGCGAGGAAGCCATGGTGGGTAGTAGTGGTGTGGACAGGAGAAAGGGAACAGATGCGGATGACTGCGGCTATGGCCGGCGCAGCAATTTATATAGCAATGGTGGGCGGGCGGAGGGACGGACGTGTGGCGCCGGAGTAGCCGCCTCGGCAACCGCGTATAATTAATGTGGGCGGCAGATGGAGGGACGGGCCGCACTTGTGTCGTTTGAAGGCGGAGCAATCGCCTACACCAGGAAGCGGGGCGGGCGGCGCTAATCTGCTTTGAGCGAAGAAGCAGCAGGCGAGAGATGACTTTCCTTGGAGAGAATGACAATGGGGACCCACCAGGTCCATAGCCTCACGTACGCAAGTGCCTCCTTATTATATATATATATATATATATATATATATATATATATATATATATATATATATATATATATATATATATATAACTATAATTTATTTTGCTTCCTCCTGGTTTCCTGACATCACGGTCCCACACCATTGTCAACCTATGTAGTAGTCAATAAACGAGAGAATTGCACAAGAAGCGGCCGACAGCTGGGACCAAGCATCTCAAGCAGTATTTGTGTTTTTGAGGTGTGAGCACTGCAGAGTTTTTCGATGTTTAGCCCAGATATTAATTTTTCTCCTCTGAACAACAACAAAAACATCGATGCAGGTATTAACTGGGCAGGCTGTGGCCCGTCTAGCCAAGGCCAGATATCCAGCCCAGATATTAATTTTTTTCAAGCTGAAAATGGCTAGCCCAGCTATACTTTTTTTTAGGAATACCCACGCAAGGTCAAGTTGTTATTCTCCGCCCCGCTGGGCTGCAAATCTTTCCTAGGAGGGATGCATTAGGCTTAACAAGAAAATGGGCTTTAAGAAATAATAAATGGGATGTAATTATAAAAACTGGGCAGTAACTACAAAAAAATGCACCAAACACGTGATTACTTTATAAAATATTATTTTTGGATATTGAAAATTTTAATTTCATTAATTTTTGCGAGTGCAATGTTTCGTTGGATTTTTACGTAATATAAATTTGTATTGAAGTTTGTTTAATCTGACAAGAAATTTTGGGATAAAAATATTTCGGATCCCATCAAAATGTGGGAAATTTTATTGAATCCTGTTTTGAACGGTTGGTTGAAATGGGCTGTACTTTTAACAAACTGTAAATGGGCTGTAGTAAATTCCATTAGAATTCAAAAATGGGCTACACATCCTTACAAATCTCAAGTGGGCTATAAGTTCTCTACCACACACTTCTGGCCTTACTAAGTTGACGCATCCCCTAAAAAAAAGAGTTGAAGCGTATGCAAGGCTTTGTCAACTTATAGTCAACACACGGTTCTAGCAGGAGTGGCCGTTGGATGTCCATCCAACGGATGCCGTGCTTCTTCTTCAATCTCGGATATTCTAGCTTCACCCACTCAAAAAATGATTTCTTCCCCTGACATCTGGGGCGCACCATTTTGGAAGCTGACCTGTGGGCCTACTAAGTTGACGTACCTAGGGCTTTGTCAACTTAGTCAATATAAACGATTCTAGCTGCAGTGACCGTACGATGTACATCCAACGGCCGTCGTGCTTCTTCAACCTCTCGTCTTCTTGCTCCGGCCGCCCAAAGCAGCGCCAGTTGTGCCGCCTGCTCCTGTCTCCCGTGGCCGGCTGTGCTGCCGCGGAGGCCTCACCGCCCCCTACTACTCCTACCGCTCGCCAGGCCATCCCTCCACTCACCCACACCCCCTGTAATTCTGCGGCGATGGCAGCGCAGCCGAACCAGTGAACCCTCATACTCCTCTCCGTGTGTGCATCCACTGCCGCGTCTTCCCCGGCTCCGCATCGTCCCTTCCTAGGCCTCGCCATCGTCCACCGCCCTGGTGCTCTCGGCGCGGCATGGTCAACGTGGTCAAGGAATGACATCCATCGGACATGGACTGTACGTGGAGAGGCTGACAGCTGGGTCCACGGCAGCCGCAAGGAAGTGCCTCCTTATTACGCGCAAAATAATTATTCCTCCACCTGACAGCGGGGACCCACCGGACGGGCCACCGTATTTGGTGAAAAAAATGATTCGCCCCCTGACTGCTGGGACCCACGAGCTACATCTTCGCACGCAAGGAAGTGCGTCCGACAAAAAAAACGATTCGACTCCCTGACAGCTGGGAGCCACCAGCTACATCTTCGCACACAAGGAAGTGCGTCCAGAAAAAAAACGATTCGCCCCCCGAATGCTGGGACCCACCAGCTACACCTTCGTATGCAAGGAAGTGCGTCCGGGCAAAAAAAAATGATTTGCCCCCCTGATTGCTGGGACCCACCAGCTACATCTTCGCAGGCAAGGAAGTGCCTGACAGTCGGGACCCACCTGGTTGAAGCGTACGTAGCGTTGTCATTCTTGTCACGAACGTGTACGTACATATTGTTCGATGTAGAGGCGCGCACATGTCATAGTAGAGGCGCGCACGTGTCGTAGTAGAGGCGCGCACATAGCATGTACATGTACGTACAGCGGCCAGGGTGCAAGAAAGAAAATACGGCCACATATGTGTACATATGGGCGGGGTCTCGAACGCCTACTCGCGCATACGTACGGCGAGGGCTCGTTGACATGGCTAGGTCGGTACGGAGAAACAGCGTCGTCTCGTGTTCATGGGGATGCTATGAAATGCGTCGTGTTCATGGGGAGGCAACGGAATGCGTCGTGTTCATCGGGAGGCAACGCATGGGAGCCAACCGGCTGGGTTAGAACGGAATGCGTGGTCGTGTTCATCGGGAGGGCTTGGATGGAACAGGCAATGGAAACGGGACCTGGCGTACCGCAGAACGGAGGAAACGACCTTGTGTTCGACCAGCCACGTTCAAAATGGGATCCTGTTCATCGGGCGGGGTCTGGCGTACCGCCAAACGGACGAAACACACCTCCTACGGTCAAAACGGGGGTCCTGTTGATCGGGAGGGGTGTGGCGTACCGCAAAATGGACGAAAGGACCTCCTACGGTCGAAACAGGGGTCCTGTTCATCAGGAGGGGTGTGGCGTACCGCAAAACAGGACTCCACGGGATACTGTTCATCTCCACCGTCGACCTCCTCCAGCCTCCACGGGCTACCGTCGACCTCCTCCAGCCTCCACGGGCTCCTGTTCATCCAGCCTCCACCGCGCGCTACTCCACCGGCTACTGTTCAACCACCCCTCCACCGTCTACAGTTCATCCAGCCCTCCACACCACGGGGTCCTGTTCAACCACCCCTCCACGGGCACCCCTCCACTGTCTACTATTCATCCAGCCCTCCACACCACGGGGTCCTGTTCATCCAGAGGCAATGCCACCGCTCACTGTTCATCCACCCCCCGCGACGCTCACTGTTCATCCAATCAATTGACTTCAGTTAGCAGCAGTAGCGAAGGAATCGCTCGATCGGGTTAAGTTAACAGCCGTCGATCGATCGTTCGGGTTCAGTAATGCGTAGCCTGCAGTGCAATCGCTCGGGTTCAGTTAGAGCCCAACGCCTCACTCGGGTTCAGTTAGAGCCAATGCCTCACGAAGTTGCAGCTATGGTGAACTTTAATCTAAACAAAACCCAGAGTCTAAATGACGCCCTAAGGGCTGTATATATGGAGGTAGAGGGGGGGGGGGGGATTTCGTGGCCCTTGAGTGAGGGGTCTGATACCAACCCTAACTCTTGTTTGCCCACACATACGGACTCTAAAAACAGCCTATAGTTAAGTATTTCGAAATTACATGGGCCTGGCCCAATAATAAGGTGACGCAGCACCTAGAATAGCCTTTGGACGAAATTTATGAAGTGGCAACTTGTATATTTCATCCAAGGCTTCATGACTCCTTATGTTGGCTTCAAAGTCCTGAAATCATCACTTGTAACTCCGTTCTTGTTCCGCTTGTGCATGCCATCATCTCCAGGCTTGATCTTTCTCCAGTGTTCATCCCTCTTATACATGCCATGCCCTTCATTTGTAAGCAAAACAAATGTATCCAATTTAGGCAACATCATATTCTCATGAACATTAGAATCAGTACCAAGAAACAAAAATACCTGATAATTTAATTGGCGTGCGCGAGCTCTAGTAATTGGTCCAGTATATGTAGTAGTAGGGGCTGTGGGTGTAACAATGGTAATGATGTCCTCATTACTTCCTATGCATAGGCATCTTATAGGCAAACAAATTAAAATAGCAAGCAAAAACTAGGATATGCAAGGAAGTGGAAAGAAACAATAGCAATCTCAACATAACGAGAGGTAATTTTGTAACATGAAAATTTCTACAACCATATTTTCCTCTCTCATAATAATTACATGTGGGATCATAAGAAAATTCAAAAAAATATCTATCACATAAAATATTTTCAACACGATCCACATGCATGCGAAGTTGACACTCTTCAAAATAGTGGGATTAACATTAACTAAAGTCATGACCTCTCCAAACCCACTTTTTTCAAAAATTTCATAAGAGTGAACATTCTCCAAATATGTGGGATCTAAAGTTGACACTCTTCCAAACCCACTTTCAATAATATTGCAAGCACTATTATCAATCTCATATTCATCATGGGGCTTAAATAAAATTTCAAGATCATAAGAAGCACTATCACCCCTATCATGATCATTGCAACAAGTAGAGGACAAAGCAAAACTAGCATCCCCAAGCTTAGGGTTTTGCATATTATTAGCACAATTTACATCAATAAAATTTATAATAAAATCATTGCAATCATGCTTTTTATTCAAAGATCTATCGTGAAACGCTTCATAAAGTACTTCATCACAATTTTCAGATTCACGAATTTCAAGCAAAACCTCATAAAGATAAATTAGTGCACTGAACTCACTAGCAATAGGTCCATCTTAAATGGATCTCTTAAAGAGATTAGCAAGTGGTTGAGGATCGATCAAGTTTTAGCAAGCGAATATGCAAGCATATAGAAGGCACATGGAAACACAACCAAACAAAAGATCTAACGAGAAAAAGGCGAACGAAAAAGAGGGGCGAATAAAACAGCAATTTTTTGTGAAGTGGGGGAGAGGAAAACAAGAGGCGAATGGCAAACAATGTAATGCAAGGGAGAAGAGTTTATGATGGGTACTTGGTATGTCTTGACTTGGCGTAGATCTCACCGGCAACGGCGCCAGAAATGGCTAGTTGACGGGAGATCAAATCTTGACTTGACTTGGCGCAAATCTCCCCGGCAACGGCGCCAGAAATCATTCTTGCTACCTCTTGTGTATGCGTTGGTTTCCCTTCAAGAGGAAAGGGTGGTGTAGCAAAGTAGCGTAAGTATTTCCAACAATTTTTGAGAACCAAGGTACCAATCCAGTAGGAGACTACACGCAAATCGCCTAGTACCTGCACAAACATTCAAGAACCTTGCAACCAATGTGATAAAGGGGTTGTCAATCCCTTCACAGCTACTTGCAAAAGTGTGATCTGATAGAGATAATAAGATAAATATTTTTGGTATTTTTGTTGTATAGATTGGCAAGTAAAGATTGCAAAATAAACGGCGACAGAAATTGGCAAGTTGACGATAAACTAATATAATGTAAAATAGACCCGGGTCCATAGGTTTCATTAGTGGCTTCTCTCAAGATAGCATATATTACGGTGGGTGAACAAATTACTGCTGAGCAATTGATAGAAAAGCGCAAAATTATGAGAATATCTAGGCATGATCATGAACATAGGCATCATGTCCGTATCAAGTAGACCGAAACGATTCTGCATTTACTACTATTACTCCACACATCAACCGCTATCTAGCATGCATGTAGAGTATTAAGTTCATAAGAACAGAGTAATGCATTAAGAAAGATGACATAATGTAGAGGGATAAACTCAAGCAATATGATATAAACCCCATCCTTTTATCCTCGATGGCAACAATACAATACGTGCCTTGCTGCCCCTACTGTCACTCGGAAAGCTAAGCACTTCTCCCATTGCAAGAAAGATCAATCTAGTAGGCCAAACTAAACCGATAATTCGAAGAGACTTGCAAAGATATCAAATCATGCATATAAGAATTCAGAGAAGAATCAAATATTGTTCATTGATAATCTTGATCGTAAACCCACAATTCACCGGATCTCGACAAACACACCACAAAAAGTATTACATCGAATAGATCTCCAAGAACATCGAGGAGAACTTTGTATTGAGAACCAAACAGAGAGAAAAAGCCATATAGCTAATTACTATGGACCCGAAGGTCTGTGGTAAACTACTCACACATCATCGGAGAGGCTATGGTGTTGATGTAGAAACCCTCCGTGATCGAATCCCCCTCTGGCAGATCACCGAAAAAGGCCCCAAGATGGGATCTCACGGGTACAAAAGGTTGCGGTGGTGGAAAAGTGGTTTCGTGGCTCCCCTGGATGTTTTCAGGGTATAAGAGTATATATAGGCGAAAGAAGTAGGTCGGTGGAGCTACGAGGGGCCCACGAGGGTGGGGGGCGCGCCTACCTCCAGGGCGCGCCCTCCTGCCTCGTGGCCGCCTCGTTGCGTCTCTGACTACCACTCCGAGTCTCCTGGATTGCGTTTGTTCCAAGAAAGATCCTCGCGAAGGTTTTGTTCCGTTTGGATTCCGTTTGATATTCCTTTTCTTCGAAACACTAAAATAGGCAAGAAACAACAACTGGCACTAGGCCTCCCAAAAATAATATAAAAGAGCATATTAAAGCCCATTAAACATCCAAAACAGATTATATAATAGCATGGAATGATAAAAAATGATAGATACATTGGAGACGTATCAGCATCCCCAAGCTTAATTCCTGCTCATCCTCGAGTAGGTAAATGATAAAAGCAGAATTTTTGATGTGGAATGCTACCTAACATAATTTTCAATGTAATTTTCTTTATTGTGGCATGAATGTTCAGATCCAAAAGGTTCAAGACAAAAGTTTAATATTGACATAAAAATAATAATACTTCAAGCATACTAATAAAGCAATCATGTCTTCTCAAAATAACATGGCCAAAGAAAGTTATCCCTACAAAATCATATAGTATGGCTATGCTGTATCTTCATCACATAAAGTATTTAATCATGCACAACCCCAATGACAAGCCAAGCAATTCTTTCAGACTTTGATGTTCTCAAACCTTTTCAACTTTGACGCAATGCATGAGCTTGAGCCATGGACATAGCACTATAGGTGGAATAGAATGGTGGTTGTGGAGAAGACAACAAGGAGAAGATAGTCTCACATCAACTAGGCGTATGAACGGACTATGGAGATGCCCATCAATAGATATCAATGTGAGTGAGTAGGTATTGCCATGCAATGGATGCACTAGAGCTATAAGTGTATGAAAGATCAACAGAAGAAACTAAGTGGGTGTGCATCCAACTCGCTTTCTCATGAAGACCTAGGGCATTTTGAGGAAGCCCATCATTGGAATATACAAGCCAAGTTCTACAATGAAAAATTCCCACTAGTATCTGAAAGTGACAAAATAAGAGACTCTCTATCATGAAGATCACGGTACTACTTTGAAGCACAAGTGTCAAAAAAAAGATAGTAACATTGTCCCTTCTCTCTTTTTCTCTCATCATTTTTTTGGTGGGCTTCTTTGGCCTCTTTTTTTATTTGGGCTTCTTTGGCCACTTTTTTTTTTCTTCCGGGGTCTCATCCCGACTTATGGGGGAATCATAGTCTCCATCATCCTTTCCTCTCATGGAAAAATGCTCTAATAATGATGATCATCACACTTTTATTTACATACAACTCAAGAATTTCAAATCTATACTTAGAACAAATATGACTCTGTGTGAATGCCTCCGGCGGTGTACCGGGATATGTAATGAATCAAGAGTGACTTGTATGAAAGAATTATGAATGGTGGCTTTGCCACAAATATGATGTCAACAACATGATCATGCAAAGCAATAGGACAATGATGGAGCGTGTCATAATAAACGGAACAGTGGAAAGTTGCATGGCAATCTATGTCGGAATGGCTATGGAAATGCCATGATAGGTAGGAATGGTGGCTGTTTTGAGGAAGGTATATGATGGGTGTATGATACTGGCGAAACGTGTGCGGTATTAGAGAGGCTAGCAATGGTGGAAGGGTGAGAGTGCGTATAATCCATGGACTCAACATTCGACATAAAGAACTCACATACTTATTGCAAAAATCTATTAGTTATCAAAACGAAGTAGTACGCCCATGCTCCTAGGGGGATATATTGGTAGGAAAAGACCATCGCTCATCCCCGACCGCCACTCATAAGGAAGACAATCAATAAATAAATCATGCTCCGACTTCATCACTTAACGGTTCACCATACGTGCATGCTACGGGAATCACAAAATTGAACACAAGTATCTATCAAATTCACAACTACTCAACTAGCATGACTCTAATATCACCATGTTCATATCTCAAAACAATCATAAGGAATCAAACTTCTCATAGTATTCAATGCACTTTATATGATAGTTTTTATTATACCCATCTTGGACGCTCATCATATTAGGACTAATTTTATAGTCAAAGCAAATTACCATGCTGTTCTAAAATACTCTCAAAATAATATAAGTGAGGAATGAGAGATCAATAATTTCTATAAAATATAACCACCACCGTGCTCTAAAAAGATATAAGCGAAGCACTAGAGCAAAATTATCTAGCTCAAAAGATATAAGTGAAGCACATAGAGTATTCTAATAAATTCCGATTCATGTGTCTCTCCCAAAAGGTGTGTACATAAAGTATGATTGTGGTAAACTAAAAAGAAAAGAATCAAATCATACAAGACACTGCAAGCAAAACACATATCATGTGGTGAATAAAGATATAGCCTCAAGTAAAGTTACCGATAGACGAAGACGAAAGAGGGGATGCCTTCCGGGGCATCCCCAGGCTTAGCTTTTGGTTGCCCTTGAATCTTACATTGGGGTGCCTTGGGCATCCCCAAGCTTAGGCTCTTGCCACTCCTAATTCCAAAATCCATCAAATCTTTACCCAAAAACTTGAAAACTTCACAACACAAAACTTAAAAAGAAAATCTCATGAGCTCCATTAGTGTAAGAAAAAAAAAACCACCACTTTAAGGTAATGTAGTGAAATCATTATTTATTTATATTGGTGTTAAACCTACTGTATTCCAACTTCTCTATGGTTCGTACCCCCCGATACTAGCCATAGATTCATCAAAATAAGCAAACAACACAGGAAAAACAGAATCTATCAAAAACAGAATAGTCTGTGGTAATCTGTATCAAACAAATATTTCTGTAACTCCAAAAATTCTGAAATAAAATGGTGGACGTGAGGAATTTATATATTAATAATCTTCAAAAAGAATCAACATAAAATCGCTCTCCAGTAAAAAAATGGCAGCTAATCTCGTGAGCCCTAAAGTTTGTGTTTTTTACAGCAAGATCGCAAAGACATCACCCAAGTCTTCCCAAAGGTTCTACTTGGCACAAACACTAATTAAAACATAAAACCACATCTTAACAGAGGCTAGATGATTTTTTTATTACTAAACAGGAACAAAAAGCAAATAACAAAAATAAAATTGGGTTGCCTCCCAACAAGCGCTTTTCTTTAAAGCCTTATTATCTAGGCACTGAGATTTCGATGATGCTCACATGAAATACAAGAATTGAAGCGCAAAGAGAGCATCATGAAACACATGACAAACACATCTAAGTCTAACATACTTCCTATGCATAGGCATCTTATAGGAAAACAAATTAACATAGCAAGCAAAAACTAGGATATGCAAGGAAGTTGAAAGAAACAATAGCAATCTCAACATAACGAGAGGTAGTTTTGTAACATGAAAATTTCTACAACCATATTTTACTCTCTCATAATAAATACATGTGGAATCATAAGAAAATTCAACAAAATAGCTATCACATAAAATATTTTCAACACGATACACATGCATGCGAAGTTGACACTCTTCCAAAATAGTGGGATTAACATTAACTAAAGTCATGACCTCTCCAAACCCACTTTTCTCAAAAATTTCATAAAAGTGAACATTCTACAAATATGTGGGATCTAAAGTTGACACTCTTCCAAACCCTCTTTCAATAATATTTCAAACACTATTATCAATCTCATATTCATCATGGGGCTTGAATAAAATTTCATGATGATAAGAAGCACTATCACCCCAATCATGATCATTGCAACAAGTAGAGGACATAGCAAAACTAGCATCCCCAAGCTTAGGGTTTCGCATATTATTAGCACAATTTACATCAATAAAATTTATAATAAAATCATTGCAATCATGCTTTTTATTCAAAGATCTATCATGGATCGCTTCGTAAAGAACTTCATCACAATTTTCAGATTCATGAATTTCAAGCAAAACCTCATAAAGATAATCTAGTGCACTTTTAGCAAGTGGATGAGGATCCATAAACTCACTAGCAATAGGTTCATCATAATTGGATCTCTTAAAGAGATTAGAAAGTGGATGAGGATCGATAAAGTTTTAGCAAGCGAAGATACAAGCATATAGAAGGCACATGACAACACAAGCAAACAAAAGATCTAACGAGAAAAAGGTGAACAGAAAAGAGGGGCGAATAAAACGGCAATTTTTTGTGAAGTGGGGGAGAGGAAAACGAGAGGCGAATGGCTTATAATAATGTGAGAGGGAGAAGAGTTTATGATGGGTACTTGGTATGTCTTGACTTGGCGTATATCTCCTGGGCAACGGCGCCAGAAATGGCTAGTTGACGGGAGATCAAATCTTGACTTGACTTGGTGCAAATCTCCCCGGCAACGGCGCGAGAAATCCTTCTTGCTACCACTTAAGCATGTGTTGGTTTACCCTTGAAGAGGAAAGGGTGATGCAGCAAAGTAGCGAAGTATTACCCATTTATTGCGTTGGTTGCAAGGTTCTTGATTTTTTGTGCGGGTACTAGGCGATTTGCGTGTAGTCACCTACTGGATTGATACCTTGGTTCTCAAAAACTGAGGGAAATACTTACACTACATTGCTGCATCACCCTTTCCTCTTCAAGGGAAAACCAACTCATGCTCAAGAGGTAGCAAGAAGGATTTCTGTTGATACGTACATTTTACATCATGCTTTTATATCGATATTTACTGCATTATGAGCTGTTCTTACACATTATGTCACAATACTTATGTCTATTCTCTCTTATTTTACAAGGTTTACACGAAGAGCGAGAATGCCGGCAGTTGGAATTCTGGGCTGGAAAAGGAGCAAATATTAGAGACCTATTCTGCACAACTCAAAAAGTCCTAAAACTCCACGAAAGTCAATTTTGGAATATATTTAAAATATTGGATGAAGAAAGCACCAGAGGGGGGCCACACCCAGTCCACGAGGGTGGGGGCGCGCCCTACCCCCCTAGACGCGCCCCTTGCCTCGTGGGCCCCCTCACAGGCCTCCGGTGCCCATCTTTTGCTATATGAAGTCTTTCGCCCTGGAAAAAATCAGAAGGAAGCTTTCGGGACGAAGCGTCGCCGTCTTGAGGCGGACCTGGCGAAACCAATCTAGGGCTCCGTTGGAGCTATTCTACCGAGGAAACATCCCTCCGGGAGGGGGAAATCATCACCATCGTCATCACCATCAGTCCTCTCATCGGGAGGGGGTCAATCTCCATCAACATCTTCACCAGCACCATCTCCTCTCAAACCTTAGTTCATCTCTTGTATCCAATCTTTGTCTCAAAACCTCAGATTGGTACCTATGGGTTGCTAGTAGTGTTGATTACTCCTAGTAGTTGATGCTAGTTGGTTTATTTGGTGGAAGATCATATGTTCAGATCCTTTATGCATATTAATACCCCTCTGATTATGAACATGAATATGATTTGTGAGTAGTTACATTTGTTCCTGAGGACATGGGAGAAGTCTTGCTCTAAGTAGTCATGTGAATTTGGTATTCGTTCGATATTTTGATGAGATGTATGTTGTCTTTCCTCTAGTGGTGTTATGTGAACGTCGACTGCATGACACTTCACCATTGTTTGGGCCTAGGGGGAGGCATTGGGAATTAATAAGTATATGATGGGTTGCTAGAGTGACAGAATCTTAAACCCTAATTTATGTGTTGCTTCGTGAGGGGCTGATTTGGATCCATATGTTTCATGCTATGGTTAGGTTTACCTTAATACTTCATTTGTAGTTGTTGATGCTTGCAAGAGGGGTTAATCATAAGTGGGATGCTTGTCCAAGGAAGGGCAGTACCCAAGCACCGGTCCACCCTCATATCAAATTATCAAAGTAACGAGCGTGAATCATATGAGCATGATGAAAACTAGCTTGACGATAATTACCATGTGTCCTCGGGAGCATTTTCCTTTATATAAGAGTTTGTCTTGGCTTGTACTTTGCTACAAAAAGGATTGGGCCACCTTGCTGCACCTTGTTTACTTTTGTTACTTGTTACCCGTTGCAAATTACCTTATCACAAAACTATCTGTTACCGATAATTTCAGTGCTTGCAGAGCATACCTTACTGACAACCGCTTGTCATTTCCTTCTGCTCCTCGTTGGGTTCGACACTCTTACTTATCGAAAGGACTACGATACATCCCCTATCTTTTGGTTTATCAAGACTCTTTTCTAGTGCCGTTGCCGGGGAGTGAAGCCCCTTTAGTAAGTGGAATTTGGTAAGGAAAATTTTGTATAGTGTGCTGAAATTTACTGTCACTTGTTACTATGGAAAATAATCCTTTGAGGGGCTTGTTCGGGGTATCTTCACCCAGACCAGTAGAGCAAAGAGTTGCTCCTCAACCTGATGAACCTACTGAAAATGTTTACTTTGAAATTCCTTCGGGTATGATAGAGAGACTACTAGCTAAACCTTTTGCAGGAGATGGAACATTGCATCCCGATTTGCACCTAATCTACGTGGATGAAGTTTGTGGATTATTTAAGCTTGCAGGTACGCTCGAGGATGTTATCAGGAAGAAGGTATTCCCTTTGTCTTTGAAGGGAAAGGCATTGACATGCTTTAGGCTATGCGATGATATTGGCTCATGGAACTACAACCGATTGAAATTAGAATTTCATCAGAAGTTTTATCCTATGCATCTGGTTCATCGTGATCGTAATTATATATATAATATTTGGCCTCGCGAAGGAGAAAGTATCTCTCAAGCTTGGGGGAGGCTTAAGTCAATGTTATATTCATGCCCCAATCATGACCTCTCAAGAGAAATTATTATTCAAAAAATTTATTCTCGTCTTTCTCTCAATAATCGCTCCGTGCTCGATACTTCTTGTATTGGTTCTTTTATGACGAAGACTATTGAATTCAAATTGGATTTATTGGAAAGAATTAAACGCAACTCTAAAGATTGGGAACTCGACGAAGGTAAGGAGTCAGGTATAACGCCTAAGTTTGATTGTGTTAAATCTTTTATGGATAGTGATGCTTTTCGTGAATTTAGCACTAAATATGGACTTGACTCGGAGATAGTAGCTTCTTTCTGTGAATCCTTTGCTACTCATATTGATCTCCCTAAGGAGAAGTGGTTTAAATATCATCCTCCCATTGAAGTAAAAGTAGTTTAACCTATTAAAGTTGAAGGAAAGACTATCACTTATAATGTTGATCCTATTATTCCTAGCGCTTATATTCAGAAACCACCTTTCCCTGCTAGAATAAAGGATCACGCTAAAGCTTCAACTGTGGTTCGTAAGAGTAATACTAGAACACCTACACCCCCTGAGCAAACTAAAGTTGAACCTAGTTTTGCTATGGTTAAAGATCTCTTGGTCGATAATATTTTTGGGCATGTTATTTACTTCTGTGATGAAGCTGCTAGAATTGCTAGACCCGATACTAAAAATAAACATAGACCTGTTGTAGGCATGCCTGTTATTTCTGTTATAATAGGAGATCATTGTTATCATGGCTTATGTGATATGGGTGCTAGTGCGAATGCAATACCTCATTCTTTATACGAAGAAATTATGCATGATATTGCACCTGCTGAGTTAGAAGGTATTGATGTTACAATTAAGCTTGCCAATAGAGATACTATCTCACGAGTTGGGATTGTTAGAGATGTTGAAGTCTTGAGTGGGAAAGTTAAATATCCTATTGATTTTCTTGTTCTTGGTACCCCACAAGATGACTTTTGTCCCATTATATTTGGTATATCCTTCTTGAATATTGTTAATGCTAAGATAGATTGAAAAAAGATGTTGTTACTATTGGTTTAGGAGATATGTCTGATGATTTTAATTTTGCTAAATTTCGTAGACAACCCCATGATAAGTAATGCCTAGTAAAGATGAAATTATTGGTCTTGCTTCTATTGTCGTTCCTCCTAATGATCCTTTGGAACAATATTTGTTAGACCATGAAAATGATATGTTTATGAATGAAAGAAGGGAAATAGATGAAGTATTCTTTAAACAGGGACCTATTCTGAAACACAACTTGCCTGTTGAAATTCTAGGGGATCCTCCTCCACCCAAGGGTGATCCCGTGTTTGCGCTTAAACCATTACCTGATACTCTTAAATATGCTTATCTTGATGAAAATAAGATATATCCTGTTATTATAAGTGCTAACCTTTAAAAGCAAGAAGAAGAGAAATAATTGAAAACTCTGAAGAAGCACCATGCTGCTATTGGACATACTCTGGATGATCTTAAGGGCATTAGTCCCACTCTATGCCAGCAAAAAATAAAATTGGAGAAAGACGCTAAACCGATTGTTGATCACCAACGACGGTTAAATCCTAATATGAAAAAATGGTAAGAAAAGAAATACTAAAGCTTCTGGAGGCAGGTATAATTTATCCTGTTGCTGATAGTCAGTGGGTAAGTCATGTCCATTGTGTCCCTAAGAAGGGAGGTATTACTGTTGTTCCTAATGATAAAGATGAATTGATTCCACAAAGAATTGTTACATGTTATAGAATGGTAATATATTTCTGCAAACGAAATAAAGGTACTAAAAAGGTGCATTACCCTTTACCTTTTATTGATCAAATGCTAGAAAGATTATCCAAACATACACATTTTTGCTTTCTAGACAGTTATTCTGGTTTCTCTCAAATACCTGTGTCAAAAGAGGATCAAGAAAAGACCACTTTTAATTGCCCTTTCGATACCTTTGCTTATAGACGTATGCCTTCTGGTTTATGCAATGCACCTGCTACCTTTCAAAGATGTATGACTGCTATATTCTCTGACTTTTGTGAAAAGATTATTGAGGTTTACATGGATGATTTTTCCGTATATGGAACTTCTTTTGATGATTGCTAAAGCAACCTTGATCGAGTTTTGCAGAGATCTGAAGAAACTAATCTTGTCTTGAATTGGGAGAAGTGCCACTTTATGGATAATGAAGGTATTGTCTTGGGGCATAAAATTTCTGAAAGAGGTATTGAAGTTGATGAAGCTAAAGTTGATGCTATTGAAAAGATGTCGTTCCTAAGGACATCAAAGGCATAAGAAGTTTCCTTGGTCATGCCGGTTTCTATAGGAGGTTCACTAAAGACTTCTCAAAAATTTCTAGGCCTCTCACTAATCTCGTGCAAAAAGATGTTCCTTTTGTCTTTGATAATGATTGTGTAGAAGCATTTGAAATACTTAAGAAAGATTTGATTTCTGCACCTATTGTTTAGCCACCTGATTGGAATTTACCCTTTGAAATTATGTGTGATGCTAGCGATTATGCTGTAGGTGCTGTTCTAGGACAAAGAGTTGATAAGAAATTAAATTTATCCAATATGCTAGTAAAACTCTAGACAGTGCCCAAAGAAATTATGCTACTACTGAAAAAGAATTTTTAATAGTTGTATTTGCTTGTGATAGGTTCAGACCTTATATTGTTGATTCTAAAGTAACTGTTCACACTGATCGTGCTGCTATTAAATATCTTATGGAAAAGAAAGATGCTAAACCTAGACTTATTAGATGGGTTCTCTTGCTAAAAGAATTTGATTTGCATATTATTGATAGAAAGGGAGCTGAGAACCCCATTGCAGACAACATATCTAGGTTAGAGAATGTTCTTCATGACCCACTACCTATTGATGATAGCTTTCCTGATGAACAATTAGCTGTCATAAATGCTTCTCGTACTGCTCCATGGTATGCTGATTATGGCAATTACATTGTCGCTAAGTTTATACCACCTAGTTTCACATGCCAGCAAAAGAAAAAGTTTTTCTATGATTTATTACATTACTTCTAGGATGACCCACACCTTTATAAAGAAGGAGTAGATGGTGTTATTAGACGTTGTGTACCTGAGCATGAACAAGAACAGATCCTACGCAAGTGTCACTCTGAGGCTTATGGAGGACACCACGCTGGAGATAGAACTGCACATAAGGTATTGCAATCCAGTTTTTATTGGCCTACTCTCTTCAAAGATGCCCATAAGTTTGTCTTGTCTTGTGATGAATGTCAAAGAATTGGCAATATTAGTAGACGTCAAGAAATGCCTATGAACTATTCACTTGTATTATATGGGACCGTTTCCTTCCTCTAATGGCTATACACATATTTTAGTTCCTCTTGACTATGTTACTAAGTGGGTAGAAGCTGTTCCAACTAGTAGTGCTGATCATAATACCTCTATTAAGATGCTTAAAGAAGTTATTTTCCTGAGGTTTGCAGTCCCTAGATATTTAATAACTGATGGTGGTTCACATTTTATTCATGGTGCCTTTCATAAAATGCTTGCTAAGTATGATGTTAATAATAGAATTGCATCTCCATACCACCCACAGTCTAGTGGTCAAGTAGAACTAAGTAACAGAGAGATCAAATTAATTTTGCAAAAGACTGTTAATAGAACTAGAAAGAATTGGTCCAAGAAACTTGTTGATGCATTATGGGCCTATAGATCTGCATATAAAAATCCTATGGGTATGTCTCCGTATAAAATGGTTTATGGAAAAGCATGTCAATTACCTCTTGAAGTACAACCTAAGGCATATTGGGCAATTAAAGAGCTCAATTATGATTTCAAACTTGCCGGTGAGAAGAGGCCATTTGACATTAGCTCACTTGATGAATGGAAAAGTCAAGCCTATGAGAATGCCAGATCATTTAAAGAAAAAGTTAAAAGATGGCATGACAAAAGGATACAAAAGCGTGAGTTTAATGTAGGTGATTATGTTTTGCTATACAACTCTCGTTTAATATTTTTTGCAGGAAAACTCCTCTCTAAATGGGTAGGTCCTTATGCTATCGAGGAGGTCTGTCGTTCCAGTGCCATAACAATCAACAACTTCAAAGGCACGAATCCGAAGCTGGTGAACGGTCAAAGAATCAAATATTATATCTCAGGTAATCCCATGAATGTTGAAACTAATTTCATTGAAACCGTAACCCCGGAGGAATAAATAAGGGACACTTTCCAGAATGTTTCAGACTCCAAAAAGGAATAGGTATGTGGTACGGTAAGTAAACTGACTCCAAAACAGTTCTAATAGCAATTTTTCTCCGTTTTGGAATATTTAAGAAAATAGGAAAATAAGAAGTAATCCGGGAAGGACACGAGGCATCCACGAGGGAGGAGGGCGCGCCCCCTACCCCCCTGGGCGCGTCCCCCTGCCTCGTGGGCACCTCGTGTGCTCTCCGGACTCCGTTTTCTTGCCCGATACTTCTTTTTGGTCGGCAAAAATTCATTATATAATCTCCCGAAGGTTTTGACCACCGCACCACGCAAATATCCTCTGCTTTTGTTTCGAGCTGTTTTTCTGACAGATTTTTACGCAGATATATGTTGTCATATGATATCTTATGCTAAAGTAACAATCTATTCACAATGTCAAGTATGAATCAGAAACTTAATTGAAAACTAACAAACTATGATCTCGGTCATTGAAGCAATTGCAATTTATCATAACATCGGAAAGAGTCAATATAAGAGCTTTTCAGCAAGTCCACATACTAAACTATCGTTTACTCTTTCACAATTGCTAGCACTCACGTAATACTTATGGGTATGAAGTCTTAATCGGACACAGAGAAAGATAGGGGCTTATAGTGTTGCCTCCCAACCTTTTACCTCAAGGGTAATGTCAACAATAATAGTTTATGGTAACTTATATCCAATTGGCTATATATATCAGGATCTTTCCAACACAATGTGCTTGCCAAAGGATAAAGTATAAAAAGGAAAGGTGAAGATCACCATGACTCTTGTATAAGACATGAGACAAAAATAAAAGATAGGCCCTTCGCAGAGGGAAGCAGAGGTTGTCATTTGCTTTTATAGTTGGATGCACAAAATTTTAATGCGAAAGTGTTGGTGTACTAGAGTAGGGGTACCCTAGTATCCCGAACTCGTGCACGGGCAGTCGCAGCACCCCGCGGCAAGGCTTGCCAGGTGACCGCCAAGGTCCTCCGTGGTTCCTTTGGAGCCATTCAAGAACAAAGTATTTAAGCCAAGGAGACAAGGCCCCGGCAAGAGGAGCTTTCCGGGAAGGCCACTCAAGGCACCTAGAAGACAAGGCCCCGGCAAGAGGAGCTTGCCGGAAGGCCCGATGGCGACAAGCTTCCGGACGCGCCAAGACAACAACCGCGGCAAGGCTCTTGCATGGCGATTCCTCCGTTCTGCGCTCCAGCACATCCACCAGCGTGTCGCCATGGGACCTTTCGGTAGCGTGGCAAGAGGTCTGTCGCCAGCGGAGCGGTGGCAGCGGTCTTGACAAGATTGCCATCGTGGCAGCGGCGGCGTCCCGACGGTCCCTTTCGCATTGTTTAGTCGACTTAGACGGGCATTTAATGCCTTTGTCCCCAGCCGTCGGGTTAGGTATGATACAACGTACAAGTAGCTGTACCAACCACGACTCCTTTTACGTTTTGCCCTTGTCTCGTTGCCACCGTCGGAGACCCTTGAGCATATAAAAGGAGGCCCATGCGCAATGTAGAGGGGGGTTCGGTTCATTCGAAACCAGAGAACACTCACGCTAGGTCTTGTAGCTCTCAGCGCTCCCTAGCAAGAACACAATACAATCAGACAAGCTGCAGTAGGAGTATTATCTCTCCGGAGAGCTCCGAAGCTGGGTAAATTGCTCGTGTGCTTTGCCTCGATCTACTCTTCGTGCGAGCTCCGCCGCCCACCGAACCGAAAGGGGATCGGTTTGCCGGTCCCATAGGTGTTCGTGGGTCAGATCAGCTTCCCCGACATCTTTGGCGCGCCAGGTAGGGGCTCGGTCGAGGCTGTGTGAACCTGATCCGGCGTTCACACGAGCTACATCTTCATCATCTTCATCGACATGCCACCGAAGAAGAAGGCTTCGGCGGCAGCGGATCCGTCCACGTCGATTCCACCACCACCGGAGCAAATGGGTGGTGGGGTAGACACCGGCGGAAGAACGGGCGTCGGCGAGGGAACTCATGATGCTGCCAAGTCCAAGGACAAGGCTGCACAGACCTCGGCGTCCGTACACGCACCGCGCCCATCTCAGGAGGCGCGGGACCGACAGCGTCATGGTATTCACAGTACCATACGCTCGTTGGATCAAGATCGAGCTGGTGGATCCCGAGGCCCTCAAGACCAGCATGCCTGCCAACACGCTGGCACGAGCGAGGCACGGTCGCCTGGACGGGATACTGCTCCTTCTAACATAGTTAGGAGTCTGAGCATATCCCGCTCCTCGCACCGTTCGCCACTTCCGCCCACCCAGAAGCTTTGGCGAGAGCTCAACTGCTCCTAGATTACCCTCCAACAGCCGACAAGGTCGATGAATGGAGGGCCACCATCCAGAATCTCATCGGCTTTGCCAGCGGAGACACTCGCGGCAACCGACTACATCGCTGCCGCGGCGGGGCGACAAAACACGAGCGGTGGCGGCGAAACCTGTGGGGTGCAACCACCATGCACTCTCCACCCGAAGACCAAGATCGCCGACTCGCGGATCCACCTCGACAGCGACTCCACGCGTCATCAGATCCATGAGCTCGTCGCGATCAGCGCCAAGTTCTTCACGAATGACAACAAGAAGGCGCTCGAACTGCGCCGGCGCCCGAAGAAGCGCGCATCAATCCGACCAGCGCGCTGGGCCCTCTGTCGACATGCATGTGCCGGGGAACCAGCGACTTGCCGTCGTGATGGGTGCCCTGCGTTCACTTTCGTGAGCTGCGGCAAGTCCAATGGCCCAGAAGAAGAATTTCAAGCCAGATGTACGGAGAAGTATGACAGCAAGACGCGTCGTCGGAGTTCCTCAAGCATCTACACCATTGCGGTGCAAGCTGCGGGGCGAGGCGACAAGATCTGGCCAACTACTTCCGCGGTACTCAAGCCCAATGTCGATCTGGCTCATGCACTTGCCGGACAACTCCATATCCTCTTGGGCAGATCTGTGCCATCGGTTTGTCGGCGCCTTCACGGTGACCACAAGCCCCATGGCCAAGAGAGCGACCTTCATCTGCTAGCCCGGAAGGAAGGAGAGCCCTGCGCAAGTACATTCAGAGATTCAGCCATGTGCGGCACAACATCCCAGATGTCCACCCTGCCCATGCGGTGATCAGCGCGTTCCATCGAACGTCGCGAAACCGCGGGATCTGGAAGGAGATGGTGATGTGCAAGATCGAAGACGTCGATGAGCTGTATGCCTGGCCGATAAGTGTCGCATCTTGAGGAAGGAGGAGACTCCCAGAGAATCTGAAGCGGCAGGATCTCGATAGTGAGGGTCCGCCCGGCAAAGAAAAGCCGGCGCGAGTGCAGGGAAGAACAAGGGCAAGGACGTGCTAGTTGTCGAAGCAGTCCGAAGCAATGAGGTGGCGCCAAGAAAGCCAAAGTTGGTAGCTCCGGCAAGGAGGTTGCCGCGGGCACCAACTGCCGGTATGGCGATCGCCGACAAGCGAGATGGCTCCAACAAGCGATCTTGCAAGATCCACCGCACCAAGGGCCATGATCTCGAGCTGCAAGAAAGTCGAGCAGCTTGTCGAGCAACAAAAGGCTGAGTACAAGCGACGCGACAAGGAGAAGGCTCGGGAAGGTCTTTGGAGGAGCTAGCAAGAAACGTCCGGGCCGAGGAGGGGCGCCGCGGCAAGGCCAAGCAGCGGCAAGGAGACAGACCTCCCCAAGGCCGCGACAAGGATGAAGATGATGACGATGACGAGGACATGGATGATGACGAAGCTGACGAGCAGGAGTTCCAGAAAGCCACAGAGGTCTTATGCGTTGACGGCGGTGCTTCTCTGCATACTTCACACCGCCAACTCAAGCAGTGGATGCGGGAAGTCAATGCGGCAGAACCATCCGTCGAGTCACGCAAGCCTCTGAAATGGTCCAACACGCCTATCATCTTTGATATTGAGGACCACCCCGATCGCATAACTGCGGTCGGGTGCTTGCCGATGTTGGTTTCCCCAACTATCCGCAACCTCAAGGTCACTAAGATGCTAGTTGACGGCGGGGCCGGCTTGAACCTAATCTCCTCAGCGGTACTCCAGAAACTTCAGATCCCTGACAGCGAGCTCGAAGAGACCGGCACATTCCAAGGAATCAATCCGGGAAGGAGCAAGCCGAAGGGAAAGATCACGTTGCCGGTGACATTTGGCAGCGAGTTGAACTTCAGGACTGAGAGGGTCACTTTTGACGTTGCTGATTTTCCATTGCCTTACAATGGGATACTCGGCCGTCCAGCACTCGCCAAGTTCATGGCGGCCTCTCACTATGCATACAACATGTTGAAGATGCCAGGCCCGATAAGTGTCATCTCTGTCCCTGGCGACAAGAAGGATGCTCTTATCTGCGCCGACAAGATCTACCGGGAAGCAGCAGCTGCAACAGATAGCAAATCACTTGCTACTGAAGCTCCCGGGGGGAAGAAGAAGACCAAGTCCGGCAAGAGCACATGGATGACATAGTGGTCAAGAGCAAGAACAAGGCAACTCTGATTCAAGATTTAGACGAAACCTTTGCAAATCTGCGCAAGATCAACCTCAAGCTCAACCCCGAGAAGTGTGTGTTTGGAGTCCCCTCCGGCAAGCTTCTCGGGTTCTTCGTGTCTCAGCGGGGAATTGAAGCCAATCCCGACAAGATCAAGGCCATTGAGCAGATTGAAGCACCAAAGCGCTTCAAGGATGTGCTAAGAACTTGCGGTTCGTAGCTGCTCTCAAAGAGTTTATCTCTAGGTCTGCTGAAGGCCTACGCCATTTTCAAAATATTGAAAAGGCAGGTCCAATGAAATGAACTCCGGAAGCGGAGGCTGCGCTGCAGGACTTAAAGAGATACCTGTCCTCCACTCCTATACTTGTCGCACTTAAGCCACAAGAGAAGTTGCTGCTATATATAGCGGCAACCAATCAAGTGGTTAGTGCTGCGTTAGTAGCGGAGAGGGAGGCAGATGATGAGCTAGCAACCACGGCGGAGGCATCCAACGACAAGCAAGGAACTTCACCGGCAAGCTCTGGTCCCGACAAAGATAGGTCTGCGCAGGCGTATGAGAGGATGCAGAAAAGGATGGTGCATCGCCCAGTTTACTTTGTCAGTTCCCTTCTGCAGGGGGCTAGGTTAAGGTACTCTGGTGTGCAGAAATTGCTTTTCGGCCTTCTCATGGCCTCGAGAAAGCTGCGCCATTACTTTCAAGCACATGAGATCACAGTCGTCACTCGCTTTCCGCTGAAGAAGATAATTGCAAAATCCGAGGCAACAGGCAGGATTGTCTAGTGGGCCTTTGGAACTGTCAAGCTTTGGTCTCAAGTTTGAGAGCACTTCAACTATCAAAGAAGAGTTGGCGGAGTTCATAGCAGAATGGGCGCCAACACAGGATGAAGAAATTCGAAACGAGCATCCCGTCAAGGAAGCGAGCAAAGAGTGGCTGATGTACTTTGATGGTGCCTTCTCGCTACAAAGGCGCCGGTCTTGGCGTCTGCTTGTCGCACCCACGGAGAGCACCTCAAGCACATAGTCCAGATGCACTTTCCCAAGGAGGAAGCAACAAACAATACTGCAGTAGTATGAAGGTTTGCTTGCGGTCTCGAGATAGCGGTAGACCTTGGGATCAAGAAGCTCATTGTCGGGGTGACTCACAGCTTGTCGTCCGCCAAGTGAACAAGGATTATCGAGTCCGTTGATGGAAGCCTATGTTGATGAAGTGAGAAAGCTAGAAGAGCACTTTGACGGCCTACAGATGGAACATGTTCCAAGAGCTTAGAACTATATTGCTGATGGCTCACAAAGTCGCCGCACTCAAGTTACACAATGGAACCAGGGATTTTTGTGCTCAAGCTGACTCAACCGATCGTAACACAATCAATGGACAGAACAAGAAGAGGAAGTTGATTTCGGTGACTATTTTCTGGCGAGCTTCCCGAAGCCGCCGCCAAGAAGGTCCCCAAGATCAACACCAAGAGTCTTGAGGAGCAGTCTGCTCCGACAAGCCCTAGGGTTTGTTTCGTTGAAGCGAGCGCTCCCGACAAGTTTTGCTCCAGCAAGCTTGTCGGGAAGGTCAACTCGGCTGAGCCGCGAGTTCTTGCCGTGAAGCGGATGTTCCGCAGCAGCAGATATGCCTTTAGTCCTTGTTGTCGAGCCACAAGCTCCGGCATGGGCACAGCGAGATCGTCCGTTTCCTTCGAACGGAGAACATCCCAAGAGCAAGAAGAAGCGAAAAGAGTAGCCCGGCAGTCAAGTATGTACCAGTTTGTTGACAACACACTGTACATGAAGAAGACTCAACGGTGTGAAATTGAAGTGTATCCACGGGAAGATGGACGAAGCTGTTGGCGAGAGATACACGGAGGCATATGTGGTCACCACATTGGCGCCAAAGCACTTGCCGCAAAGCTTTCCGGCAAGGTTTCTTTGGCCGACAGCCCTCCGGGATGCAATCGCACAAGTAACCAAGTGTGGGCGTGTCGGTTCCATTCCAAGAAAACACACCAGCCAGCTCAAGCTCTCCAGACGATCCCTTTATCCTGGCCATTTTCGATGCGGGGCTCGACATCCTTGGCCCCTTTCCCGAGCTGTCGGGGCTTTGAGTACTTATGCGTGGCAATCGACAAGTTCACAAAGTGGCGGAAGTGGAAGCGATGAGGAAGGTGACAGCACGGTCGGCGATCAAGTTCTTGGTCGATTGTTTGCAGTTTCGGGATTCCTAACAGGATCATCACCGACAATGGCACGCAATTCACGAGTCGCACCTTCATGCAGTACGTCCAAGATCTTGGCGCCAAGGTCTGCTTTGCTTCTGTTGCTCATCCAACAAGTAACGGTCAAGCGGAGAGGGCAAATGCTGAAGTGCTACATGGGCTCAAGACCAGAACTTTCGACAGGCTGCACAAGTGCGGAAGAAACTGGATTGAGGAGCTGCGGTGGTTCTTTGGTCGATCGGACGACGCCAAATCGAGCCATTGGCCGACACCTTTAATCTCTAGTCTATGGAGCGAGGCAGTTCTCCCCACGGAACTTCGTATCACGGGACACCTCGAGTGCTCGCTTATGATGAGCTTGAGCAAGAGCAGCTACGACAAGATGACGCGCTGCTACTTGAGGAGGACCGTCTTCAGGCCGCTGTACGAGCTACTCAATATCAGCAAGCTTTGCGCCGCTAACATAGCCGCAAAGTTAGTGCCAGAAGTCTCGAGGAAGGCGACCTTGTTCTTCGGCGCGTTCAGTCCGCCAAGAATTCCAACAAGTTGACACCGAAGTGGGAAGGCCCTTACCGGGTGAGACGAGTCACTAGGCCTGGCGCTGTCCGCCTTGAGACCGAAGATGGCATTCCGGTGAGCAACTCCTGGAATATTGAGCATCTTCGTAAGTTTTACCCGTAGGGTGCGGTTGTCGGAACCTGTTCCGACAACCACCTTTTGTACAAGTCTTGCCGATGTTGCATGTAATCCTTTGTACAAAGCCGGGCGCAGATCCCGTGCATAAGTAAAGCTCATGTGCTCCGCACAACTTGTCAATTTCATGCTTTCATCATTTTATTGCATGCGTTATCTGACACTTTGTGCAGCACCTACACCCGGTAAGCAATAACGAGCCGCAAAGCTCCATAACTTTATTTTCTCTTCTTTCTCTTTCTCAAAGAAAGGAAGGTTCCCTCGCACACAAGTTAGCCAGGGGGGAAGGAGAAGATAATGGTCTGGACCAAATGTCGCTCGAAGAAATTTCGCCTTACCAGGAAGCAAACGACAAAAAAGCTAAGTTGCCAAAGTTTGAGCAATCAGTTTTTAAATTTTTAAGTTATCTTCCTCGAACGACCGTGCTTTGTATGGAAAACCTGTGCGCGGAGGAACCAACTCGTAGCTAGTTGCGCCCTTACTTTGTTTCGTGTCCGCTCAACAACTTAAGTGAGCTGCGACTAGTTGCGACAAGGTTGCTTGTCGGAAGCGGCACCGCCAGCAGGCTGCTGACGTCCCGCACTCAGCGCTCACGGCAAAGGTGCATGCGCCGACAAGTTCCCTAAAAGCGTAGGGCAAAAACATACAAAGGAAGGAATCAAGTAAAGGAAATAACATTGCAATCACTGCCCGAAATAGAGTTATATTACAAAATAGCTTGTCGCAGCTCTAATAGATTGTTCTCCTAACATGACTAGCAGCGACAAGGAAAAGATAAAACGGGTGGCCTAATCTACGCGGTCGCCATCAACCCTCTTGATCTTGCTCACCTTGTCCACAATGGGTGCGACAAGGGTCTTGAGCGCCTCCACATCGGCATCCGGCGGCAGGGACTTGAGGACGTTGGTGAGGTTGAGACCTGGATTGCGGAAGGCCACCTTCATCAGCACCTTTTGAAGAGCTCCCGCGCAGATCTGGCGCGACTCGTCGGCCAGCTGCTTTGGGATCTTTTCCCGGAGTCGTTGGAGGGCCGTCACCACGCCTTTGAAGAACAAGCTGAGCTTGGCGCTGGGTTGGAGATGCTCATCGGAGGAGTACCCGAGATCCACCAGCCCCAGCTCCGTCAGTTCCCTGTCGATGGCGGCGGCAACATTCACGAGACCCTCGGTCCAGTGCTCCACATTCTCCCTGAAGGTGTTCTGGGCGGTAGTAGCACTCGCCAGCAGCGCCTCGTCGACCTTGATCTTCTCCAACAAGGCCACCTCCCGCTCCCTGGCACCCTCCAGCGTCTAAGTCAAAGTAGTCAGCTTCAACTCAAGATCTGCCTTAGAGTCCTTGACGGCACCGAGCTCCTTGCTCCTCTCGGCGAGACGGCCCTGCAGCTCGCCAAGAGTGTAGGCGTCCTTCTCGCGCTAATGCTTGAATGCAGCAAGTTCCTCGCCGCTCTTCTTCAGACTGGCCTCCAGCTGCGTCACCTTCGTCTCCAGCTCCTTCTTGGCGGCCTCGGCAGCTGTGGCGGCATCCTTTGCTTCCTTGATAGCCCCGCCAAATGTCTGCACACGCGTGGCAAGATCTTCTTCATGGCTATCAAGATTGACCTTCCTCTGCGCCAATTCGCCTTCCTGTGCAGACAGCTTCTCAGTAGCAAGCCTTTGTTGGTCTTCAGCTTTAGCCTTCTCGAGGAGGAAGGCTTTACGCTCCTCGACGAGTCGCTCCCGCTCCTCTGCCAAGGTCCGGAGAGCTTCCTGATTGATGCCCCGGAGCTCCTCCGCGCGCTTCTCGATGTCTGCTCCTGCCTTCGCGACAAGCGCTTCCCGGGATTCCAGCTTGGCTTGTCGGGCGCGGTAGAGCGACAGCAGCTTCCTCAGCAGCTCCTCCTCCTCAGACTCGCCGCTGCTGCTGCTTGGCGCGTCGACCAGCGTCAGCCAGCGAGGCGAGCAGCTCTTCGTCAAAGTCTCTCCTTGACCGGCGCCATGGGCTCGGCGCCTGGGGAGCTCGATGAAGACGCTTCTCGCCGCCTTCGATAAGCGCGGGCTGGGGCTCTTGAACTGTGGCTGGAAGCGATGGCGGAGGGATCGGCGGTCGGCGTGGCGCTGGCGCTCCTGCGGCCTCGGGCCGTCGGTCGATCGCCGGACCCTCGCCCGGCCTCTCGGCAGCAGCCTTGGCGGCCTCTTCGCGGCGGAATCGCCGGCGCCAGCCTCTTCCTCAATGGCGGCGGCGTCGTCGAGATTAAGCGCCGTCCTCCTCGCTGGCGACCTCAGTCTCCATCGGCTCTGCGGCGGATGGATCTGACGACCAGAAAAAGAAAGAACAGTCAAGCAAATGTTCAAAAAGAAAGTCAGAAGAAGAAGAACACAAGGGAAGTTTTTAAGCAAGAGGGTTACCTATGCCAGGATCTGCAGCCGTGGTCTCAACCACCGGAGGATCGCTGGCGCTATCCCTTGCCGGAGAACTGCCCCTTGCCGGAGAAGCCTCCCTTGTCGGAGAACGCTCCCTTGCCGGGGTATCCTCCCTTGGCGGTGTAGTCGACGTAGATGGCACGTCGGGAGCGGCTTCCGGGCACTCTTGGTGAGGCTGCTCTGCTCCTACACAAACCAACAGTCAGATATCAGTCAAGAAAGAGCACCCATGTACGCTAAACAGCAAAAAGTAAACCATATACTTACGCTGGGGGCTGCGCTGGGGGCTGCTTTGTGGAAGAGTTGCCGGGTCCGGCAAGGTGGTCTCGGACGCGCCTCCTGTTGTCGCGGTGGGATCATCCTCGATGACAACCACCGGGACCTTGGCTCTCTTCGACGCTCTCTGGGCCAGCGTCCTGAAAAGGAAAGAGTTCAGAGTGAAGCAAATCAGATACAAGACAAAGCAACAAAATTGAAGAACTACAAGTACAACACGGAGTCTTACTCTTCTTCTTCCTCGTCCGGAGCTGGCGGAGAGATCAAATTCTGGCTCGCCTCCGGTGCGATGAGGCGGAGGAGTGGTTCCTTGACCGCTTGGCGGGAGTAGCAGCAGATGGCTGGGAGGCCCGCTCCGATTGCTGCAGCGGCGTGAGGTGCTCCAGCAACAAGTGCTTGCAGCGGTGGAGGCGCGTCAGCGGCAGTCTGGCGGCTGTTAGCCCGTCTGCCGCCCGTTTGCCTCCAACCTTGCGGAGGCGCCTTCTTGAGTGGAGCTGGGGGCTCCGCTCGCGGCAAGCTGCTAGATGGTGGGAGGAGGCGCCCTCGGCGGGTTCGCTCGAATCGGCTTTAGGTTCGGCAAGCTCCTCCTCGCGGCAAACTCCCTTCGCTCGACAAGGCTTGCCGCCTCTGCTGCCTCTGCCTCCTCCACGGTGAACCAGATTGCCCGGCGGCAGCTGCTGCCGCTTCTTCCAGCCTGGTGGTGATGCGCTGCATCTCGTCGTCAGTGGTGTCGCGGGTGAGGCCCCTCTGCTCGTCGGGGCGGACGGGCACTTCTACCAGGCTGTCAAAGAATTCTCGCACGACGTCATCTGCTGGCTCTTGCCAAGTGGGGATGATTCCATGCGAGTCGCACAATGGCATCATTGCACGGATGCGGTCGAGTGAAGAATTGTTGCACAACGGAACTACGCCCCTCGGCAACCTGAACATTTCGGGATGGTCTGGGTCGGGCTTGAACAGCTCCAAGAGCATCGCGTCAAGTTCCAAGACTGTGAAATTGAAATTAAGGCCGGGCCACAACCGCATGATATCTGCCGCGTTCTGAAACTCCCAAGCAGGCCTCCTCCTCTCCTGCAAAGGAAGCGTCTGGGCGAAGGAAATCTCATGTGATTGTGTTTACGGTGAGGCCGGCAAGTCTAAGGCGAAGATTCGGTGACTGCAATCTTCAGCCTAGCATCTTCCGGCCATGTTACTCCAATCGTTGCCGCACACTATTGGGGTTTGGCGCTGGCGGTGAAGGGCTGCGGGTTCTCCTCAACAATCCAACACCAATCTGCCTCCATTCCTCCCACTTGCTGCGGAGCTCTCCTCCAGATAGGCTTCCTTCTTGCCGATCCTTGAGATCCAAGCGATTCCTCCGGCAAGTGGCTCTCCTCTCGACTCGGGCATGAAGAAGTGGCGAAGAGGGCTACGTTTGGGTGGACTCCGACAAAATTTTTGCAAAGATGTGCGAAAACTGCCATGGTCGAGACAGCATTGGGGTGAAGTCAAGGAGGCGGAACCCGTGAGTGTTCATGATATCGCAGAAAAATTCAGAGAAGGGCGGGCGAGCCCGCAATAGAAGAACAGTCTTGAAGAAAGGGTGCCCAGTTGGGGCTAGTTCAAAGCAGCGGCTGGGAGTACCGCCGCGCGCTGGATGCGCCGCGTCTCCGTCGACTAGAAGAGGTAGTGGTTCTCCCTCAGCTCCTTGCGGCGAGCTGGGGGAAGATGGCCCGCTCCTTCGCAGGCCTTTCGAGCCGCTGCGCCTCGGCCGACTTCACGCCCTTCCCTTGTCGGCTTTGAGCCATGGCGGGCGGTGGGGAGACCGGCGGCGTTGGTGGTACTGGTGGCGATGGGGGCGGGCGCTGCTCTCTTGAACTTGGGAAGAAGGCGGAGCAGCGGAGGTTTTTCGAGATTGGACAGCAAATGGCGAGGTGGGCGAACTGCCCTGTTTCCCTGCTTATAAAGAGGGAGGCGGACGTTCCGCCTTTCGAATAAAGAAACCCCCCACGATCTCTCCCACGATGCCGCATTAACGCGTGCCGTTGGAGGGCGTGGTGGATCCGGAGTGAGTTACAACGTACCCAGACCCGCGCGTGCCGTGCCTGTTTGGGCTGGCCCAACAGCGCTTCGGCACCGTGTGTGGCCCAGGCCGGGGCTCTGTCGGTGTACTAGAGTAGGCGTACCCTAGTATCCCGAACTTCGTGCACGGCAACAGCAGCACCAGCGGCAAGGCTTGCCGGTGACCGCCAAGTTCCTCCGTGGTTCCTTTGGAGCCATTCAAGAACAAAGTATTTAAGCCAAGGAGACAAGGCCCGGCAAGAGGAGCTTGCCGGAAGGCCACTCAAGGCACCTAGAAGACAAGGCCCGGCAAGAGGAGCTTGCCGGAAGGCCCGATGGCGACAAGCTTCCGGACGCGACAAAGGCAACAACGCGGCAAGGCGCTTGTGCGGCAGACTACACTCCGTTCCTGCGCTCCGGCACATCCACCAGCGTGTCGCCATGGGACCTTTCGACGCAGCGTGTGGCAAGAGGTGTCTTGGCCAGCGGAGCGCGGCAAGCGGTGCCGACAAGATTGCCATCGTGGCAGCGGTGGCGTCCCCGACGGTCCTTTTCGCACTGTTTAGTCGACTTAGGCGGGCATTTAATGCCTTTGTCCCCAACCGTCGAGGTTAGGTATGATACCTTTGTACAAGTAGTTGTACCAACCACGACTCCTTTTACGTTTTTGCCCTTGTCTATGTTGCCACCTGTCGGAGACCCCTTGAGCATATAAAATGAGGCCCATGCGCAATGTAGAGGGGGGTTCGGTTCATTCGAAACCAGAGAACACTCACGCTAGCTCTTGTAGCTCTCAGCGCTCCCTAGCAAAAACACAATACAATCAGACAAGCAGCAGTAGGATTATTATCTCTCCGGAGAGCTCCGAAGCTGGGTAAACTGCTCGTGTGCTTCGCCTCGATCTGCTCTTCGTGCGACCTCCGCCCCCCACCGAACCGAAAGGGGCTCGGTCCGCCGGTCCCATAGGTGTTCGTGGGTCAGATCAGCTTCCCCGACAGAAAGAACGTCACTTTATATTGCTACTTGTGATAGGGACCTTTATTATGCAGTCCGTCGCTCTTATTGCTTCCATATCACAATATCGTATAAAGCTTATTTTCTCGACACTAATAGATCATACATATTTAGAGAGCAATTTTTATTGCATGCAACAATCACAACTTACTTGAAGGATCTTACTCAATCCATAGGTAGGTATGGTGGACACTCATGGAAAAACTGGGTTTAAGGATATTCGGAAGCACAAGTAGTATCTCTACTTGGTGCAAGGAATTTGGCTAGCATGAGGAGGAAAGGCAAGTCCGACATGTTGGATGATCCATGACAATATACTTTATTTCGGATATAAGAAAACATAACCCATTACGTTGTCTTCCTTGTCCCACATCAACTTTTTAGCATGTCATATTTTAATGAGTGCTCACAATCATAAAAGATGTCCAAGATAGTATATTTATATGTGAAAACCTCTCTTTCTTTATTACTTCCTCTTAATTGCAACGATGACCAAAACTATATTTGCCAACTCCCGACAACATTTATTAATCATACTCTTTATATGTGAAGTCATTACTCTCCATAAGATCAATATGATATCTGTATTTCTTTTTACTCTTTCTCTTCTCTTTTATTTTTATTCCCTCAAGATCATAGCAAGATAATCAAGCCCTTGACTCAAAACTAATCTTTATTATGTATAGCTCACGGACTCGATTACATAGAAGGATCATAAAGCGTAGCTCAAAACTAGATCATACTAAAACTTTATTCTACTAGATCAAGATATTAACAAATGGATCAAACTAAGAAAAATGGTAAAGATAGAAGTGTGATGGTGATACGATACTGGGGCACCTCCCCCAAACTTGGCAGTTGCCAAGGTGAGTGCCTATACCCATGTTCTTATGTCTCCTTCCTCGGAGGTGGTGATGATAGAGTTGTTGATGATGTAGGCATCTCATCCAACATCGAGCGTAGGAGGTGCTCCAACTTACGAATAACGCCCTTGAGTGCGGTGATATGCTCTTGCAACAGAATATTTCACGAGTTAGATACTTGTTCTGCACCCGAATAATTTCAATCATATTGAAAGCTTCAATTTCAGTAGGGGTAAGAAGATTGTAATGAGGTTGAATGATGTATTCTTCTTCTGCTGCCGGAGCTTGATCCTCCATGGCCTTCCTGATCCTATCATCCTTGTTGATCTCCCCAAGTTCTTCTCTCTTTAGCTCTATCTTCATCAGCCAAGCATCGTCGCCCTCATTGTTGGAGGAGGGGGACGACATGATGTCTAACCTTGACAACTCTGGCAGAAAACAGCTCGAAACAAAAGCAAGAGATATTTGCGTGGTACGGTGATCAAAACCTTTTGGAGATTATATAATGAATTTTTACCAACCAAAAGAAGTATCGTGCAAGAAAACGGACTCCGGAGAGCACACAAGGTTCCCACGAGGCAAGGGGCACGCCTAGGGGGGTAGGGTGTGCCCTTCACCCTCATGGATGCCTCGTGTCCTTCCCGGGTTACTGCTTATTTTTCCATGTTCTTAAATATTCCAAAACGGAGAAAATTTGCTATTAGAACTGTTTTGGAGTCGGTTTACTTACCGTACCACATACATGTTCCTTTTTGAAGTCTGAAACATTCTGGAAAGTGTCCCTTATGTATTCCTCCGGGGTTATGGTTTCAATAACATTAGTTTCAACATTTATGGGATTACCTGAGATATAATGTTTGATTCTTTGACCGTTCACCTTCGGATTTGCGCCTTCGAAGTTGTTGATTTTTATGGCACCGGAATGATAGACCTCCTCGATAACGCAAGGACCTTCCCATTTAGAGAGGAGTTTTCCTGCAAAAAATCTTAAACGAGAATTGTATAGCAAAACATAATCACCTACATTAAACTCACGGTTTTGTATCCTTTTGTCATGCCATCTTTTAACTTTTCTTTAAACAGTTTGACATTCTCATAGGCTTGGGTTCTGCATTCATCAAGTGAGCTAATGTCAAAAGTCTCTTCTCACCGGCAAGTTTGAAATCATAATTGAGCTCTTTAATGGCCCAATATGCCATATGTTCTAGTTCGAGAGGTAAGTGACATGCTTTTCCATAAACCATTCTATACGGAGACATACCCATAGGATCTTTATATGCATTTCTATAGGCCCATAATGCATCATCAAGTTTCTTAGACCAATTCTTTCTAGATCTATTAACAGTCTTTTGCAAAATTAATTTGATCTCTCTATTACTCAGTTCTACTTGACCACTATACTATGGGTGGTATGGAGATGCAATTCTATGATTAACATCATACTTAGCAAGCATTTTATGAAAGGCACCATGAATAAAATGTGAACCACCATGAGTCATTAAATATCTAGGGACTCCCAACCTTGGAAAAATAACTTTTTTAAGCATCTCAATAGAGGTGTTATGATCAACACTAGTAGTTGGAATAGCTTCTAACCACTTAGTAACATAATCAATAGCAACTAAAATATGTGTATAGCCATTAGAGGAAGGAAACGGTCCCATAAAATCAAAGCCCCAAACATGAAATGGTTCAATAACAAGTGAATAGTTCAGAAGCATTTCTTGACGTCTACTAATATTACCAATTCTTTGACATTCATCGCAAGACAAGAAAAACTTACGGGCATCTTTGAAGAGAGTAGGCCAATAAAAACCGGATTGCAATACCTTATGTGCAGTTCTATCTCCAGCGTGGTGTCCTCCATAAGCCTTAGAGTGACACTTGCGTAGGATCTGTTCTTGTTCATGCTCAGGTACACAACATCTAATAATAACTTCTACTCCTTCTTTATAAAGGTGTGGGTCATCCCAGAAGTAATGTCTTAAATCATAGAAAAAAACTTTTTCTTTTGTTGGTATGTGAAACTAGGTGGTATAAATTTAGCAACAATGTAATTAGCATAATCAGCATACCATGGAGCAGCACGAGAAGCATTTATGCTAGCTAATTGTTCATCAGGAATGGTATCATCAATAGGTAGTTGGTCATCAAGAACATTCTCTAACCTAGATAAGTTGTCTGCAACGGGGTTCTCATCTTCCTTTCTATCTATAATATGCAAATCAAATTCTTGTAGTAGGAGAACCCATCTAATAAGTCTAGGTATAGCATCTTTCTTTTCCTTAAGATATTTAATAGCAGCATGATCAGTGTGAACAGTTACTTTAGAATCAACAATATAAGGTCTGAATTTATCACAAGCAAATACAACTGCTAAAAATTATTTTTCAGTAGTAGCATAATTTCTTTGGGCACTATCTAGAGTTTTACTAGCATATTGAATAACATTTAATTTCTTATCAACTCTTTGTCCTAGAACATCACCTACAGCATACTCGCTAGCATCACATAGGGTAAATTCCAATCAGGAGGCTGAACCATAGGTGCCGAAATCAAGGTTTTCTTAAGTATTTCAAATGCTTCTACACAATCATCATCAAAGACAAAAGGAACATCTTTTTGTAAGAGATTAGTGAGAGGCCTAGAAATTTTTGAGATGTCTATAATGAACCTCCTATAAAAACCGGCATGACCAAGGAAACTTCTTATACCTTTGATGTCCTTAGGACACAACATCTTTTCAATAGCATAAACTTTGGCTTTATCAACTTCAATACCTCTTTTAGAAATTTTATGCCCCAAGACAATATCTTCATTAACCATAAAGTGGAACTTCTCCCGATTCAAGACAAGATTAGTTTCTTCACATCTCTGCAAAACTCGATCAAGGTTGCTTAAGCAATCATCAAAATAAGTTCTATACACGGAAAAATCATCCATGAAAACCTCAACAATCTTTTCATAGAAGTCAGAGAATATAGCAGTCATACATCTTTGAAAGGTAGCAGGTGCATTGCATAAACCAAAAGGCATACGTCTATAAGCAAAGGTACCAAAAGGGCAAGTAAAGGTGGTGTTTTCTTGATCCTCTTTTGACACATGTATTTGTGAGAAACCGGAATAACCGTCTAGAAAGCAAAAATGTGTATGTTTGGATAATCTTTCTAGCATTTGATCAATAAAAGGTAAAGGGTAATGATCCTTTTTAGTAGCTTTATTTAGTTTGTGGAAATCAATTACCATTCTATAACATGTAACAATTCTTTGTGGAATCAATTCATCTCTATCATTAGGAACAACAGTAATACCTCCCTTCTTATGGACACAATGGACAGGATTTACCCACTTACTATCAGCAACAGGATAAATTATACCTGCCTCCAGAAGCTTTAGTATTTCTTTTCTTACCACTTCTTTCATCTTAGGATTTAACTGTCATTGGTGATCAACAACCGGTTTAGCGTCTTTCTCCATTTTTATTTTGTGCTGGCATAGAGTGGGACTAATGCCCTTAAGATCATCTAGAGTATATCCAATAGCAGCACACTGCTTCTTCAGAGTTTTCAATAATTTCTCTTCTTCTTGCTTTGAAAGGTTAGCACTAATAATAACATGATATATCTTCTTTTCATCAAGATAAGCATATTCAAGAGTATCAGGTAATGGTTTAAGCTCAAACACGGGATCACCCTTGGGTGGAGGAGGATCCCCTAGAATTTCAATAGGCAAATTGTGTTTCAAAATAGGTCCCTGCTTGGAGAATACTTCAACTATTTCCCCTCATTCATTCATAAACATATCATTTTCATGGTCTAGCAAATATTGTTCTAAAGTTTCATTAGGAGGCACGGCAATGGAAGCAAGACCAATAATTTCATCTTTACTAGGCAATTCTTTATCATGGGGTTGTCTATGAAATTTAGCAAAATTAAAATCATGAGACATATCCCCTAAACCAATAGTAACAACATCCTTTTTACAATCTATCTTAGCAATAACAGGTATTCAAGAAGGGTCTGCCAAATATAATGGGACAAAAGTCATCTTGTGGGGAACCAAGAACAAGAAAATCAGTAGGATATTTAACTTTCCCACACAAGACTTCAACATCTCTAACAATCCCAACTGGTGAAATAGTATCTCTATTGGCAAGCTTAATTGTAACATCAATACCTTCTAACTCAACAGGTGCAATATCATGCATAATTTCTTCATATAAAGAATGAGGTATTGCACTCGCACTAGCACCCATATCACATAAGCCATGATAACAATGATCTCCTATTTTAATGAAATAACAGCATGCCTACGACAGTCTATGTTTATTTTAGTATCCGGTCTAGCAATTCTAGCAGCTTCATCACAGATGTAAATAACATGCCCATCAATATTATCCACCAAGAGATCTTTAACCATAGCAATACTAGGTTCAACTTTAATTTGCTCAGGGGTGTAGGTGTTCTAGTATTACTCTTACGAACCACAATTGAAGCTTTGGCGTGATCCTTTATTCTACCAGGGAAAGGTGGTTTCTCAATATAAGCGGTAGGAACAATAGGATCAACATTATAAGTGATAGTCTTTTCTTCAACTTTAATATGTTCAACTAATTTTACTTCAATGGGAGGATGATATTTAAACCACTTCTCCTTAGGGAGATCAACATGAGTAGCAAAGGATTCACAGAAAGAAGCTACTATCTCAGAGTCAAGTCCATATTTAGTGCTAATTTCACGAAAAGCATCGGTATCCATAAAAGATTTAACACAACCAAACATAGGTGTTATACCTGACTCCTTACCTTTGTCGAGTTCCCAATCTTCCGAGTTGCGTTTAATACTTCCAATAAACCCCATTTTAGTTCAATAGTCTTCATCATAAAAGAACCAGTACAAGAAGTATCGAGCATGGAGCGATTATTGAGAGAAAGCCGAGCATAAATTTTTTGAATAATAATTTCTCTTGAGAGCTCATGATTGGGGCATGAATATAACATTGACTTAAGCCTCCCCCAAACTTGAGCGATACTTTCTCCTTCACGAGGCCAAAAATTACATATATAATTACGATCACGATCAATCAGATGCATAGGATAAAACTTCTGATGAAATTCCAATTTCAATCGGTTGTAGTTCCATGATCTAATATCATCGCATAGCATAAACCATGTCAATGCCTTTCTTTTAAAAGATACAGGGAAGGCCTTCTTCTTGATAACATCCTCGGGCATACCTGCAAGCTTAAATAATCCACAAACTTCATCCATGTAGATTAGGTGCAAATCAGGATGCAATGTTCCATCTCCTGTAAAAGGATTAGTTAGCAGTTTCTCTATCATAGCCAAAGGAATTTCAAAGTAAACATTTTCAGTAGGTTCAGCAGGTTGAGGAGCAACTGTTTTCTCTACTGGTCGGGCTGAAGATACCCCGAACAAGCCCCTCAAAGGATTATGTTCCATAGTAACAAGTGACAGTAAATTTCAGCACACTATATAATTTTTTCCTTACCAAATTCCACTTAGCAAAGGCGCTTCACTTCACGGCAACGGCGCCAGAAAAGAGTCTTGATGACCCACAAGTATAGGGGATCTATCGTAGTCCTCAATAAGTAAGAGTGTCGAACCCAACGAGGAGCAGAAAGAAATGACAAGCGGTTTTCAGTAAGGTATTCTCTGCAAGCACTGAAATTATCGGTAACAGATAGTTTTGTGATAAGGTAATTTGTAATGGGTAACAAGTAACAAAAGTAAAGAAGGTGCAGCAAGGTGGCCCAATCCTTTTTGTAGCAAAGGACAAGCCTGGACAAACTCTTATATAAAGGAAAACGCTCCCGAGGACACATGAGAATTATCATCAATCTAGTTTTCATCATGCTCATATGATTCGCGTTCGTTACTTTGATAATTTGTTATGTGGGAGGACCGGTGCTTGGGTACTGCCCTTCCTTGGAAAAGCATCCCATTTATTATTAACCCCTCTTGCAAGCATCCACAACTACAAAAGAAGTATTAAGGTAAACCTAACCATAGCATGAAACATATGGATCCATATCAGCCCCTTACGTAGCAACGCATAAATTAGGGTTTAAGCTTCTGTCACTCTAGCAACTCATCATCTACTTATTACTTCCCAATGCCTTCCCCTAGGCCCAAATAATGGTGAAGTGTCATGTAGTCGACGTTCACATAACACCACTAGAGGAAAGACAACATACATCTCATCAAAATATCGAACAAATACCGAATTCACATGACTACTTATAGCAAGACTTCTCCCATGTCCTCAGGAACAAACGTAACTACTCACAAATCATATTCATGTTCATAATCAGTGTCGGTGTACAAAAGTAGGTGCACTCCTTTTTGTACCCCTTTACTTGTGCACGGGCAGTCGGAGCCACGCCCACGGCCACACTAAGCAGGGCAGAAGAGGGAAGCCGGAGCACAAGGCGATCAGAGAAACACCAAGACCTGAAACATAAAGATCAAGAGAGCGAGGTGGACTCCCCCGGCAAGATCCTTGCCGAGGCAGACTCTGTAGCCTCGACAAGAGCCTTGCCGGGGCAACTTGCCCGACGCCAGCAGAGCATGCTACCCTTGAGCCCATGGGTTCCAACAGCACCAACCAACCACATTGGAACCAAGGCTCGGGAGGCACCTCTGTGGTGTCATGCAGATCTTCGTCAAGATCATAAACACACAAGATCAGATGAGGACCAGAAGACGACGATCCTCGACGAGATCCTTGCCGAGGAGATCCACGAGACCCCCGACAAGACCCTTGCCGGGGACGACCACGATGCCGCGGCAAGACCCTTGCCGGGGCCCCGGTAAGGCCCTTGCCAAAGACACTTAGGGGGCCGCGGCCAGGCCCATGTCTGCCAAGACTACACCGCCGCTCCCATGCAGTTGCTGGCTCAACTAGCTGGGCAGGCACCTGCGTGGTAGTGTGTGGCCTGCTAACACCTGCGTGGTGGCATGCAGATCTTCATGAAGATTCCGCCACCGCGCCAGCCCAGCAGCCAGCCAACGTGGCACTACAATGCCTCGTCAGCTCGGATGCGCGTCGCAGCCAGGCGAGGCGTTGACAGCTGGGATGAGCTTCCTTGCCATCCTTGATAAAGCAAGATGGGCATGTCGGCAGCGCATTAAATGCGTTTGACCGACGGTGCTAGATGATAGACTCATCCACTATACACCTTTCCACATCCTGTGTGCCACTGTGGCAACCCCTTTTGTTTATAAAAGGAGGCCCGAGGCGACCAGGGAAAGGATTCGGATCTTTTGGACTAGGGACACAACGTAGCAAGTTCAAGAACTCAAGAACACTCAAATACATACACCAAAGCAGGACTAGGGTTTTATGCATCCTCGCGGCGCGAACCTGGGTAAACGGTCCTTGTGCTGGCTCCTGGACCTGCTCTTTCCACAACCCCACGCCCGCCAACCGTAGAAGGGATACCAGTGATCCCATAGGTGTCGTTTCCACCGACATCTTTGGCGCGCCAGGTAGGGGGTGGCGCGGTTGTGATAATCTGGTCTAGCAGTTAGTCTAGCAGTTCTTGATCACCATGGCTCCCAAGAAGAAGATCACGACGATCGGTTTGTCGAGAGCCGAACTATAGCGACCCGACCTCAGACGGTCAAGTCTCTGTGCTTAAGTGTCATCCCTGGATCGGTATGCTGACACACACAGTAGTCGAGGATTTATAACAGAGGTAAAGCACATGTATAAAGTAACATAAATACTATTGCCTCAATCCAAATAGCGGAAGTAACAACAAGGTTGTGGATTACCATCAACACCAACGGCAATGTTGAGTGTGGAAATCGTAACCCTAATGTATCACTTACTCATCGTAAGATTCCTGCAACATGAGACGTTGCAGCCACAAAGGGTCAGTACATTGAATGTACTGGCAAATTCACACCATAGAGCAATGCTGAATAATGGCTATCACTACATGCATACATGGCTAGTGGAGGCTCTATGGTTATCATGTTTTTGCGTAAAGCCAATTTTTCCCTACTGCAAATGAATATATTTTATCTAACTACAAAGTTTGTCGACAATATTGAGAAGGTTCCTCCAACTCAATCCCAATTAAAAGTTAACAACCCAACAAATTAATTAAGTAAAGTGATGAGATCAATATGATAATCCAAGAACCAGATACTCAAGATGTCCATAACCGAGGACACGGCTAATCATGATTAGTTTGTACACTCTGGAGAGGTTAGCGCACTTTTACCCACACGACTCGATCTCCTCCGTTGGATTTCTCGCACTACATGGTGTTTGAGAAACGGATGACCGAGACACAGTCTTTCAGAAGCAATCACTCTTTACTCTGGTTGGATAGTTACACCTACTTTCCCCTACATCTGCTAGCCCACCACTGAAAGAGGTCATGCAACAGACTCAACAATGCTAGAACCCATAATAGCTTGTGGCTGCACACGGAAGTTTCTAGCATGAATAATCTTATGATCCCTTTGAGCCTGGGTGGCATTCCATTGGGTGATCACACGGGTCCTCTGGGATCCCCTTGGGGAAGCACTGGGTTCTCCAGGTGCCCGGGCAAACCACTGGGTGCTCCAGGGTGCCCCTACCATTCCACGCAGATGTGTATTAAAGTAGCCACCTTAAGTTAACCATTAATAAGAACTCTCACATCTGTCATGAATCACTCAAACCACACCACGTCTGCGAGCATAGCATTGCAATATAAGCATAACATAGAAGTAACTCCCAAGGTTTGAATGCAGTACAATAGGTTCCTACCTCATCAACTACTTCCCAATACCCACATGTTATCAAATCCTAACCATGCAATGTTTGAGGGGTTGAAACTAATGCATAAAAGCTGGGTATGAAAGGGATATGATCAAAGTGTGAACTTGCCTGTACTGATGATGAAGATGATTCGCACTCATAACTCCTGATATTTCTATTCGTCACACTCCGGTCAATCTATCGTAAGCAAACAATAGTAACCATGATGTCTACTACGCAACCATCTCCTTGTAGACGTTGTCGGGCCTCCAAGTGCAGAGGTTTGTAGAACAGTAGCAAATTTCCCTCAAGTGGATCACCTATGGTTTATCAATCCGTTGGAGGCGTAGGATGAAGATGGTCTCTCTCAAGCAACCCTACAACCAAATAGCAAAGAGTCTCTTGTGTCCCCAACACACCCAATACAATGGTAAATTGAATAGGTGCACTAGTTCGGTGAAGAGATGGTGATACAAGTGCAATATGGATGGTAGATATGGGTTTTTGTAATCTGAAAATATAAAAACGGCAAGGTAACAAGTGGTAAAAGTGAGCGTAAACGGTATTGCAATGCTAGGAAACAAGGCCTAGGGTTCATACTTTCACTAGTGCAAGTTCTCTCAACAATAATAACATAATTCGATCATATAACTATCCCTCAACATGCAACAAAGAGTCAATCCAAAGTCACTAATAGTGGAGAACAAACGAAGAGATTATGGTAGGGTATGAAACCACCTCAAAGTTATTCTTTCCAATCAATCCGTTGGGCTATTCCTATAAGTGTCACAAACAGCCCTAGAGTTCGTACTAGAATAACACCTTAAGACACAAATCAACCAAAACCCTAATGTCACCTAGATACTCCAATGTCACCTCAAGTATCCGTGGGTATGATTATACGATACGCATCACACAATCTCTGATTCATCTATTCAACCAACACATAGAACCTCAAAGAGTGCCCCAAAGTTTCTACCGGAGAATCAAGACGAAAACAGGTGCCAACCCCTATGCATAGGTTCATGGGCGGAACCCGCAAGTTGATCACCAAGACATACATCAAGTGAATCATGTGATATCCCATTGTCACCACATATACGCACGGCAAGACATACATAAAGTGTTCTCAAGTCATTAAAGACTCAATCCGATAAGATTACTTCAAAGGGAAAACTCAATCCATTACAAGAGAGTAGAGGGGGAGAAGAAACATAAAATCCAACTATAATAGCAAAGCTCGCGATACATCAGGATCGTGCCAAATCAAGAACATGAGAGAGAGAGAGAGATATCAAACAAATAGCTACTGGTACATACCCTCAGCCCTGAGGGTGAACTACTCCCTCCTCGTCATGGAGAGTGCCGGGATGATGAAGATGGCCACCAGTGAGGGTTCCCCCCTCCGGCAGGGTGCCGGAACGGGCTCCCGAGAGGTTTTTGGTAGCTACAAAGGCTTGCGGCGGCGGAACTCCCGATCTATTCTGTTCCCCGATGGTTTTAGGGTATATGGATATATATAGGCGGAAGAAATACGTCTGGGGAGCCACGAGGGTGGAGGGCGTGCCCTAGGGGGTGGGCGCGCCCCCCTACCTCGTGGCTCCCTTGTTTCTTTCCTGACATGCACCCCAAGTCTATCAGGTTGCTTTCCTTCCAAAAATAACTTCTCCAGAAGGTTTCGTTCCGTTTGATATTCCTTTTCTTTGAAACACTCAAACAAGGGAAAAAATAGGAACTGGCACTGGGCTCTGGGTTAATAGGTTAGTCCCAAAAGTAATATAAAAGTGTTTAATAAAGCCCGTAAACATTCAAAACAGATAATATAATAGCATGGAACAATAAAAAATTATAGATATGTTGGAGACGTATCAAACCACACATAAGCAATCACTCAAAAGATCGGAAAGAATGAAGAAGACACTTCAGAAAACATCAAAACCAAGAAAATAACTCTTGCAACATAATGCAATTTCTAACAGTACCAAAATTATGTGAATCTGGGCTGATCAGAAAGTTTAGTTCAAGAGCTCCAATTTGCATAAAGAATCAACTCAAACGTAGTTATAAAACTCAAGTTACGATCAAACGAAGTTCAAATACAAATCTGTCTGAATTCAAATTTTAAAACTTTCAAAAAATATGTTTAAGTTGTTTTACTGGATAGAGAGGATCATAACGAAGAAGTGGGTGTTGGTTTCGTCTAATTCTGACAAACGGTTGAAAAGATGTGATCGTTTGAAAATCAAGGGCTAAACTGAAAAGAAAAAACAAACTACAACTAAGTCCCTGGACACGTGGCAGAGAACTACAGGCTGAGAACCGTTTGCTGCGGAAACTAAAACAGCGAACATCTGCTAACTAAAGGGTACCGCTTCGAATAAAAAAACAACTAACCTAATCTAGGTCGTATATTCTAGATCGGACGGAGGAGGCGGCGACAGCAACTTACCGCGGCGGCGGCGGCGTCGGTGGCGAAGAACAACGACGGCGTGGCGTCGGCTTGATTGGGGCGGCTGCTCTGGGGCTTAGCGGCGACAGCGGAGTAGTGGGGGAAGGGGCGGTGCGTCGAGGCGAGTCCAACGGCGGCGGCAGCTTCGGTCGAGGGTGCCGGTGCAGCGCGGGGCGAGGCGACAGATCTCCGGTGGAGCTCGCAACTCCGGCGACTTCGTACGGAAGCTGTGGTGGGTTTCGGGCGATGTGGTTTGAGGGAAAAGAGGGCCGGGGTCGAGGAGTATATATACACGCGCTTGCGTGGTCGAGGGGGACAAACGGGACGGAGTCACGAGCGGACTCGGCTTCGGCCGGTGAAGCATGCAGGCACTGGACTTCGGCTTGGGGTCGAAGACGAACCCGACGGGTAGGTCCCACCTGTCGGCGGCAGAGAGAGGCAGCGCCCGATCGGGGCTGCAAGCGGTCGATCGAGCGGGAGGCGGTTCACGCGCGGGGAGCTGCTGGGCTGCGGCTGGCCTGGCCCGGTTGGCTGGGCCGGCCCAGTTCGGCGGAGGAAGTTGTTGTTTAAAAAAACAATTTAACAGAAAGTAAAAAAACCAAATAAAACAAAATATACTATAGGCAAATGATGTATCAAAATTTTCAGAAAAAGATTATCTACCACATGAACATTTTTTCTAGTATCAAATAAAATCTAAAAAAAATTCAAATAAGGCAAAGAGTGATACAGCTCTAATACAATCCAATAAAAATCATTTAAAAATACCAAAATGATTTCAAATTTATTTCTCTCAATTTTCTACTATAGGGAATCATTTTACCCTAATTTCCATATATTTTATTTTGGAGAAAATAATTGGAATAAACTCAAATAACTCCAAATTGAAAATAATTTCCAAAAGGACTTTAAATTTAATTCTTTTAAACTTCCAACTCATATTTCATATAATTTGAAGAAGTCATTTTATCTTATCTCGTGAAAATCATTGAGTTGCTTAAGGTTTCTGAATTTAAAATATTTCCAAATGAAATTCAAATCTTGTCAAAACCCTTTTAATTTAATTAAACGGAAGAAGTCATGTCATCTTCTCTCTAATGTTTTTTATTTGAAAAGGATTTCAATTTTCGGAGATCATAAATGCAAAAAATGAAAGTTTGGGAAAGTCCTTTTATTCCCTCTCATTTAACTTTCAAAAGTTTCAGAATTCACTCACTTTCAGTCAATCAATCACACAACAATCAAAACTATTTATTTAATATAACATTCCAAAATTTAGAATTTTGGGATGTTACAAACCTACCACCCTTAAAATGAATCTCGTCCTCGAGATTCGGAGAGGCTAGCAAGAAATAGGTTAGGGTCGGGGTCTTCTCAAAATCCATTGATCATCACAGGGGGTCTGGGGTGCTACCACCCTTAGAAGCATTGTTACGGTTCCATCAAAACTCTTATACACCATCCTTATTGTTGACAGGGTCGGTCTTCTCAGATTCTCGGGAAAATTCCTTCTCTGGGCTCTTCAGGTAGTGGCACAACCTTTTCCGAAATTCTTCTGTCCTTTTATCTTGGTATGGTCCTTCAGTGACTGGGTCTTCTTAGCTGACGGGTCTGGCGCCAATACTGAACAACTATCGATATCTCATGGTGGTCAACAATTTATGGTTTCTCCTGCAGGAAATGGGTCTGGGGTTCATTCTCACCGTATATCCTACGATTGGCAACAACTGCCTTGTACAAGGGAAAAGTGCTATACCATTCTACGGTTTAAACAAGGTTTTGATCATCGTCACTCTACTATAGGTAAGTCACTCAGATTTACCATCCCATATAGCAAGCGGATAATAAGAGTAAGTCGGTATGGTGATCAATCCATCCCGCACCCAAATCATTACCTTGTATATAGTTTCGCGAATCTCGCATTCTAACACTCGGTCATCCTCACAAGCATTGTAGAATTTCTCTTGTCAACGAACTAAGTTCAAATAAATCCATTGATTCTGCAAGCCAAATAAACATCTATCGTTTCTTCACAACTCTCGAGTTTTTCATAAACTCAGACGGTCAAGTCTCTGTGCCTAGTGTCATCCCTGGATCGGTAATGCTGACACACACAGTACTCGAAGGATTTATAACAGAGTAGCAATCACACACTTATTACATTGAATATCTCCAAAAGAGAACTTATTACAATAAATATGGCTTAAGGCCATCTAAATACGATTACAGCAGAAGGCTTGGAAGATAAGGTGAATCCATCAACTCCAACGGCATAGCTGAGTGCATGACAAACGACCTATGGCACCTTACTCATTGTCTGAAAATTCTGCAACATGAAATGTTGCAGCCCAAAAATGGGTCAGCACATGGAATATGCTAGCAATATAACACAGTTGAGCAATGAACAGATAAATGCTATCACTACATGCATATATGGTTGTTGGAGCCTCTAAGGTTATATTGTTTTTGCGAAAAGCCAATTTTTCCATACATCAAAGGAATATATTTTATATTAAATATCATGGTGGTGGAAACATCATTGAGAAGGTTCCACCAACTCAGTCCCAATTAAAGTAATCATTAACAACCCAACAAAATTTTATTTAGAGTGGTGAGATCAAATCAATAATTCAAGTACCAGATACTCAAGCTGTCCATAACCGGGGACACGGCTAACCATGATTAGTTTATACACTTTGCAGAGGTTTGCGCACTTTTCCGTACAAGACTTGATCTCCTCCGTTGGATTTCTCGCACTACATGGTGTTTGAGAAATGGATGACCGAGACACAGTCTTTTAGAAGCACTCACTCTTTACTCTGGGTGGATAGTTACACCTACTTTCCCCTACATCTGCTAGCCCACAACTGAAAGAGGTCATGCAACATACTCAACTATGCTAGATCCCATAATAGCTTGTTGTGGCTGCACACGGAAGTTTCTAGCATGAATAATCTTATGATCCCTTTGAGCCTGGGTCGCATTCCATAGGGTGATCACACGGGTCCTGCGGGATCCCCTTGGGCAAGCACTGGGTTCTCCAGGTGCCCAGGCAAACCACTGGGTGCTCCAGGGTGCCCCTACCATTCCACCCAGATGTGTATTAAAGTAGACACCTTAAGTTAAACATTAATAATAACTCTCACATCTGTCATGAATCACTCAAATCAAACCACGTCTACGAGCATAGCATTGCAATATAAGCATAACGTAGAAGTAACTCCCAAGGTTTGAATGCAGGACAATAGGTTCCTACCTCATCAACTACATCCCAGTACCCACATGTTATCAAATCCTAACCATGCAATGTTTCAGGGGTTCAAACTAATGCACAAAAACTTGGTATGAAAGGGATATGATCAAAGTTTGAACTTGCCTTGCTGATGATCTGCAAATCCTAGAGACTCGTAGTAGCACGCTTCGCACTCCGGGAATTCTGTCGCAAACAAACAACAGCATACATAAGCAATCAAGAAAATATGCACATGTAAATCTCAAATAAGAAGATCTAACCAGAAAGTTCAACTGAAGAACTCCGGTTTGCAAAAAGAATCAAATCAAACGGAGCAATGAAACTGAAACTGCGAAAGAAACAAGATCCGATTACTAATCTAGGCTAAAGTCAAATTTTACAGTACTAAAATCTTGTTGAAGTTGGTTAAACAAAAAGAGGGCTCCGAGGCGAAGATCTAGGTGCTTGTTTCACTTGATTTGGATGAACGAGCGAAAAGTTACACTATATCGAAGATTAGGGCAGAAATCGCGATCGAAAATAATCGCGGAAAACCCTGGAAAAAGAAAAACTGACGAACAGGCTAACGAACGAACGTTCGCTGTCTGCGGCTAACGGATGAACGGTGTTCGTTCAAACGAACGTACAGACGAATGTCCGCTATTTAACCGAACCGAGAAAAACTGGAACAAAACTGATCTAAAAAAACGAACTAGAGTTCCAAAAAAACCGAGTGGCTTCCTATCGAAAACCGGCGGCGGCGGGCGGCTACCTCGGCGAGGTCCGCGGGTCGGGCGGCGGCTCGGCGGGGTTGGCGGCGGCGGTGGCGAGCGGATCCGGCGGCGAGGCGGAGGAACGGGCGGCGGCAAGGCGGCGCGGTGACGGCGATCTTGGGCGGCGGCGGCGCCGGAAGTCGAGGCGGGGCGCAGCGGTTGGCTAGGCTTTTGGTGGGACTGGCAGGTCGGGTGGGCTGGCGGGGCAGCTTATAAAGGCCGGCCGGGTCAGAGTCCAGGTCGGACACGGCTCGGTTAGGTCGGTTTTTAAAATCTGACGCGGAAAAACGAGTAAAAGAAATACTAAACTGACTCCAAAAATCCTGAAATAAATTTTCACGGTCCTCTAATAATATTGCGGACAAAGTGAACATTTATTTGGGCCTCTAATGCAATTTTCTGAAAAACGCATAATTTTTCCTAATTCAAATAAAATTGCGATAAAAATCCAAATAAAATTTATTCATTGATTTTAATATTTTTCCTCCAATATTTCCTTATTTTTGGAGAAGTCATATTATCTCCTCTCATATATTTTAATACGAAATATCTTCGGAGAGAAAAATTATTGAAACCAAAATGATCCTTGTTCAATATTTGATAAAATTCAAATATGAAGAACATGAAATCCCCAACTCTCTCCGTGGGTCCTTGAGTTGCTTAGAATATCGAGGATCACAAAATGAAATGCAATAAAATATGATATGTATGAATGACCTATGTATAACATTCCAAATTGAAAATTTGGGATGTTACATGAACGACCCGTACCAGTGCGGGCGAGTGGCGAGGCGGCCGCGGGCGGAAGCCGAGGCGCGGCCCGCGAACACCCACACCGCTCCAGCAGTCAAAGCCGGGCGAGCGGCGTCGTTCTTGCGCGAGACGACGGTCCGCACGCCGCCAAATCCAAAGACGGAGCCGGGCCCCCGCAGGCAGCGCGGGGCCCTCCAAGGAAGACGCCGTGCCGCCCACGGGCGGCGTGGCGACTTCCAAGATGCCCACGCCGGCGCCCACGACGCGCTCTTCCCTGGTTGTGCGCGACGAGCAGCGTCGCCACGCTGGTGACCCTGGGCACTGCCGTGGAAATAGTCATGTGCCTCATTCACGAGACGTAGAAGACCAGCATGCACGCCGAGGCATCGACGAAAATGGCGCACAGCCGCAAGGCCGTGATAGAGCTCCTTCTAATATGGTTAGAAGTCAGAGCGCGTCACGGTCCACACAGCTTTCGCGGCCACCCACGCCAGCAGAAGCCTTGGTGCGCGCAGTTGCTCCTCGATTTTCCTCCAGCTGCAGAAGAGCTCGGCGAGTGGAGAGCCACCATTCGAAGGCTCATCGGCGTGGCCAACAAAGATGAGCCGGGGCTAGCGGGGCCCTCGGGCCGGCGCTCCGTCGAGCCACTGCATGCCAGTGGTGGCAAGACTGGAGGTGCTGCGGCCACGGTGCACTCTCCTCCCCCACGCCAGCCACTGCGGGTGTCGGTCCATCGTGATGACGCTGGTGATAATATATCCATAGCGTCGTCCGACCCACGGACCCACCGCAATCAGCCCCAAGTTCTTCTGGAGCGAGCCCCTGAAGACGCTCGAACCACCATCAAGTGCTGACGCGATGCACGCCACCTGTCAGATAGGCGGGCGGGGCCCACTATGGACCACCCAGCTCCAGGAGGCCTTGGCAGCCTACCTTATGAGGTGGGTTTCCCAGCCTTTACCCGTGAGCTGCGGTAGTTCCAGTGGCCCTCCCACCGCATGTTCAAGCCCGACGTCGGAGAGAAGTACAACGGCAAGACCCATCCGTCGGAGTTCCTCAGCATCTATACCATCGCCATGCAAGCTGTTGGGGCCCGCGATGACAAGGTGCTTGCCAATTACTTCCCGTTGGCACTTAAACCCAATGTTATGTCATGGTTGATGCACTTGCCGGTGAACTCCATTTCTTCTTGGTCGGATCTGTGTCATGAATTCGTTGGTGCCTTCACTGGAGGCCACCAAGCTCATGACCAGGCAAGCGATTTGCATACCATTCCCCAGAAGGAAGGTGAAAACCTGCGCAAGTACATACAGAGATTCAGCCGGGTGCAGTAAAATATCCCAGATGTTCATCCCGCCGCCGTGATTAGCGCATTCCATCAGAATGTGCGCAACCGCAAGATGCGTGAAGAGCTGGCGATGAACAAGGTCAAGGATGTGGCCGAACTTTATGTTCTGGCCGATAGATGCGCTCGGGCTGAAGAGGGAAGGAAGTACCCCGGCGAGGACGCCGGTGCGAAACCGACTCTACAGACGAAGACACCGCCGCCCCGACGAAGAAGGGCCTGCATCACAACAGGAAGCGCAAGGGTAAGGCCGTGCTTGCCGTCGAGGTATCCGACGACACAGGCGCTGCCAAGAAGGCCAAGGCAGACGACCCCAGCAAGGAGATTGCCAGGTGCGCCGCTTGCCAGGCCTTGGCAGCTGCCGACAAGCCAGGAAGCTCCGACAAGAAGTATTGCAAGATCCACCGCACCAAGGGCCACGACCTCCAGAACTGCCGACAAGTTGAGCTTCTTGCTGAAAAGCAAAAAGCCGAGTATGAGAGGCGGGACAAGGAGAAGGGTCAGGATGGTGCCGAAGGATCCGGCAAGAAGCGTGGGGGCCAAGGAGGCCGCCGCGGCAAGGATAACCAGCAAGAGAGGCCCGCTCGGGGCCGCGACAAGAAGCAGGAAGATGATGATCATGACGAGGACGATGAGTCCGGCGAGCATGAGTTTCAGAAAGCTATAAAGGCCATGTGCGTCGACGGTGGCGCCTTGTTGCATACTTCTCACCACCAGCTCAAGCAGTGGGCATGTGAGATCACGGCAGCGGAACCGTCGCTCGATGCTCAAAAGCCACTGAAGTGGTCCAGCACGCCCATCATTTTTTATGCTGAGGACCACCCTGATCACACAACTGCGGTCGGGTGTTTGCCGTTGTTGGTTTCACCAATGATACGCAACCTCAAGGTGAAAAAGATGATACACTACAAAAAAAAACACTTCCGTGATGATACGTGTTTGTCACAGTAGGTCACGTTTTTTGTCATGCATGTACATCCATGACAAATTTATGACAGAATCAAGATAGTCATACCTGTGCTGTCGTAGAAGTGTTCCATGACATTACGAAAATTATTATCATGAAAGTGTCCACTTGCATGGCGATAAATCACGCGTCACAGAAGTGCTTTCTTCAAGGGTGACCGACATGTGGCATCCACCGTAACGGAACGCCGTTAAGCTATCCGGTCGGGTTTTGGATCCGATAACCCGTTAAGATCCCCGACCAATGGGAAATTTCCACGTGTAAAATTTTTATTGGCCGGACGAAACACGTGTCAGCTCGTCAGTGGGTCAGATAGGCACCTATGATATGTCGACACGTGCCACGGCCCACCACTGGCCCATTTAGCTTACAAAGCCGCCCCGTTTGACTTGGTCAAAAGTTAACGGGCTGGCCCATGAAAAGCCTGTTAATGGTCTCTTCGCAAATAGCCCATTTTACGGCCCGTTAACTCACAGCCCGTTAGGCCATAAAGGAAATCAGCCCAACAACATCATGTGGGCCGCGAATATAACACCAGCCCAATTCACTTTCGGCCCATGTATGGCCCACGACGTCTTTCGGCCCATATGAGGCCTTCAGATCTTCGCCCTTTACAGCCCACGGTGACTCTAGCCCATAATGAACAGTAATTTTCTTTGTACCCATTAACGGCCCGTGATTTACATGGGCCGTTTCCAGCCCGTATTAGCTTTCTGCCTATTGACGGCCCATACGTTCTTGGGCTCCATTTCGACCCTTGATAACTTCCAGCCCGTTACTAGCCTGTTCCCCTAATGGGCCAAATTCAGCCCATGCCAAGAGTCGGCCCGTTACTGGCATGTTCACCAAATGGGCCAAATTCGGCCCATGGCAAGAGTCGGCCCATTACTGGCCTGTTACCCCCATGGGCCAAATTCGGCCCATGGCAAGAGTCACCCGTTTACGGCACGTTAACCCGCTATACCGTTTCCACTGTCCCTATATTACGCCCATTAACGACTCGTTATGCTTGTGATAGAATTAAGCCGTTGCAGTCCTACGGCCTGTTAACGGCTCGTTACCGTGCTGGGCCGATACCAATTACGCCCGATTACGGCCCATGTAGACCCATTTATCCGACGGCCCGAGGCCCACCGATTACAGGCCCATTTATCAACGGCCCGAGGCCCACCGATTATAGGCCCATTTATAGACGGCCCGTAGGAGACCCATGGATCCTACGGCCCGTATATGGCCCATGGTAGTTACGGCCACTAGCAAACCAGGGAAAAAGAAGACTAAGAAATAAATAAGGCCGAAACTAATGCTAGGCTATTAAGGCGATTGCACAGATTACATCCACTCGGCATCAAAGATCGCCACCAGTACAAATATAGGGAACACCCTACACTATACAAAAATGGCTTGCTGTTTTCTTCAACCGGTGGCTGCACATTAAGAATAAATTTTGTATCGCACCAAAACAAATTACAACTATATAACAAAAGGAAGGTCGGCATAAAACTTAACTGTCTAGCAGATAAATGCATCACCAGAAGTTCAGAAGCTCAGCTCATTTGACCTGACTGTTACGTTTTCATGCAGTATTGTCCGATGGAGCACCATAACCATTGCCTTCATTTCCCCTAGGCGCCTGAACAACATAGGAAATGTCTGATAGTCTGGTTTCAAAACCATGCATATTTTGACGACATTGAGCAATGTTTCTCCTTGTTTCACAAAGGGCCTCTGTTAGGGAATGGACTTGTGTCTGGAGCGCAGATACAACATTGCTTTGAGCTTGCATATCTTGATCATGAGACAGTTTGGACGATATTGCCTTAACAACCAACCCAGGATTACGCAGAATGTGCTTTTGGCACTGTTAGTGGACAGTCTTGACCCACCGCAGCAAGAGCGACATTGCGGTTATAGTTGCCTCGCCACCTTCGTAAGGTGGCGGTTCCACCATTTTCCCATAGCTAAGCTGAAAAGTTGAGGTTTTACATTAGTAGTACCGAGCGTAAGATATTAAGGAGGCAGCAAAACCCAACAAAATAGCTTTGGTCTATATACAAAACTTATTCTGGTGAATCCTTGTAAAATATTAGTTGTATTTTATTGCAAAGTACATAATAAAACCAGGTTCCAAACATATGACCATGTACCATCGCTAATGTATTGTCTATTTCTTCACATTGTATTCAGGGCTAAGGATAAAGAGACAAAGTTTATAATACGGTAAGCATAGTATGACATCATTCATATCACAAAACAACTGAGAACAGACAAACAGGCAATTGTAACGTTGTGTGGGCAAGTCCAGGACGGAACTAGATTACGGGTCAAGATCAAAGGAACATCACTCCTCTCTTTTAAACCTTGTAAGGTGCAATGATATGCTAAGACAATTGTGTATAAATTTGACAAGAGTAATAAACATTGGCTGCAAACCATGTAGTTCAAGGCACAAGTCAGAGTAAGTAGTAGTTAAAAGGCATGAGGACTAAGGACTTACAACAGCGGCTTTGACTGGTGTAGTCATGCCCTTCTTCTTGCTGGTGTGACAGTCCTTGAAGATTTCCACAACATTTGGTCCAGGTACTTTTTGGTCCTTGCGGGCTTTCCTCTGCATTTCGAACAAGTCAATATAGATCTGATAATATGGTACAACAAAAAGAGTGAAACAACAGCTAATTACAAGAGCCTCGTAGTGTGCAATATAGCTACGAGATCCTGTCGTCTGTTGGAATTTCACTTTTGTACGGTTGGCCTTGTTCTTTGAACAGGTCACCTACAAGAAGATAGATTTGTGTGACACATGTGTAAATAGGACTTCAACATGTGATCTGATCACATATATATAATGTACCTGATACTTCAGATCAGACCAGTGTTTAACAAGGCCCCTCCAGTCTTCATCCGATATATTTTCCACTGGAGATGTTTGGGAAAGTTCACTTGTTAGCCTTGCCTTGAAAGTGAGTTTTCCTCAAGTTATACCGATACTGTCATAGAGCAGACTTGAAAACATGGGTGCAAGCTTGTCTGGTTGCATCATCTTGGCTATCCAACTTGAACCTCATCTGTTGAAAATTATGGGAGTCTCATTATCAGCAACCTAGAAAGTATGGGACAGAGCAAGACGATATTACTAGTTTCCATACATAACCATACTTATAGATAAATGGTCGAGGAAGGTGTTGAACTGGGTTTCGTCTTTGTCATTCCTGTACTGAATCCATGTTGGGAGGATACGTACATGACACCTAACGGCAACCACTGCCTCTGATACTAACTTGGCTGACTCTGTAGCATCACGTGGCCTTTTTAAACCTGCCTCAAAACAGATCTCTATTCTTCCTCCTCTAGATTTAGTTAACCTATCGAGTATTATCCCTGATGTTTGTTTCCTCTTGCGCCTAGGTGCTAGTCCAACAACGAACATAGGAAGTGTTAGTGTACATCAAACTGTGAGACTACATATAAAGAAGCATGGAATCAGAACTTGACTCCAGAACTACCTTCTTGCTATTGAAGCTCACAAGGTTCATCTGATATTGCCAACTCGTCTTGTGTCAAGAGTGCTTGGGAAGTAGTGTCAGTTGGCAAGGGAGCTTGGGAACGTGCTGCTAGCTCAGTTGACGCACGAGTATGTTGTGCAGCTGGTAGTACTGTGGTAGGTGTTGCAAGAACTAGGGCTCTCTCTGCTTGTTTGGTGCAGCTATTTGTTTCTGTTTGGCTTTTTTTGCAGCTCATGTAGCATGGTATGTCGTGTTTGTAGAATTTTCCGCTGGACTTTAACCTTCTATTGCACCATCAGTACCACCAGAATCTGCAGGATTCATCCGCTTCCCATTCCCTGCCATTCTGTGTTTCTTCGTCTTTCTTTGTGCCATGTTAAGTCAAGCCGACAAGAAAAACGAATAACAATTTAGTTTTTCAGAACAAATTGATGCGTGATGCAGACGAACTGAACTTTGATGGTAGACAACCACATGATAGGAGGATGTAATATGTATGAAAAATAGGACGGAAGAGATGACCAGAACTATGATGTGTTAACTAAGAAGAAGACATTTCACCAAATTAGAAGCAATGCAATGGAAGGTAGACACCATATGAAAGATGCTACAAATATCGCTCTGCCAAGTTAATGGTGTCTCATCATAAATGGCGTTTAAACAAATGTGAAGCAGTACAAGAAATAAATCATATGCAAGATGCAAACAACATCACACTACCATGTTAGAGGTCTCTCGTCATTAGTGCCAGTGCATATTCACAGCATTGCATATTCACAACTTATGATGTGTAAACTAAGGAGAAGGCATTTCAACAAATTAGAAGCAATAAAATCTAGACACCATATGAAAGATGCAACGAATATCACTCTACCAAGTTAAAACTGTCTCGTCATAAGTGCCATTTCAACGAATTAGTAGTACAAGCTAGAAAAGAATGTGAGATGTAACCTATATCACACTCTAAAGTCAAACGTGTCATATGATAAGTGATTGTTGCAGGTTACACAACAGTAGTAATCTGATGTAATAACATGATGTGATAGAAAGATATTGTATGTTCTAGAAACAGGAACACGTGTGTTATTCAAGTATAATGTGTAAAGTAAGCAGATGGAATTCAACAAAATTAGAAGCAATACAAGCTAGACATCACACATAACATGCAACCACATATAACAGTGCCAAGTTAGAGGGAGCACCAGTGATGCTGCACTAGGGGAGACGTGCTCATCATAAACACAGCTTTGTTGAGTGTCTATGCATGTGTTGTCTTGGAAATCATCTTGGGGGTGTGGAGGAGTAGAAACTGTAGAGGCCCTATGTTCGGAAGGAGCACCTTTATTCGTTGCCTTGCTAACTTCCTTTCGCTTTATTGATTTTGAATTGTCAAGTAAAACCGACAAGAAAAAGCAATAAAATTCTCTCTTCAGAACTCATTCATGCATGATACTGACAATCACTACTTTAATGTAAGGCAAACACATGATACCAGGATGGAATATGTACGAAAAACAGGACGGCATGACATGTTCACAACTGTTTGTGTAAACTAAGCAGAAACCATTCCAGCAAATAAGAAGCAATGCAAGCTAGACACCACATGAAAGATGCAACCAATATGACTCTGCCAAGTTAAAAGCGTCCCATCATAAATGGAATTTCAACAAATTAGAAGCAACACATGCTATAAAGCATATGAAAGATGCAACTAATATCGCACTGCATATATTAAAGGTGTCTCGTCATATTGATTGATGCGGGATACAAAAAAAACAATAGTTTTATGTAAGGACATGCTTAATAGACAGATATACTATGTACTAAATACAGGAAGGCATGTCACATTAACAGGTATAATGTAATATAAGCTAAGCAGACTAGCACATGCAGTTTAACCAGATTGGAAGAATTACAATCTAGACACCATATGCAACATGCAACCACATATCACGCTGCCAAGTTAGAGCAAGCACCTGCGATGCTAGTGTAGGGGAAATGCTGTAATCAACTACAGAGCTACGTTCACTATCTTCATCTAGCATTTCTATTTCTTGAGAATCATGTCGGGAGGCTGACGCTGCATTCTTTAAATGAGTAGTCCCCTTGCCTGACTGCCTCGTCATAAGTGATTGATGAGGGATACACAAGAACATTAGTTTGATGTAAGAACATGGTTAATACACAGATGTACTAGTATGTACCAAAAACAGAAAGGCATGTCATATTCAAAGGTATAATGTGTAAGCTAAGCAGATGCAATTTAACCAAATTGGAAGCAATACAAGCTAGACATCCGGCTGGAGTGGTGAGCATGATCATATAGGACCGGAGAGCCTGGTGGGAGGCAGGCTGCTTCGCCACCATCGCAGCTTTTTAGTTGGCTTCCAGGTGATTCCTATTTTTGTTGGGCTTGTCACTGGCTCGGCCAGTGCCCTGACTAGCTATTTGTCTTCTGGTGCTCCCGGGATGGTGGTTCATGTAAAAAATATCTTTCCTTATCTTGATAAGGACTGACTTCGGCCTTTCAAATACAAGCTAGACACCATATGCAACATACAACCACATATGACACCGTGAAGTTAAGGCAAGCACCTGGGATGGTGGTTCACGGCGAGCGAGATCATCAACTCCAGAGCTATGTTCCCCATCTCCATCTACTGACACTAGACCCTTTAAAGTCTTGAAACGTGTCTGGCCTAGCCGCGTACCACGCTGGAGCGACTTCTCTCTTCTCTTTCCTGCTTCTGTGAAGGCAGGGTCTGAAATACCCTTGCATAAAAACACAATAGTGAGAGTATAGGTGAAGTGTGTGCAGAAGTAGTGCACTGTAAAAGTAGCAGATAGCATGTGGCTGAAAAATAAATGACAGGAGACATATGATAGCTTTACAATATTGCATGGCAAAGAAAATTAGATTCTACTCCGTATGATTTTGTAATATATGAGCACAGGAAATGCAGGTACTCCTCCAGCACACCACCACATGTGGTCCTATCAAGATAACAGTCGACTAAAAATAAATAGGTAAGTTGATTTTTTTATGAACCGTCCGATCTATAAGGAAGGGGCAGATGGCCTTCGTCTACCTCCCGCGAGTCACTGTTGACGATCTATCTCGAACCGCCAGCGACCACCGGCCCAAACCCCTACCTCCGCCGCCCCACCCTCCCATCGACCTCACACCACCGCCGTGCTTGGCAGCGCCCCCAGGCCATCCCTTTAATCCCGGCCGACCTCCAGATCGGGCGCCAGTAGCTCTAGGCCACACACGCCCCTAAGATAAACACCAAGGCGTTGCTTCCCTGGTGTAATAGTCGTACTAGCGCTGTTACGCCGGGAATGCTTCAGATAATTGGGAATCAACGCGCCGAAATTGAAATTCAGGGGCGACGGACCTCTAGCTAAGGTGAAATAGTATATGAGGAGAAACCTTGTGCATCGCGAGTTACTAGGAACATCTAGTATCAAGAAGAAGCGGTCAACTAGTGTCTTCTGTGGGATGAATACCGTGCAAGCAGAGACGTAAGATTTGAACGAATAAGGGAAGAGGAGTACCTTCTTTGGTCGCCGGTGTGGTCACCTCCACATGTCGCGCCGATCTTCTTCTTTTTACCGGGGAAACAGACGTTCTGGAGGGTGCAGGCTTGGACAAACCCATGGCCAAATTGTTGACTGTGTTGCCATGGCCGTATGTCGGCGGAGGGGAAGCAGATCTGAGGCTGCGAAGGACGGCTTAGCAGGAAACTATCCGGTGCGGTGGAGGGTGGCAAAGTTGGAGCGGCAGCGGTGAGGCGCAGGATGGCGTGGTTGAACTGGCTCGGGTACGGACGGCTCGGCCTCAGCTTCAACTACTAGCCGTGGAGGGCATTGCGGTTGAGGTTGTGGTGGACGACGACGTCGGGGTATCGGCTCCGGCGTGATGGAGGAGGGCGGCGGTTGATGGGTGGGATGGGGTGGCGGACGGAGGATGCCGGGGTTTTGTGGCTGGTGGAAAGGTTGTTTTGGCGCCCACGGAGTACGAATGGGGAATCGAACGGGTGGGGGAACCATGTTTCGGTCTGGGACGTGCTTGTTTTTGGCTTTTTTGGACAGAAGATGGGACGCGCTTGTCTGAAATTTGGGGAAAGTACAAACTTTGCCCCCTCTTAAATTCGGACCTACATGGTCGGGGTAGGATGGTAATCCTGTGTCCCAAATAGTGGGCGGAGGCGATTTGACGCAACGCATGTGTGCTTAGGCGTCCATTGTGTATGAATGTTTTTCGGAGGCGGTTGCGTGGCGTATAGATGAAGCTACAAACCTACCCCAGTTTAGTCCTTTGGACGTCGGGCCGGCGGGTTTCACGGGTCGGTGTTATTAGAAAAGTAATTTCCTTGTACTACCAAACATTGGTCTCACGTGGTTTCGGGCGAGTAGAGGCTCTTTTAGCGCTTCGTTCGAAATTTTGAGTACTGTTGAACTATGAGGATTGACCTAAATAGACAACGTTATATTTGACCTTGTATGTTTGAAAACCTCATTAAATTATCCACTTATTTTTGAAATTTTGACACTTAAAAATCCTATAACTACGATTATTTTGGAATGGAGGAGCTAAATTTGAATCTATTTTGTACACGACTACATATGCGATTATGTACAAAATCAGAGCAAAGATTGGTGCCCCCATAATTTAGGTATGGTTTACAAATGCCATGATATCAAATTCAAATAATTGAATGGACTTCATGTTGAATTCGATTTTTTTAAACCACCTTAAGTTGAATTCAAATATATGCTAGTTCATATGTAGCTATTTATAATGTCCATTGTGTAACTTTCATATGTATACACACACAACATGAACTATACTCACGTTTATATGCATTGTCTGGAGTTCAAAATACTAACTATGTGGATCAATTGTGTCGAATAATATCATAGACATGCTCAAATTCGATAGAATCTAGATGTCTAATGGATCAATGACCGCTCCTTACGCGAATTGCAAATATCATGATCCCATCCTAATATTTGGATACAATTTCTATCTTTAATCAATGTGTAGAGCAGTCTTTTACGTGTAGTTTCACTCTCCATCGGCGGTCTCTCACACATGCTCAAACACTCTCTCCTGAGGTGTCTTTCTCGCACACATGCTCTACATATAACCCTCCCTCCCTCTCGTAACCATTTACAACTGTTTTCACTAACCTTTATCACAAGCACTCTTCCTCTCGCAAACATACACACGCACAATCCTCATTGACCCTTTCTATATACATGGACCTGCCTACGTTTCTCATGTACGCACATTATCTTTACGCCTATCTCTAACGCATTGTCTGACACCTCTCTTCCTAATCGATTTAGTATGATTCTAGCGAGAACATTCATAGGATGCCCCTTAAAGTTAGGTTGGATGAATAGTAATATCGTAGATAAAGGGTTACCTTAGTCCGAGAACCTAGGGTTACAAATCCTAGACGGCTTTGTTAGTGGACACAGAGTCCTTCACAATTCTGCTATCTTTGTCTTGTACGACTAGTCATCCATGGGTCTTCCTAAATGTGTCATCGGCCGACCAATGTGGCGCAGGACGGAACCGAATGAAGGGACTCACCTTGACCCACCGGACCTCATGCAGTGACACACCCTCTGCCCCCACGTCTCATTATCTTCTCACACCCACACATACCAACACAAACACCACACACACAGAAAATTTCTCCTGGTGCCTCTATTCCCTCCCCCCTTGCATATACACACTCAAGGGAATGGAATCTCTTGTCGTGACGTCATATTCGTCTCTCTCTCTAGACCACTCTCATTTCTCGTGCTATCTCTCCCACACCCACCCCCCGTCGGCCCCTCTATCCATGCCTCTCTCGAATACGTAATACACACACATACCTCTCTAGGCCTCGCCAAATGCATCAACTACATATTCACACATGTTACATCACGTACCCCATAGATCTAAAGAGCCCTCTCTTCACGTTTATTTCGCATACAGCATTGCTTTTGAATAAAGTGTGGCCAAAAAATTATTTTAGAGTTTCTACATATATACAACATTACAAAGTTATATGGAGGAGTACGAACACTAATTTGCATTGCATGGTGCCCACAATGATATTTATTCCGTACTATGAATTTGTATATTTCTATATTACATACAAAGTTAGTCATAATAAAGAGAAACGAAGAGCATCTCTCTCTCCATCGCATACACCACCCTGTACGCCCCTTTCACGTATGCACACAAAACTATCTCCAGTTCCTCTAAAAGTAAGCCCCCAGAAAATTCACGCGTGTTTCATCTTTCTCTCGCGATATATGCAATGAGGATCATTGTATTTGAAGCGAAAGCACAACACATACATTGGACTTCATAATCCACTCATTACGGTCACCGTTTACGTTTAGTGGTTATTATACAGTCACGGGCTCACCATACAACTCTGTATTTGCTCATGACATGACTAGTTGACCAGTTAAACGCTCCACGTGGCACCTCTGGTGTTGCATCACATTATCTCACTACCATCGTGCCCACCTGTCGACTTGTATCTACTCGACATCTACACTCTTATAAAATACACAAAATACACTCTTATAAAAAAACAAAGTAGGTGATGATGGTGTGCCTGCCATCCTGCAATATAGGCCGTCCAATTTATATCTGACGGATAGGAAAGGAACTATGGCAATTTTGCAAAAAGGTACCCACACACCTCTCATTTGCAAATAAGGCCCTCCCTCGTTCATCCTTTTCTCTCACAAGATAAACAAGTCATACAAATGCATCTTGATGTTACGTGTAACGCACGGGCATCTTGCTAGTAAGAATGAAAACAAACGACAAAAAAAATATTTTGACGGTGGTTCGAAGTCATGACCGCGGGCACAGCGGACAAGGTGGCCTTGTATTGGTATGCTGAGCCGTCTATTTTAACACACAGGAGCTGGTGTGGTGATTATACACACACGCACGCATGCACACGAACTGCATCCACGCAACACTCACACGTACACACGCAACCACGCACGCATGCAACACTCACACGCACACACGCACGCATGCATGCACACACCAGTACACCACACGACCAACACACACTCTCACGCTCAAGTGCTCAACCTACACGTGCATGCGCACACATCAGGCCCCAGATGCATACATACACAACCAGGTGATTCCAGCAAGCGGGTTGGAGCCTTGTCGCGCTGTGTAAATTTGTGTTTATCGACCTTTTCCCTATGCGAATCGACAGTGGGACCCACAAGGAATGTGGTCAATTTAACTAGTCAACATGGCGCCAGGCAGACTATTTGGCCGGTCAACAGAGTGCAATCCGATGCTGAACTGTGAGCAAGTGACCGGATAATCACTGCAAAACGTATATAGTGACTGTAATCAACTTATTCTGAAGTTCAGTGACCGTATTACACTTTTCTCTCTGTAGGCCCTCCAAAACAACATCTCTACACGTTCTCGCATGTTACATCTAACAACTATGCAACACAACAATACTACTACACTCTAACACAATAAATCATATGTGTTTTTAGTTTTACTAGATATCATATTGTTACTTATAATTATTCAGTTTGCATACATTAATATTGCCTTTGAAATGTATGGTCAGTATCATCTACCGCGCGGGAAAAATCCCGCCCTTTCCTGTTTACTCCCTCCGTCTAGGTGATTAAGTCATCTTAGGATGTGCATCGTGACCAAGTAGAAGGGGAAAACAAGAGACATTAATGTGTATTTACTAATTAATAGCATTGCATGCAAATGAACTAACCACTGCATGTCATGTTTGGTAGTCTAATTTCATTAAAAGCATATACACCCCTCATCTCTTATTGGTTGATATGTCAAGAAACAAGAAACGAGGTAGAAGTTAATGCACCGCGCCTAAGTGTTTTGGGATTATTTCGTTTTCTTAAGATGACTTACACACCTAGATGGAGGGAGTAATCGGGTTTGTATCGATGGATCATGCGAAACAGCAAAACTATATTACTATACAGTACAAGTGACAGTTCACTGGGCCGTCGTGTCGTCTACTCCTCCGTCGTAAGAGTGAAGCGCTCGCTTTCACAAATCTTCTAGTCCCTTTCGCCGACATGTGGGACATCAAGCTACCGGGTCCATGTGCCATACCGGAATACAGTGCAGAGCAGTCGGGGTGAAGCACCCCAGTCATGGCGCCGGCGTAGTAATGAGCAATGAGGCGTCAAATCAAAAAGCTGCACCTTTCCCGCAGTTAAGTTGGAGGGACGAAGTAATAATGCTAAAAAAATAAGTTGGAGGGACGAAGCAACCATCATTTCACTCGTTGCTGAATCCGCTTCTCCCTCATCTTCTTCAACTTAACCACGTGTTCTTCTGTTGTTGTTCTGCCTCATGTGGGACGCGGATCGGCTTGGTAAAGCACTGACACGTGGGACCGCATGTTAGCATACCGCCATCCACGCGGCAAAATCACCTCCTTTTTACTAATCTTGATTCTATAATTTTTTAGATCAATATAATTGAGATTTGTATAGATAGCACACAGGAGCAAAACCAAGTGGTACGGTTAAGGGCATCCACAATGTGTAGCCAAATGTGAAAATAGCTTTTGGCATCATGGGAACCATTGTGGACAGTGTTGCCAGAGCCAAAAAGATGGAACCGAAGCTCCCTAATTGATTGATTGAGGGAATAGAAAAATGCAACGTCTCTCCTCTTTCTCCCATGCTTGGACGGATGTAGTACAGTATAGAGCACATAGTCTACTCCCCTGTCCCTTCTATCACAAATCACAAAGCAGTGAGGCGTCAAATCACAAAGCACGGACGAAGCAACCATCATTTCACTCTTCGCTGACTCCGCTTCTCCATCGTCTTCTTCGAGAAACCATCTCACCGCACTAGTACTCCTAGTAGTAGTACTAGTAAAGGACTTCTGGATGCAAATAAGGCGGTTGTCTCGGCTTGCGGTGGCACTTGCGAACGACTTACCGTGGTCTCCTCAATGGTGTTCTCCATCGAACGCTTCGCCAAACCACAAAAAAAATCGTCGACGTCACCGCAATGGGGAAGGAAGTCAAATATAGTTACTACCTCCATTTTTTGTACACAAGGCCAGTATTATCAAAATTACAATTTGCAAAGGGCCACTAACACTAATCAAGGCAAAATTGATGGGGTTAGCAACCAAGGACATTAATATCCCCTGCATGCATGCGGAAGTGAGAAGGTTGGTTTGCATAGCGCTGCATTAATCAAGCGATGAGGAGTGAGATGGTTAGCTCTTTGGTCTTTCGAAAAAAACGATTAATTGACACGTGAAACGAGGATTTGTATCGATTAAATCCCCAAGGAAAACCCGCCTTTCTTTTTTAACACTAGTACTCCTAGTACGTGCGTATTTATCCTGTTTGGGTCTAGGCCTTGCATTGCCAAACTTCGCCACACATTTTTCCCAAGCTTGCCTAAAGTTTTCAAAATGAGAAGGAGGTACACTTGCGCACTGCTGTCGCGGTCGCACCGCACCCTCACACGGTCGCTCCTGCACACCGCGGTCGCACCGCACCCTCACACAGTCGCTCCTGCACGCCGCAAACCCAACCGAGGGAACGCACCCTCACTGACACGTGCTGTCGCATGTGAACAAATCAAACTCAGCCATCCTATCGCTGACACATAATTTTCGTTCATAGAGTATGTTTATCCAATCGCATGTTGGGGAGTATCCATAAGGCCCGTGCGGTGGTCCGTTGGGGAAGAAGAAGAGGTGAGGAAGAAGGAAAGAAGGGTTAGGAGACATAGGATATTCATACAACCGCCCGAAATGGTAGACTGACCCAAGTCAGGCGACTTGCATAACAAATATAGTACAATATGTTTTTACATAGCAAAAGATCCATAAAAACAACAACATAAAGAAAAACTATCACTGCTCGCGGAAAGAGACAGCCTCGTCGTCTTCGGCTGCCGGCGCGAACCAGCCGACGTGTGTCTCCGCACCGTTTTTTTCCTCGGCCTCCAGCTACTCGTTCAAGCGGAGTGTGCGGGCGCTCTGCACAGACGAGAGCACAGTCCGGTTCAAGTCGAGGACGTCCGGTTCCGCCTGCAGGAGGGCCTCGATGGCAGCGGCATCCGCGCTCTCCGCGTTGAGTCGAGCCTCCGCCGCCCTGTTCAAGTCCAGGACGTCCGATTCCGCCTGCGGGAGGGCATCGATGAGAGCGGCATCCGCACGCTCTGCGTCGAGTCGAGCCTCTGCCGCCTGGTTCATGTACAGGACGTCCGGTTCCGCCTGCAGGAGGGCCTCGATGGCAGCGGCATCCGCGCTCTCTGCCTCAAGTTTAGCCTCCGCCGCCCGGTTCACATCCACAATATCCGGTTCCGCCTGCAGGAGAGCCTCGATGGCAGCGGCATGCGCGCGCTCCGCGTCGAGTTGAGCCTCTGCCTCCCGGTCCTCCTTTAGTATTGCCATGTTGAACCGCTGGTCCGCCTACACCTTGGGGGACTCGGACGCCGGCACAAAGTCGACGTCCATCGTCTCATACCCATCGGGGGCCTTCTGTGCCGCGACCTCCGCAGTGAACATTGGATCGGCTTCCTCCTCCTCGTAGCTTGGCTCCAGAGAACTCAGGGATTGGCCCGCCGCAAAGTGAGCTTGGGAACGGAGGTCTGTGGCGCCGACCGCCGCCGCGATTTCTGCGCGGCGCTCCAGCGTCAGCATCTTGTAGTAAGTGATCTTGCGGCTCACCATGGCTTTCCGGTGAACTAGGGACGCTTGATGCAGGCTAGGGGATCGAAAGGTGGGTGAATGGGCTGGAGATTTGGTGTGGTTTTAGGGCAGTGGCTGGCGTAGGCCGAGCAGCGAAGGTTCTGGTGTGAGTAGTGGTTCTGGTGACGACTGGTCAATCGGTTTTGACTGTACATCGCTCTTGTCGCGTTCGCGTTGCAGCCCGGCACGCTGGACCCTGCACGTCGCTCACCGAATGGAACACGCTTCGTCTTGCATTTTCGCTCGCTTGTGGGACCGCAGTTGAGAGCAAACTGAGGTCCCTCCCCTCCCCCGCCCGTGTCATTTATTATACCACCACTCCCTTCATTTTATGCGGAGTAAATAAAAACAGAGGGAGTATACTACAGATGAGGATCCCTGATGTGGCGAACCCATTGAGTAAGCCGACATACGGGCCTAGCAAGCATGGGGTCTGCCAAGAAGTGACCGAAAGGAGGGTAAGACAGGGATACCTACGTCAGAGGATCCACTTCCACTATACTACTTTAACCAAATGTTAGAGTAATAATATATGACATGCAACTTACACAAATGTTAGAGTAATTATATATGACATGCAACTTACACAAATGTTAGAGTAATTATATATGACATGCAACTTACACAAAGCATACAGGGTCTAATGCGTTTTTCGAGGCTAACTTTGACCAAATGTTAGAGTAATAATATATGACATGCAACTTACACAAAGCATACGATCAATTTTGTATGTGAAAGGAGTTTCCAATGATATAATTTTCACATTATACATCTCATGTACTATTAATCTTGTCAATAGTCAAATTGGAAACCATCTCGAGTACAAATCTAGGAGTACGTACGAATGTAACAATATTGATTGGGCGTTGTTGAATGTTCATACCTTTTTTATCATAGTAGAGATACTTTTACTGCACATAAAACTTATATGTAAAGTAGAAAGGATAGGAGGGAGTATATTGTACATTCAAAAACGAAATGAACATTGAATACCCTTTATATATGATTTGCATATGCTATGATCACCGGTTCAAAATTTTGAATCCGCCTTAGGTATCACGTGCCCCCACTCGTTCCCTCTCGATTTCATCTCGGGGTCCGGAGATCTATTGAAACAGGACTAGGGTGGGTACATGCGAATGATACTCGGCGGAATGTTCAAATGAGGCATGCGGGAGGATGGACTCGACTGGAGGGCGACATGATCGATGGATAAGAGGGTTGGAGAGGAATGAGAAATAAGCAAACGCCACATGATTACACTTGAACGGCTCAAATAAACATGATACTCGCTTGGCCTACATAGTGAAAGGCCTAATGCGCAACGCGGAGCACTGACGCTCGAATATGGCCGGGAAAACAGGGAAACTGACATGTGGGGCACACCCGTCGGGACGACGTAGCGCAGACTAGTCCAATGGAAGGGCTGGCCCACGACCTCTTCGCCACCGACAACCGTTCATGTGGGTCGTTGGGGCCAACAACGGGGCGCAGCTCCAGCACCGCCTCTGGACACGGCGACCGCGGTGAGCGACACACTCATATCGTCGCTAGACACGGTCGGTTTCAGTGTGCCGAGGGTGGCGTTAGTGTCGTGGCACGACCAACGATATGTTTGGTTTGTGCCCAAGGGTGCCCCATCAAAGCATTGGGTAGTCAAAATTTTGGTTGAGGTATTGGTTGCCCATGATTTGGCCGACATTGGCAAGAAAAATGAACTAGAGTTGGCTAGAGTTCATTGGCATGCCAAAGAAATGGCAACCATCCAAACAAAGACCAATCTTTGGGTCATGACCAAAATTTTGGTTGAGGTATTGGTTGCCCATGATTTGGCCGACATTGGCAAGAAAAATGAACTAGAGTTGGCTAGTGTTCATTGGCATGCCAAAGAAATGGCAACCATCCAAACAAACACCAATCTTTGGGCCATGACCAAAATTTTGGTTGAGGTATTGGTTGCCCATGATTTGGCCGACATTGGCAAGAAAAAAGAACTAGAGTTGGCTCGAGTTCATTGGCATGCCAAAAAAATGGCAACCATCCAAACAAAGACCAATCTTTGGGTATGACCAAAATTTCGGTAAGGTGCACTTTGGCCACAATCCAAACACGCCCCAACACCTGGCTCGTCGAGGATGCACGGGGCGCCGTGACGCGTCCGCGGAGTGGTGTAGCGCGGCCAACTGCATCCTCTGGACCTGAGACCATGCCGGGTCGTCTTGCTTTTTCAATGACACGCGGGGATCGCATTTGAGCAAAGGGCATCTCCAACGTTGCCACAACTGCAGCTGACTACCCTGGCACACCAAAGCCCTCGTCCCTCGCGCCGTCGCGTGGTGCGTTCCCAGCCAGCGCCAGCTGCCCGCATTCATGCCGTCCGTTCGTATGTCGTCGTTAAGAGGCTCAGTGCCCGAGGAACCAACTCCGGCGACTTAATGACGCACCCGGACGCTTGGCCTCACCGGAATGCGCTACTTAAAGCGGCAACGCTCGGCTAACCTCCACACCATAGCGCATCGTCCTCCTACCTGGCACCACATCCGTCATGACCGCAAGTGCGAATGCTCTGCGGGAGAGCTTGTCTTCGGGGATTAAGCTCGAGGTCGCCGCCCTCGCTCAAGTCGCCTCTCGCGACGCAATAGCGGCGTAGCTGGACGCGGACGCGACCGCACAAGCGGTGGCCACGCTGGCGGCCGACAACGGGAGCACTGTCAGCCACGCGTCCTACTTGCCGCCGTCCAACGTCCGGCACCGCCGAGGTCGGGGGCATGGGAGGCGCAGGGCATGGTGTGCCAACTGGCCGGTCTGTATCCCGTGTTCTACTCTTCCTCGCCGGAGACCGCACCTTCACTTCACGGGTCTTGAACCCCGCCCCGTACATAGAGATCGTAGATGGAGGACGTCGGCGCTGCCGTAGAATAGGTTTAGGGTCGGGTTTCTTTTATTTTTCTGTCCTATAAAAATTGGAAATGTATGAAAATCTGCCGTGTTTGCATTAATCTCGGCCGGTGTATATGAACTTTCACAATAATATACGTATTGTGGGAGTACTAGCAAGATGCCCGTGTGTTGCACGGAAGATCAAGATCTTGTGGGAGAAAAGGATGAACGAGGGAAAGCCTTATCTGCAAATGTGGAGAGGAGTGCGGGTAAATTGTCATAGTTTCATTCCTATCCGTTAGATATAGATCGGACGGCCTATATTGCAGGATGACAGGCACACCACCATCACCAACTCTACTTTTTATTTAACCGAGACAAATCTAAAAAAAACCAACTAAGCCAACCTCCCAGCATATCGCGCGGGAAAAGACCCGGCCGCGCCGTTTTAGTCGGGATTACCGGATTACTACTAGTAGTATCGATGGATCGCGCGAAGCAACAATTTTTTTTTGAGGGGGCGAAGCACCTATTAGTTTAAAAGGAAAAAAGGCGGTACACTCACAGCACTCCTGTCGCGGTCGCATTGCACCCCACACACGTTCGGTCCTGCACACGGCTCACACAAACGGAACGCGCTTTGGCTTGCCTCTTCACTGACACGTGGGACTGCACTTGGAGAAACCGACCATGCGCCAAACTCCCCCCGCCGACCGCGCGAAAATCCTCCCCACACACACAAAAATTCCCCCCAAATCCGATTCAACCACCCTTCAGCCAAATATTCCCCAAACCCCCCTCCCCCCGTCCCCCCTCCACTCCATTCGCTCCGCCAAAGCTGCCCTCCCCGCCGCACCAATACGTCGGCGCCGTGGTTCATCAAGGGGACGCACGGCGATCCTCTCGCTCCCACAGTACGCTCTCGTAGACTGCCATCCTCTAGCCGCACCGCCACCTCTGGCTACGTTCTTGTGGGCGCGACGGCGGTCAGCGCCGCCACACGGGCGGCGTTCAGTGTGGAGACGCGGCGGTCAGCTTCTCCCACGTTACGCGCATTCTAGATTGAGGCCCCGTTCATGTCAATGTAGCGCTGAATGTTAGCTGATAGACGCTGTTAATCTCACTGTTTGCCGAAGTAGTTTACTATCAATATGCTCTTCTTAAGAAGCTTCATTGCCCTGTTCTGCACTCAATCTGCTTAGCTGAGATGGCATGCCAAGGCCGATTAGTTGCTAAAATATCTTTCCATATATTTATTGTGACGTAGATTGCCATGGTCTAGTAGCCAATCTGTTAGGTGAAATAGCTCTACACCGTTTTATACTCGTTTTTTGTTGCTGCGATGGCCTTCGATAGTTTGATGGCTGTGTGCTCAGCCTCATTGACTGCTGAAATAGTCTGCCATAATTTAGCACTCAAATCTGTTTGCTGAATTAGCTTTACATATATTTCATTACTCAGATCTGCTCGTCCAAATATCTTGCCATAGCTTTAGACATCGACCTAGGTATTTTTTCTGGACTTCACAAAAAATCATATATGTTTTTCCTGTAATATCTAGTAGAAGAACTAATTTGTATGTCTAATAGATGGACAAGACTTGGATAACTTCTGCTCGAAGATTCTCCGCTGCATATGTCGAGGCGGTTGAAAACTTCATGAACTTTATCAGAGCTGAGTACGGTGGTCTGAAATCAGATGTGCTCTGCCCGTGTAGTAGTTGTATGAATTCAGTTACAAGACCCCAGTCAACTGTGCAAAATCATCTACACTTGTATGGGATGTCGGTCACATATACTAGGTGGGTTCATCATGGTGAAGCTGTGAACGTCAATGTTATTGACTACCTGGAAGCAACAGATCACCATCTTGATCTGCCTGATGCTCAGGTGGAAGAGGAGGAGGAGGTGGTGGTGGCGGAGCCAGTGAGTTTGACCAACATTGAAACAATGCTACTGAAATGCTCGTGCATTCCGTGAACTTTCACCGCAGAAGAAAAACGATGGGCCCGCATGTTGGAACAATGCAACGTTCTTGTCACCCGGAAATAAGCTGTCAAGATTCTCAGCTATGGTCACCTTTCTTGGTGAAGACATCTGGCGGATGACCAACAAATCATTCGATGCGATGTTGGCTGCTTTCCGCAAATCTTTCCCAGATCGTCGAGCTGCCACACACCTACTGATAAAATGAAGAATTTCCTTCGTGCAGTTGGAATTGGATATGATATGATCCATGTTTGTAAGAATAATTGTGTTCTGTTCCGGAAGGATTATGCCAACTTAAGTGAATGCCCGAAATGCAAATCATCAAGATGGAAAGATGGCGATGCTGTGAAGAGGATTCCTCATAATGTTCTAAGACATTTTCCAATTACACCAAGATTGTAGAGGTTGTTTCATGATGCGGAAACAAGAGAGGATCTACTGTGGCATTCTAGGAACCAGGAGTACAAAGATCAGAATGTAATGAGCCATCCATCTCATGGTAGTGAGTGAGCTTCAATGATAAACACAAAGAGTTTGCTGCTGACCCGAGAAACATTAGAATTGGCTTAGCTTCAGATGGATTTAACCCATTTGGCCACCAGAGCGCCACATATAGCATGTGGCCAGTGCTTGTTATCCCTTACAACATGCCTCCAAATGTCTGCACCAAAGAATCAAACTACATGATGGCCTTGCTCATCCCAGGTCCAAAAAGTCCTGGAAAGGATTTTGATTTATTCATGGAGCCTCTTGTGGAGGAACTTCAATAGCTATGGAAGGGTGTTCTCACTCGAGACCTATATAGCAGCCCACCAGCTGATTTCTTTCTACGTGTTGTTGTAATTTGGTGCATCCATGATTATCCGGCTTTGGGCACTATGTCAGGGCGAACGACACATGGTTACAATGCATGTGTTCGCTGTGATAGGAATCCGCTGTCATATGCAATACTTAGAAAGATCTGTTACATTGGACACCGTTGTTTCCTTCCCATGGACAAGTTGCATCCTAGAAAATACCGAAGACATGTGTTCAATGCAAAGCATGAAAACCGTGATGCGCCAAAGAGGCTCACCGCCGATGAGTTGCAAGTGGAATTAGAGAAGGTCAGGCATATTACACTAGGAAACCATCTGGTAATGGTAGCGGGAAAAGGAAGCGTGGCACGGTAGAAGAGAGATTATTGTTTACCCGCAAGTCCACTTTGTGGGACTTGGAGTATTGGAAAGATTTGGATCTGCGGCATAATCTTGATGTGATGCACATCGAGAAAAATATATGTGACAGCATTATCGGCACACTTCTTAACATTGAAGGCAAGACGAAAGATACCTTAAAATCTAGGATTGATTTGACACACTTGGGTATCAGAAAGGATTTGCAGGTGCAAGATGAAGGTAAACCACGGGATATGGCACCAGCTGTGTACGTCTTGGACAAGGTAAAAAGAAAAGAATTCTGCGAGGTCCTATCACGTGTGAGATTCCCACATGGATTTGCTTCCAACCCTGAAAGGAGAGTCAGTGCAGATGGAAACAAGGTACAAGGGTTGAAAACTCATGACTGCCACGTCCTACTTCAAAGGGTTTTACCTGTTATCCTTAGAGGATTGGGCCGCCGACTTATATAGAGCAGATTGCGAGTTGGGACAATTCTTGAGGAACTCTGCGGTAGAAATATCGGGATAGATGCTTTGGGCGTCTTAGAGACAAGATACCAACTATCCTATGCGACCTTGAGAAGATATATCCTCCAGCCTTCTTTGATGTGATGGTGCATTTGGCTGTTCATCTACGATGAGGCACTACTTAGAGGTCGATGCAGTATGGCTGGATGTACCCTATTGAAAGGCGGCTAGGCACTTTCAAGGGCTATGTTAGGAACGAGCTAGACCCGAGGGTTCCATTGCAGAGGCCTACATTGCTCTGAAGCGTTGACATTCTGCTCAAAATACATTGAAACAGCTGATCAGCTTAGCAAAGAGGTGGGTGAAGACAATCTCGGGCTCAATGTTTTGATTATTACATTCGAGTTACGGGGAAGAGTCGACAAGAGGACAAACCTAAAGATTTGGACAAAATGGTTTGGTATGTGTTGAATAACTGTCCCGAGATACTACCTTATATCAAGTAAGTGCGATCTTGCAGCTTATACATCGTAATCTACTAAACTTGCAGCACATTCTTATATATTTAGATGTTTGGCGAACCACTATGTTGTGCAGCATCTACAAAGAGGAGTTCTTGCCATAAAATCCAAGAAACATTGACAAACTGGTTATGGCAGGATTTGCGAAATGGTTCAAGAACCATGTAAGCTTTTGAAGTGCAATGTCGAGTTTTTTAATATATTGAGTACATAAGATGATCAGCTTGTCTATTTTCTAACCATAGGTTAAGAAGATGCGGAGGATGGGCAGGCGAGTTGATGATGCCCTTTACTCACTAGCAATGGGTCCCGATACTCGGGTAAGACATTATGAATCTTGCGTTGTTGGAGATGTGCGCTACAACACCCTTGCATGAGACGAAGGCAGGAAGACACAAAACAGTGCCATCATGAGCACGGATCGTATGACAAAGAGACAACTGAAATGTATGCTAACATAACACACATTGTTCAGATTGCGATATATCTCGATTTCGAGGATCATCGGTGTGGTTCTGTTGTGTTGTCGTTGGTATAACCTGTTTTCCAGATCGCAAAACCCAGAGCTGATGATTATTTCAAATCCATCAATGTCAAGGCGGCGTACCAGACCAACGAGCCTTTTATTTTGGCAAATCAAGCAACACAAATATTTTTCTTGGAAGACACATTTGCACATAGTGACGACTGGAGAGTATTGCAAAGGTTTGAGCAGAGGAATTCGTTTAATAAAGTTGCACAACAAGATGATTCTTACACTGCTCCTGATGTACAAGATAACACAGATGTTCCTAATATCTTTGAGAACCATCACGTCAATGACACCGGCGAAAAGATTGCCTGTTGTGCTATGGACATACAAGAGTTGATCAAGAAGAAGCCAACGTTCGAGGACGTTGAGGACGAAGAATAATATGACACCATGGGGAATTACGATTCAGACTGATACACATGGCGAAGATGTTGACGCTGCTGCTGCTGCGGATGATGATTACATTGATTTTTTCGTATTTTCCTGTTAGAAGACGTTTTTTATCTACTATGTGAAATTGTGTTTGCTATGACAACTGAAACCTGATGAACATGTTGTTTATTATTTTGCTGTGCGAACATCACTTGTTATGTATGCTGATTTGTGTTTGGTGATTGTATGACAACTAAAACATGATGACATTGTTGTTTACTTGTACTCATATTTGGCTGTGAAACTTGAATTTGATGACATAGTTTGCTGTTAGACTGCAATTTGCTCAACGTCTTCGAATGAGAACAAAGCTGACCCGACAGGGCCTATGCTATTTATTTATTTATATGAGCAAAAGGGGATACCCCCTGATTTCCGTTAATAGAAATCATTAGATGTTCACAACACTACGCCCAGCCTGCTACATAGGTTTCATTCATTACTAGTTTCAGCAAAGTGCTCATGCCGTAGCCACTGAATACATCACGAGTGCTACATACACTACAAATAAAGATACAATCATCCTACAGAGCACATCGATTTTGCCAATTATCTTCACAAGCTCTTTCATCTCCTCATTGCTTTCAAGGCCGTTCAGCAGATGTTGCTTGCCCATGATCGGAGGAACTGCATCTTTAACCTTCTGCTCTGCATCTTCCTCTTCTGCTATTCCTTCAGTTACTTGTCCAACACCCCAACCTGCTGGTATTGGGATTCCTCGGCTAACCAAATAATCAGCGTAGTTGCATTCCCCCACATCAGCAACTTCCCAGAAATACAAATCACACGAATCTTCCCTTTTCTGCACGAATCAAATTGGAAGATCATCAACCAAACTATTAAAAAAACAGCAACTGAAAGCAGCAGAACAACACTTAAACATATTATTACCCCATGATTCGGGCATTTGTAGAAGACTCGGCTAGGGTTGCGGATTGTGGTTGAGACGCGACGGATGACTCTGCGTGATTTGCAGAAGTGGCACCACACCAACGGCAGCGGGTTGCGTTGAGCAATCGGCTGCGGTGTCGCGATGTCGGCGGGGTGTGATGAGACCCACGGCGATGAATGCGGGTGGAGACTTGGCGCATATCTGGTTGTTGCTGCTGAAGAGCGGTGGACGAGCAACCGGCGGACATGGTTGTTGTGGCGAGCTTCGATGCTAGGCGAGTAAGTAGAGAAGAGGAGAAGCGACGTTGGATATGTTAGTTTCATTACTTGTAGAGTAGCATAGCACCATATATAGTCATAGCCTAGGTTTGGATTCGAACCAGCCACAGGAGCACGTCTTTCTTTTTTCTAAAACTCGGCAATGTCTCTTTACTGGTACACTAGCTTGTTCTGTACGCCTTCCCAAGTCTTTGGTTTTCTTTCCCTTTTTTTGCGAGGAAGGAAGGGGGACCAAATTGAGAGTTCCTCGGACTCGAACCCAAGACCTCTCTATTGAAAACCAAGGGTGCTAGTTACTTATGTGGCGAACGTTCCCTGTGAGGAGGACGGCAGACGAACGCATTTTCCTCGCAATTTTCTTCCTATATAAAAAAAGTACGATACTTGGTGTCCGCTTAGTCAAAAAACTATTGTGCCAACCTTGACTGTTGGATTGACATTCAACGTCTGTCGCATTTCTTCAGTCTCTTCTTCCTCGAGCCGCCAAAGCCAAACCAGCGCCGGCGGGACCGCCTGCTCCTGCCTCCCACGGCTGGCTGTGATCTTCCCCGGCTCCTGTTCGTTCCCGTCCGAGGCCTCACCATCGTCCTCTGCCTTGGTTCACTCGCGGCGCTGCCGCCCTCCGGTGTTGTCAACATGGTCAACAACCGAGAGGAATAAGGAGATGACTGTACATGGTGAGGATGACAGAAGGGACCCAGCAGCGCGTGCAGTAATTTTGTTTTTTCGGGACGGAGAAGGTTATCAACTGGGTTGTGTGGGACCCGTGGCCCGTCTAGACCAGGCTTTTATTTCATATGTTTAGCACATGACCAGCCCAGTTTGTTTTTTTCCTTTCTGAAAAATGGCTACCAGCTATTTTGTTTTTTATAGAATAACCAACATAGGCCTAATTGCTTTTCTACGCCCTGCTGGGCCAGAAATCTTTCAAGACGAGGAGGGATGCATTTTGCCCAGAAAATGGGCTATAAGTAATAAGAAATGGGCTATAAGTAATAAGAAATGGGCTATAAGTAATAATAAATGGGCTATAAAATAAAAAAAATACAGCAAATAGGCAATTAGTTCAAAAATACTGTTTTCTTTCGGATTTTGATATTTTAAATTTCATTGTTTTTGTGCTGGTAAAATTTCATTGAATTTAAATTAAGGTATATTTAGATTTAAAATTAATTTGCATCTGGCTAGAAATTCCGGGATGTATGCTGTTTGGGACAGATTCAGAGGCTGGCTTGTGGGTCTACTAGGTTGACCTGTACTTTGGCTTTGTCAACTTAGTCCACAAACAATTCTAGCAGCAGTGACCGTTGGATGTTAATCCAATGGCCATGCTGCTTCTTCAATATCTGATCTTCTTGCTCCGGCCGCCCAAACCAGCTCGGTGGGACTGCTGCTCCGCCTCCGTGGCGGGTGTCTTGCCGCCTGAGCCGCACCGCCTCACCCTACTTCACTGCTAGCCAGGTCATTCCTCTACTCACCCACACCTCCTATTATTTTCCGGCAACGGCAGCCGGACCAGTAAACCCTCGTACTCCCCACCGCGTGGGCAACCATTGCCGAGTCTTCCCCGGCTCCGTGTCGTTCCTATCCTAGGCCTCGCTGTCGGCCACCGCCATGGTGCTCTCGGCGTGGCCTGGTCAACGTGGTCAATGAACGACATCCATCAACCGTGGACTGTACGCGCAAAATAATGATTCCTCGACCTGATAGCTAGGACCCACCGGAAGGGCCTCTGTATTTCGCGAAAAAAACGTTCCCCCTGCTGACATGTCAGACCCACCAGCTATATCTTCGTACGCAAGGAAGTGCCTCCTTATTACGCACAAAAAAATGAATACCCAACCTGCTAGCTGGGACCCACCATAGTGGGAGGATGACTTGTGGGTCAACTAAGTTGACGGGGACGGAGGGCTTTGTCAACTTAGTCAATATGAACGATTCTAGCTCCAGTGACCGTACGATGTCCATACAACGGTCGTAGTGCTTCTTCAACCTCTGGTCTTCTTGCTCTAGCTGCCCAAAGCAGCGCCGGTCGTGCCGCATGCTCCTGCCTCCGTGGCGGCTGTGCTTGCCAAGGCCTCACCGCCCCTACTATTCCCACCGCTGGCCAGGCCTGGCGGCAGCAACCTCACACCGGCAGAACCGGTGAACCCTCGTACTCCTCTCATGCGCGGGCTTCCACTGCCGTGTCTTTCCCGCTCGCGTCATCCCTTCCTAGGCCTCGCCGTCGTCCACCGCCATTGTGCTCTCGGCGGCCTGGTCAACGTGGTCAAGGCGACTTCCATCGGACATGGATCAGTCGAGGAGAGGCTGACAATTTGGATCCACGGCGCAGCAAGGAAGTACCTCCTTATTACGCGGAAAATAATGATTCCTCCACCTGACAGCTAGGACCCACCGGACGGGCCACGGTATTTCACGGAGGAAACGTTTCCCCCTGACTGCTGGGATGCACCAGCTTCATCTTCGCACACAAGGAAGTGCGTCCAGGCAAAAAAAACGATTCGCCCCCCTAACTACTGGGACCCACCAGCTACACCTTCGCACGCAAGGAAGTGCATCCGGGCAAAAAAAATGATTCGCCCTGACAGTGTCCTGGACTAGGGGGTACTCACCACGTCGTCTCCCGATCAGTTGGATTGGGCCGAGGACCCCCATGGCCGTATACTCATAGGCTAGTCCGGGCAGCTGCCGCATACAAGGAAGAATCAACAAGACTTGGCGATCAAGACAAGGACTCCTCCCCCATCGGCGTATTCGGCTAGGACTCTTGTTATCCTAGGCCTCCGGTGTATTATATAAACCGGGGCCAGGCTAGTCGATAGACATATACAACAACAACCCTTACAATCATACCATAGGCTAGCTTCTAGGGTTTAGCCTCCTTGATCTCGTGGTAGATCCACTCTTGTAAACATCCACAATATCAATATAAATCAAGCAGGACGTAGGGTTTTACCTCCATCAAAAGGGCCCGAACCTGGGTAAACATCGTGTCCCTTGTCTCCTGTTACCATCCGCCTAGACGCACAGTTCGGGACCCCCTACCGAGATCCGCCGGTTTGACACGACATTGGTGCTTTCATTGAAAGTTCCTCGTGTGTCCGCAAAAGGTCGATGGCTCGCTGCGGTCAAGCTGCAACCGGCATCTTCGTCACCAGCTCATTGGTCACCATGGTTCAACCAAGGACTGCGCCCTATCTCCGATCGTCATGTTGGGATGAGGGCCTTCATCAACATCAACTCCGATCTCTATCAAGATCATGGAGGAATCATCCGAGGGCCGGGCTCAACATCAACATTGCCCTAGGCGACCGTCTGCTTTTTTACGGACAGCGGACTTCTGTCGCCGCCACCGCCTCCTCAAGAGTCGTTTTAACGATTGCTTGGTGGAATTGTGCGGAATTGAGTCTACAACAACCTGGAAATTTTCATCGAGTTCGATGGAGGAATCTCTGGCAATCTCCGATATCTTTGGAGCGCATTGAATCTGGACGAGAATCCGGACGAGTTTAGGGCGTGGTGTCCAGATTCTAGCTCGGACTTCCTTTGGAAGATCCAACCGTTGATCGGCTGCGGAATTCCTATATCTAACACCCCTCGAAATTTCAGCTCGATCCGACCATTCAAACTCCGGGAACCTTCCGATTAGTGCATCACTTTTCGGATCTGTTTTCTGCATGAAAATGAATCCGACCCGAGTTCGTCTTTTTTATGAACGGGATTTCAGACATCCTTTTTGAAGGAAGTTTTGTACGGGGTATTGTGTTTTGTTCCCGAACACATCCCACTAACTTTAAAATCTTTTGAACATGATCTTCAACATCATGCTGGTGTCAAACCAGTCCGGCAATATTGCTCCACGGCTGCCGACCCACGCTGAACACGTCGTCACTTTGTTGAGCGAGCTCAACCTCTTGGATCATCATCTCGGCAAGCGAACAAGAGTCCGCATCGCGAAGGACAAATCATCACCAACATCGCCGCCCCACGGATTACGGGCGGGCATACCGGCATCGCCGCCGCGGTCGCTTCATCAAGCGGCATCAACCACGTCACAACCTGCATCGGCGGGGCGCACTATTGCTTCTTCAAGCTGGTGTCCATCACGCCGACCTACTCCGACATCTCGGTTGGACGGGGCCTCGCAATCTCTTCATCAACCTACTTCCGGACACTTGGCGTCACTAGCCGACCAGGCAATGGGTGCGCGGATCGAGTCCCAATTTTGGGAATCACCTTCCTTCGGATTGCTACAAAGGAACCAGTGCTATTAATCCTAGTATTTTTTGCTTGTTTGGGCTCATTTTCCCCAAGGAATTATTACTCTGGTTTGTCCGTCATATGTACGCAGGTCTATCAATGTGGTTCGTACATAGTCCGTGAACGCCGCATCCGAACTTCGAACCGACTGTGAATCCAGGCTTTGCCGCCTTTATTGCATTACGCCGACGACCTGCATCGACATCAACTTGGCGCCAGGCCATATTTCTTTAACTACTCACTTTGCATAAATTATTTATTATGCAACATTTTTAAATTCCTATTATTACTATTATCCCGGTCTGCACTATTTTTTGTGCACATGAAAATGATCCAGCGGACTATATCCTTTAGCGTCACCTCGGTACGGGACGGGGCTTCGTCAACACTTCATTACCCCATGCGGGGACTTGGCATCACTCTGCCGTCCTGCATTGACCGTGCTATGTCACCACTTGGTGCCGAGCTCCTTGCTCCGCCACCTCGGGACCGGCTTGGGGGATGGAACCTTGTCCCGCATCAAGCTCGGACCGCGTCGTCAATACCGAACACATTAACCAGCTAAGTTGCCTTCATGCTCAAAGTTTTAAATTTCTAACTTGTGTTCGGTTCGACCAAGAATTATACTTTTTTGTAAAAAGTTGCTGGTACAAATTTTCCTTGTCGAAACTTTGTTCACACACACTTGACGCGCTACCCGCGCTCATTATACCTGGGGGCTTATTAATACGGGCTTTATGCCCAACACATGTGTCACACTTCCGCATGTACCTTTTATTCACCATTATATGCATCGATATGACTTAAGTTTTGGCCAAGCTGGGTTGCACGGCTTACATGCTTACCCCTCGTTCCCGATTGTTTGGCTAGGTGGTAAAGGGAGCACCTCTGCGATTATTCTTGTCGGGTTAGCGGATGTGTACCTCAGGTGGGTGAAGCGAAAGCTAAGCGTTCTTAAGGGAATACTCGGTCGGTGAACTAAAAGATGATTTTAATTATTTACCCATCTGCCCCGGATAATTTTCTGCTTTCATAGCAGCTTTGACATGCACTTTAGGGCATGCATCCCAGCGAAAGGAACCCTTAGCGGAACTATTCTCCTGGAAGATGTTTCTTACTACCCATGTAATATAACATAACTAGTTGGGCACTTATGCGATACAACACTAATGACCCCTCGCCTTGTCTCAATGCATACCACGGTTCTTATATAACCACGAAGGTATTCGGACACACTCGGACTATTGGGTCACGAGGTTGGGCGAAAAGGTCCGCTATGACAAGCGATCTATAATCCGCTAGAAGGCATTCTACATGTCACCTTACATTATATAGTCAACTTTTACCCAAGTCACTTGGGGGCTCTTATGTTATTTGAGCCATTTCATACTAAGTGTTTTTCTTCTTAGTCGTTGCAAAGTTTTTATTATTTATCTCTCCTTTTTTAAACCACGAGTGTTGGACGTCATGTTTTACTAGCGTTTTTTGATTTTCCATGCTTTTGGCACTTTTAAACTCTTTATGTGTTTTCAGCACAAGTCTCGCGATGCAATGCGGACTCCTTTAGAGATTCGGCAAAAACATTCTCGGTATTGCTATATATGCATCGATTTGAATTGTGTCTTGGTCAATAGTTGGGTTGCTGGCTCCGCACTTGCCTCCTACGTTCCGCTTTGTTCGGCTAGGTGTGCACAGGGGAGAACCACTGCGATAGTGCTTCCAGCTCGCATGGTCAAGCACCTCGATGGAAAGCCAAAACTGTCACAATAGGTGTCAACTGGTCAGCGATCCGATGACTATATTAAATAACGGGCCATTCATGACATTGGCGAAGTGTTTCAGCTTGACCTCTTTGTTGCCAAACACTATTGGGGGCTAATGGCTGACCTCCCAAACTAAATCCTCAATATTTTGCTCTTACATTGGAGCTGAGGTTTCATGATCATGCTTAGCATGGCAACCCAAAGAAAGGAACCGATAAGCGGGACTATTTTCTTTGGAAGACATTTCTTACATTAAACAGATAATGTAGCATATCTCTCTGCGTACCTTTGTTTATAAAACCATATGGCCAGATTGCCTTGTTTGTCATAAATCTTTGCCCTCATAAAGGCTTTATAAAGTAGGACAAACACTCCTCGACTCTTGGCGAGGAGGTTAAAGCCGATGGTCGGTCAAGAAAGTTTTGTACAATGCGGATCCGAGCATTAATGACATAAAGTACTTGGATACATTGAGTCATTACACATAATTTGTGATTTTACTATGGATATTGATCCTTAATTGACCACCCGTGCCGCATTAAGGCTCGAGAACTCTTGGGCTTGGGCTTATTACTTACAAATATTAAAGGGTCACATTGATCCCCGATGCGGTGTTGCCACCGACCGGTGTCTCGGGGCTCTTGCATTGCTTGTTCTATGCGAAAATCTTAAGTGCAATCTGTTTTCGAGGAGATTTTGATCCTCGGGTTGGTGGCCGCACCCAACTTTGAGTCTCGAGATTGAGCACGCCGCTTTTGTGTCGAAGTGTTACTGCGAGCTAGGACTTGATCCTCGGACCGATTTTTCAATCAACTTTGAGTCTCAGTGACTCTGAGGATCAGCGGTCTTATGTCATCTTTCAGGTGCATCTCGGGTTTTAGACCGATACATACCTTGAGGGCTACTGGCTATATATCTCGTCAGAGAATAAATTACATCAATAAAAAACATTGACCAAAAATCAGCCCACGACCGAGGTGCTTAACCACCTCGGAAGCAGTTCGACATATAGCTCGGATGCAAGTGGCTGGCTCCTTAGAGGGCATTTCCGGCATTAAGCTCGGTTAAACTCCTTCAAACTTCTTTGAACCAAGGTGATTTATGACACCTCGGATATACAGTCCGGCGTTGGAGCTCGGATATACAGTCCGGCGTTGGAGCTCGAATACAGTCCGGCGTTGGAGCTCGGATACATAGTCCGGCGTTAGAGCTGGGAAGCAGTCCGGCATTGGTGCTCGGCTGCAAAAGATACCTCGAATGCAGTCCGGTGTTGGAGCTCGGACGCAAGAGGACCTTGCCACCCGGGAACAACTTCAAACCCGAGCGTGGCACAAAATAACAAGGCATTAATAAAGGCGGAAACTTAAAGGGCTCCTCGGATACCCGACGTGTAAACTCGTCGAATGCATTTCGGCGATCCTCAAGATCAAAGATGAGAAGATTTGTTGAACCAGTTTTCAAGACCGACGACCGAAGATGAAGAACAGTTCGGAAGAATCGAGGAGTGTCCCTAACTTGAAGACCGGTTCAGGGGGCTACTCTGACGGTGTCTGGACTAGGGGGTACTCACCACGTCGTCTCCCGATCAGTTGGATTGGGCCGAGGACCCCCATGGCCGTATACTCATAGGCCAGTCTGGGCAGCTACCGCATACAAGGAAGAATCAACAAGACTTGGCGATTAAGACAAGGACTCCTCCCCCACCGGCGTATTCGGCTAGGACTCTTGTTATCCTAGGCCTCCGGTGCATTATATAAACCGGGGCCAGGCTAGTCGATAGACATATACAACAACAACCCTTACAATCATACCATAGGCTAGCTTCTAGGGTTTAGCCTCCTTGATCTCGTGGTAGATCCACTCTTGTAAACATCCACAATATCAATATCAATCAAGCGGGGCGTGAGGGTTTTACCTCCATCAAGAGGGCCCGAACACAGGTAAACATCGTGTCCCTTGTCTCCTGTTACCATCTGCCTAGGCGCACGATTCGGGACCCCCTACCGAGATCCGCGGTTTTGACACCGACCGCCCTGACTACTTGGACCCAACAGCTACATCTTGGCGAGCAAGGAAGTGCACGGCGGTCAGGACCCACCTGGTCGGCGTCACGTGGTGTTGTCATCCTGGTCGCGAATGTGTACGCGTACATACTTGGTCGATGTAGAGGCGCGCGCGTGTAATAAGTAGTAGAGACAGCGCGCGCGTGCGTAGTAGAAGCGCCGCGTAGCATTTACACATACGTTACAATATGCGGCGGTGCAAGAAATAAAATCCGGCCACGTATATGTACATACGGGCGGGGTCTCGAACGCCTACTCGTGCATACGTACATGGCTGGGTCGGAACGGAGAAATAGCGTCGTCATCGTGTTCATGGGGAGCCAACCGGCTGGGTCGGAACGGAACGCGTGGTCGTTGTCGGTGTTCTGGGAACGGGGGTCCCCAGACTTGCCTGCCTGCGGCCTGCGGCGTGTCTCAAAGGAGGCCCAGGATGGCCCACCTTCATCAACGCAAGCTCAAGACCCTCGCGAGGGCCAAGCCTCGCGGGGCGGACGACCAGGAGCTTCCTCAGGCACGGCCTCGTCGGGTTGGCTCATGAGGAGGCGGAGAGTTCAAGGCAGGGTACCTCGCGAGGTGCCCATGACGCAAGCCATGACGACCAAGGGCGCCAGTCGGGCCCCAGCCGCGCGGTGTCCTCTTTTCATCTTTGGTGCAAAGGGAGAAAGCGCAGGCGAGGGCATCAAGCAAAGGCATCCGTTTCGGTGCAACAAGACCAAGACCAGCCCCAATGGCTGGAAGGGAGTCATCGTGGAGCCCAGCAGGCGTCATCACCAGAGCCTTTGGCAGGTGAGGACCAACTTTAGTCAGGATAAGTGTACCCGCTGTTCCCCTTCAAAATGGCCAATTGTTGGCGCCCTTCCCACTCAATATTTGGGAAGAGGCCCAGGGCCTTCGCCTATAAATAAGAGTAGCCACATTCGGAGTAGGGGGATCGAAAGGAGAGAAAAGAAGGGATCGAGACGATCGGCATCCAGAGAAAGATAGAGACCCGATCCTCAAGCTAGAGTGACGGGACACCACCTAGTAGTTCATCACACCCACCAAGAACAGACCCTCGCGAGGCTGTTCTTCCTGTCTTATTCCTCATCAGCCCAAGAGGCAATCCACCACGCCACAAACTAGAGTAGGGTATTACACCTGGCGGTGGCCCGAACTAGTATAAATCTTGTGTCTCTTGTGCTGTTCTTTTTAGTAGTTTAGGTCCCTGCGATTCGGCGAGGTACGAGGCGGTGGAAGGTTGGATCTCATGGCGCACCCGGTGTTCAAACCTCAAGGGTTTGCGGAACCAGAAATCCGACATTTGGCGCGCCCGGTAGGTGCGCTGGAATCTGCCTTTAAATGCGCCTCGTTCTTCCCGACCACATAACCATGTCGGCGCTCGTCGGGCCCGCGCCCGCGCTCGAGCCGCCCTCACCTCCCATATCGCCTGAGCGGCTCCCGTCGTGGCGCCCTCGTCGTTCCCGTCACCTGCCGTCAACGCCGCCACCGGCCCGGCGAAAACGAGCAACTAACATCGTTCAGCACCCGTCCATGGGCGGGGCGGCCACACCGCCACGCCTTCACTCACCCGCTGGTTCTTAAATCACGCTTGCGCCCAGCGCAGCCATGGAGGCCCGAGCTGCACTCATCGCGGCTAACGAGCTCTGCGCTACCGCCCGTCGGCAGCGTCTCGAAAATAGCTCGACCGAAGTCGCCCGAGCCCGTCCGCGCTGCGAGGCGACCCCCGCACCGTCCGTCTCGCTGCACCGCACCCGCCCAGGCGATGAAGCTCGGGCGCCTCCGCCTCCTCCTCAAGACAGCGCCCAGTTTCAAGCGCGCGGCCTGGCGAAACCCGTTCCGCCCGGCGCCCGGCGCGGCAAGAAAGAGCTCAAGAAGTTCCTTGCACACAAGAAGATGCCCTAGCGCTCCCCGCTCCAGCACGTCAAGACCCTGCGCTGCCCCGGCCCGCGCGGGGAGGCACCTGAACCAAGCTCTCTCGTCCAAAGCCCCCCGTGGCCACGGCGGGCTGCCGCACCTTCACCTCCGAGCTGCGCAGCGTCGCGTTGCCCGCCAAATTCAAGCCAGACCTGCCTCCTCGCTACGACGGCATGGCTGACCCTACGGAGTTCCTCCAACTCTACGAGCTGGGCATCAAGGCTGCCAACGGGGATGAAAAGGTCATGGCGAACTGGTTTCCCATGGCGCTCAAGGACGGAGCCCGCACCTGGCTCCTGAATCTGGCCCCAGGCACGATCTCTTCCTGGACCGAGATGCATACCCGCTTCATCGCCAACTTCCAGGGTACTCGCGACCGGCCACCCGCCGTAAGCAACATGCGCCGAATCAAGCAGCAGCGAAACCCCGCAAAAAGTACATCCAGTAACCTTCAACAGCGCGCCTCAAGATCCCTGGAGTAGCGGAGGAGGCCATCATCTCTGCCTTCTCCGAAGTCTGTGCGTCAAGATGAAGGAGGAGCTGGCGTGCATGAAGATCTGTGCACCTCTGGAGCTGTTCAACTTGGCGACCAAGTGCGCCAGGGAGGAGGGGCGCCTCTCCCTCCTCGAGCTGCCTGCCACAGATCCCGAAGAGAAGAAGTCCAAGGCCAAGGGTGTGAAGCGCAAGGTGGCTGCCGTGCTCGCAGCCGAACCAGACACCAAGCAAGGAAGAGATCAGCCCGAGTCCTCCAAGGGCAGCCGGTACTACGTGTACCACGACCTCCACACTCACAACACCAATGAATTTCAAGAGCTCTGGGCGTCTGCTGGAAGGAAGGGTCGGCGAGGCATACTGGCCTGAAGCAGAGCCATGACTACGGCCGAGGAGGAGGAAGGAATGCAGACTGGGAAGACCCGCGCCCACGCCAAGGGTGGCGCGACCAACCTCGCGAGGACCACTGGCAAGACCCACCTCGCGAGGGAGGCCGGAGGGATCAGCCTCGCGAGATTGCCCTGAGGGAACGCAGGCCTCCCTCACGCTGCCGCTGCCGCCAAGGAGAATGAAGACCGTCATCCGGGCCGAGGGTGGGGGCTTCCAGGAAGCACGCGCGATCGCCTGCATCCTGGGCGGAGCTCAAGCCCCAGCCTCTCAGCGCATCTTCAAGCAGTTCGCCCGCGAAGTGAATGCAGTCCTCCCCAAGCTCGAGTCCACGTGCCCTCTCAGGTGGTCGGCGTGTGCCATCACGTTCAGCTCAGCGGATCAGCTCAAGTGCGCACCCACAGCCGGAGTTCTCCCAATGCTTTGTTCCCCAATCATCAGCAATGTGCTAGTCACCAAGACCCTCATCGACAGCGGAGCAGGGCTCAACGTCCTGTCTGTGGAGACATTCAGCAATCTTCAAGTGCCTTCTGATCAGCTTCAGCCAACCAAGCCTTTCTCCGAGTCACCGCGGCTCCACGATCCCGATCGGGCAGGTCCGCCTTCTGTCACCTTGAGGCTCGCGACAACTACCACACCGAGCTCATCGACTTCGGCGTCGCCCACATTCGCTGCCGTGACAACGCCATCCTCGGGTACCAGCGTTGGCCAAATTCATGGTCGTAACCCACCATGGCTACAACGTCCTCAAGATGCCAGGAAGCGGCGGAGCCATCACGGTGCCACGTGAAGAGAGAGCGTAGTGTGCTCCACTGAGCAAGCTTTTCAGGCTGCATCATTGGAAGACCAGACCACAGCAGGAGGCCTCCAGGGCTGCACCCAAGAAGAAGAAGACATCGACCGGCCCGGCTCCTCAAGAGACAGGCCCCTCAGGGCCCGCGCCAGGCCAGGGGGAGCCTCCTTCCATCGCATAGGGAAGCGCGTCCGGCGCCCTCCTCAGGCAGGGCTCGGGGGCTCTCCCCTGGAGGGCCGCCGACCTCGCCAAGGTCCCGAGGGAGGCGCTTGGGCACCACGTGGAGGCGTGTTTCAAAGCACGTTTCCCGCAAGCAAGAGCAAGGCAAGGAGGGCCGAACCCTCAAGAGTTCGTCAGCAAGGCCATTCAGGAGCTATAGGATTCAAGGGTCATGAGGGGCAACCGCCGCCTACCCGCTGTGGCCCCCCATCCAGGAGAGGATGGTGGGCTGCTTGTCTGCATCGACATACCCGGGGCTCAACCGAGCCGCATCTCAAGCGCGCCTCGGCCCTCATGAGTGGGGCGTTCAGGTCCGCCCCACAGCTACGTATGCATGCCTTATGGCTGCCAAGCGCGGCTGCTACGCACCAGCGCCTCATGAGGACCATCTGGAGGCTCAAGAGGTCAGCACGCTGCAGCCTGGCGAGATGGAGATGGCCCGCGAGGAGCCATGGCGCCCAGAGCCTCCCGAGGCCCACAGGCACAGGGGCTCGTGAGATCGGCTCCGTAGCCCACAGATCTGCTACACCAACACCCCTTCATCCCCAACATCACCGGGTGACATCTTTAAGTTTTATTTCCGGCTGGGAGCGCCTTGGGGCGCATAATTCCCAGCCAGCGTGGAATCGTCTGCGGCATGTATCCCTTTTATTTCATGTCGTTAGCCTATCTGTTGGGGCGCCCTCGGGCTGCATCATCCCAAGCCCTCGGGCCAGTCCCAGTGACATGTATCCTTCCTACTTTTTCCTTAGGATTATGCTCTCGCTCCACCATGCTTGTTATTTGGTGCCTTTTCTGGGTGGCGGAATCTTGCACGTTAAAGGGGGTGCACGAGCATCGTGACTCGTGGCTCCTACCATCTCTCCGGCCCTCACCCTCTGGTCTTGTCCATGGCATCGCGACACAGCTTGCCAGCGGCTGAGACCAGCCGAGCCGGGACCGGGGCGTGGGTTTCATCATCAACCTAGCTTCTTGCGTTAAAGGGGTGCACGAGCATCACGACTCATGGATCCTACGGTTCTCCGGCCCTCACCCTATGGTCTTGTCCATGGCATCGCGACTGGCTTGCCCGGCTGACGGCTGAGACCAGCCCGAGAGCCGGACCCGGGCGTAGAGTTCGTCATCCAACCCAGCTTGCAGCGTTAAAGGGGGTGCACGAGCATCGCGACTCAGGGCTCCTACCGGCTCTCCGGCCCTCACCCTCTGGTCTTGTCCATGGCATCACGACCTGGCTTGCCCGGCGACGGCTGAGACCAGCCCGAGGCGGGACCGGGGCGTGAGTTCGTCATCTAATCTAGCTTGCACGTTAAAGGGGTGCACGAGCATCGCGACTCAGGGCTCCTACCGCTCTCAGCCCTCACCCTCTGGTCTTGTCCATGGCATCGCGACCTCGCTTGCGGCGGCTGAGACCAGCCCGAGAGCCGGGACCGAGGGGCAGAGTTCGTCATCTAACACAGCTTCGCAGCGTAAAGGGGGTGCATGAGCATCGCGACTCAGGGCTCCTACCGGCTCTCGGCCCTCACCCTCTGGTCTTGTCCATGGCATCGCGACCTGGCTTGCCGGCGGACGGCTGAGACCAGCCGAGCCGGGACCGAAGGCGTGAAACACCGGCATCACCGCCAAATTTGCAGGAACACACTCGAATATAAGGCCCGAGCCAGGCGCAACCCGCCTTGGTAGGGCCCGTGAGTCCCAGCTGGCTCACGGGTGCCCGGACTCACCTCGTCCAGCCCAACCGTGCCAGCCCACGTTTGAGGTGGGCTGTATCGCCAGGGGCTCCTCCGGAGGGGCCCCTCCCACGTTCGATGGAAGCACCATGCTCAGCTGGCTGGCGACACTGCCGAGGCGGCTATGCCGTACACATGCGGAAGCGCTATGCTCCACGCTGGTGATAAACAACTGAGGGTGGCCTCCGGGTCTCATCAACCTCGGGAGCGCCGCGTGAGGGGGCTGGGCACGGGGGCTGCGCCTGGGTCACGCCCAGACGCACGCCACCCAGCCAGGCCCTCGGGCCTGGTTCGTCGCACGTCACTCCCCGAGCGGAGCGAAGGTACGAATGCCGTTTGAGCGTCAAGGGGGAGTCCTGAGCATCGCGACTCAGGAGCCTAACTTGTCATGTAGCCCCTCATTCCTTGGTCCCGTCCTGGTTTCCGGTCGGGGCTAACGGCGGCTGAGGTATGCGCGGGGCCGGGCTCTGCCGGCGTAGAACATAAAGCAAGTAGGAAGCACAAATTTCAAGGAATTCAAAAGCAAATATTATAGTCCACACTATTATCGCAATACCAAACGCAAGTTTAAACGCCTCCTCGAGGCATGATACATGTGCAGGAATAAAAAGCAAGCCGGGGAGCCTGGCAGAGTCACTTGTCGGCGGTGGAGCAGCGCGAGTGGGCTCGCCTCATGAAGCAGCGGGGCAGCAGCGCCTCGCCCGGCTTAGTGCTTTGAAGGCCGGGAACTTCCCAACAGGGCCTCCGCGCGACCCTTCACAGCCTCGTGGCGGCAGCTGCATGCTCGCCCGCTTGCTGGCTCCAGCCGAGGCTGTCCGTGTCGGCCAGCCTGGATCGCGAATAGATGTGGGTGAGGATCGCGTCGATGCCACGGAAAGACAAGACACGCGCCTCGGCCTCAGCCGTGAGGCCAAGACCAAGGGAGACATCTTCAAGAGCGCGAACCATGAAGGGAAGCAGCTTGGCGGGGCCGTCCTCTGCGCCGGCCAGTGGGCTCTCCAGGCCACTATAGTAAAGCTCCCTCAGCAAGGCACGAGCCTTCACCTCCATATCCATGAAGGCCACGCGATCTTGGCAGAACCAGCGCCTTGCGTCCAACTCGACCTTCCTCGCCTCCGGTTCCTGGTCCAGCGCGCCTAAGGCGGTCACGGCGCTTCTTGATTTGGCCTCCGGTCCTTGGCGGCGCCTTGTGAGCCTTCACGCATTCCTCCTGCTCTGGCGGGGCGGGCCTCCTCGGCAAGCTGGTTCTGCAGGCTCTTCGGCTCGCCCTCCATCGTCTCCTGGCGACCTTGGATGCTGCTGCCTCCCAGGGCAGCATCGCGAGAAACAACCGCCTCACGAACAGCACTGCTTCTCCTAAATGCGCAAAGCCATCGAGGCCTGGACCAGCGCTGCCCGAATCAGGCGTCGGGCGAATCAGCCAAAGGCCAGCTCAAGCGCCCGACCTGGCGGTCGGCGCCCGGAAGATCTGCGCCGCAGCCGGTCCAATTCAGCGGCAGCGATCCGGACCGTGGGAGGTCGGAGACAACAGTTGGTGGAGTAGGAAGAGATGGCGGCGGCGTAACCACTCACGCCTGAGGCGGAACCAGCGCGCCACGGCAACATGGAGGCAGCCAAGCAAGGGCACCTCGGGAGTCGCTGGGTCAGGGGAGCTGAGCCGGCCCAGGCTCGGCCAGCCTAACGAGGGCCTTGGGGCAGGAGAGGCACAGGGAGTAAGGATCATCTTCTTTTTTGGGCAGAGGCACCGCCACGGATGGGGCCTCAGGAGCCCCCTTCAGCTTCTTCGCCGCGGGCGCCAGCCTAGCCGAAGAACGTGGACATCAGATCTCATCGACAGAACAATAATCAAGATGGGAAGCAGGCACTTACAGGTCGTCGCTGGTGGACTCGAGCAGCCTCGGCCATACTTGAAGCCGAGAGCGGCTGGGGATCAGCTTCAAGGGGACTAGGAGCAGGAGGCGCGTCTGCGGATCGCCCGGGCAGGCGGATCCAGCGGGGACCAGCCCAGTCCGGTCCTTCTTCGGGATCGGGGGCAGGCTTCTGCCTCCCCGCTCATCCTCATCCTCGTCATCGTCACTCTCGGGGAGGCGGAGAACGCGGGGCCTGTGCCGCAGGGGAGGAGCCCTTGACTCTGCCCCCGAATCAACCCCCTCTCCTGGCTCTCTTTCCTCCACCTCTTCGCTGGAGTCGGAAGAGGACAAGTCCACCAAGTCCTCCGGAGCCTCCACGGGCACAGGCCCGTCCCCATTGAAGACGGGCATGGGCCCCACTGCCTGCTCCCAATCCTCGCGAAGGAACAAGGGCGCGGGGGCACCCTCCAGTCTCTCCACATCGCCCCCAACCAAGGACTGGAGGACCGTCGCCAGATCCTCGCTAGCCAGGACCACGAGGCTCGAGTGAGGCCTCCACATCGGAAGCGAGTACTTGCGAAGCGGAGCCAGTTAGTGCTCAGGGAACTCCCTCGGCCGCGGCCGGTCAGCCGCCGCCACCGCGTCGGCCCGGCTTCAGATCTGCATCCATCTTCTCAGCACCAGCCAGCGAGGATCCCAGCTCCACTCGGGACCGGTCGTGGAACTCTCGGCCCGGCTCCGTGGGCAGGATCAGCCGAGGTGGATCGCCCGGCATCCACCAAGACCCACTTGCTCCTGAAGCCCTCAATCCGCTTCGGGGTTTGAAATGGCGATAGCTCCGCCCGTGTCTGGGCTTCAGCGCCTTGGGCGGAACCACAGGAGGTTCGGAGGAAAAGTAGTGGCACAGCAAGGCCACGAGGTTTCACCCCAACATGGGCCTCACAATAGTAGGCGAAGATTGCGGAAGAAGGACGGAGTTGGGATGGAGGTGCAGGGGCTTGGATGTTGTAGTGACGGAGGGCGGAGAAGAAGAACTGAGAGAAGGGAGGCAACAGACCAGCAATGATGGCGCTCACGAAGAACGGGTAGAAGGTACTCCCCCGACCCTCAGGAGCAGAGGAGCCGGCCTTGAACACCGCCGTTCAATTGACGCCCTGCGCCTCCGTCAACCGGCGCGTCGAGTGAGGCTACACCGACACATTTGGCGGGTCCAAGGCAGGAGAGTACCAAGCTATGGCCGGGGCTTGGCGAGCCCATGACTGGCTAGAACACTGAAGGCGGAGTGGATCTGAAGGTCTTGGAAGCAGAGAGGAGAGGCGCAAGAAATGGGATCTGAGCAGCAAGCTGGAGAAAGTAAAGGAGGCAAGGAAGATGCTGCACTATTATCAACCAGCAGCGGTTCTTGAGAGGCGACAGCGTCAATCAACCGCCACGCTGGCGCCCAAAACCGTAGGCTGTTAGGACCCATAACGCTCGCTTGCCCTTCGCCTCTCTGCACGCCCAAGTTTGGGCGCGCGTGAGCCAGGGGCTATTGTCGGCGTTCGGGAGCAGGGGTCCCCATACTTGCTGCTGCTGCTGCTGGCGTGGCTCAAGGAGGCCAGGACAGCCCACCTTCATCGACGCAAGCTCAAGACCCTCGCGAGGCCAAGCCTCCTGGGCGGACGACCAGGAGCTTCCTCACGCCTGAGCCTCGTCGGGTTGGCTCATGAGGCGGAGAGTTCAAGGCAGGGTACCTCGCGAGGTGCCCATGGCATAAGCCATGACGACCAAGGGCGCGATCGAGGCGCCAGCCATGCTGGTGTCCTCCTTTCCTCTTTGGTTCAAAGGGAGCAAGCGCGGCGAGGCATCAAGCAAAGGCATCCGTTTGGTGCAACAAGACCAAGACCAGCCCCAGCGGCTGGAAGGAGTCATCGTGGAGCCCAAGCAGGCGTCATCACGAGCCTTTTGCGGCGAGGACCAACTTTAGTCGAGGATAAGTGTACCGCTGTTCCCCTTCAAAATGGCCAATTGTTTGCGCCCTTCCGCTCAATATTTGGGAAGAGGCCGGGGCCTTCGCCTATAAATAGGAGTAGCCACACTCGAGTAGGGGATCGAAAGGAGAGAAAAGAAGGGATCGAGGCGATCGGCATCCAGAAAAAGATAGGACCCAATCCTCAAGCTAGGCGGCAGGACACCACCTAGCAGTTCATCACACCCACCAAGAACAGACCCTCATGAGGCTGTTCTTCCTGTCTTATTCCTCATCAGCCCAAGAGGCAATCCACCACGCCACAAACTAGAGTAGGGTATTACACCACAGCAGTGGCCCGAACTAGTATAAATCTTGTGTCTCTTGTGCTGTTCTTTTTAGTAGTTTAGGTCCCTGCGATTGGCCGAGTGCGAGGCGGTGGAAGGATTGGATCTCCGCGCGCCCCCAGTGTTTGAACCTCAAGGTGCTGCGGAACCCGAAATCCAACAGATCGTGTTCATCGGGAGGCTTGGGCGGAACAGGTGATGAAAGCGAGACTGGCGTGCCGCTGTGGAGAAGCGGACCTCCTACGTTCGAGCAGGGTCTGTTGATCGGGAGGGTGTGGCATCTTGCAAAAGAGAGGAAAGAGACCTCCTCTACAGTCGAAGCAGAGTCTGTTGATCGGGAGGGTGTGGCGTACCACAAAGCAGACCAAAGCGGACCTCCTACGGTCAAACAGGGGTCTGTTGATCGGGAGGGTGTGGCGTCTTGCAAAAGCAGACGAAATGGACCTCCCTACGATCAAAGCAGGGGTCATGTTCGCCGGGAGGGTGTGGCGTACCGCAAAACAGGACTCCATGGGATCTGTTCATCTCCACGTCGACCTCCTCCAGCCCCCACGGGCTACCGTCGACCTCCTCCAGCCTCCACGGGCTCCTGTTCATCCAGCCTCCACCGCTCGCTACTCCACCGGCTCCTGTTCAACCACCCCTCCATGGGCACCCCTCCACCGTCTACTGTTCATCCAGTCCTCCGCACCACGGGGTCCTGTTCGACCACCCCTCCACGGGCACCCCTCGATCGTGTACTGCTCATCCAGCCCTCCACACCACGGGGTCCTGTTCTTCCAGAGGCAAACGCCATCGCTCACTGTTCATCCAACCCCCCACCCCCCCACACACAACGCTCACTGTTCATCCCAGAGGCAGCATCGATCGGCATCAGTTAGCAGCAGTAGCGAAGGAATCGCTCGATTGGGTTCAGTTAACAGCCATCGATCAATCGCTCGGGTTCATTAACACGTAGCTGCGGTCTGTCCTTTCGGGTTCGATTAGAGCCCAACGCCTCGCTTCGGGTTGATTAGAGCCAACGCCTCGCTTTTTACGCATGTCGTGTCACGAGAAAGCAGCAACGCTTCGGCCCCGACCTCCCATCGTGGCAAGCAACTCCCGAAATTTTCCTGCGCCCTCGCTTCTACCACAGTTTTTTCCGTCATGGGCGGCCCAAAGAATGTCATGCAGCTGCGTCTCCGGCCCGCCAGGGCGAAAAGCCCATTTTACTGTCATGATTTTTTTCATAAGTAAGGCCCACCACATCTATGATGATACGGGTTTTGTCACAGTTATCGTCATAGAAGTGTCATATGTATGACAGAAAAAAATTTCGTTCGGCCCAAAATGTCACGGATGTGTCTTTTTTTTAGTGATAGTTGATGGTGGGGCTGGTCTGAACTTGATCTCGCCCGTTGTGATTGAAAGGCTGCAGATTCCTGATGGAGACCTCGAGGAGACGGGCACGTTTCAAGGGGTCAACCTGGGAAGGAGTCAGCCAAAGGGTAAAGTCACGCTGCCTGTGACGTTCAGAGGCGAGTTGAACTACAGGACAGAGAGGATTGTCTTCGATGTAGCCAAGATCCCCTTGCCTTGCAGCGGGATCCTCGGCCTCGCGGCACTAGCCAAGTTCATGGCGGCGTCGCATTATGCCTACAACACGCTGAAGATGCTTGGGCCGATGACCATCATCACCGTCCCCTGCGACAAGAAGGATGCACTGATCTGCGCGGACCAACTCTACTGGGAAGCAGTTGCAGCGACTGCCGCTAAGGCACTTGCTCCTGCCGCTGAAGCTCCGGGAAGGAAGAAGAATACCGGCAAGGCCTCTCACGCCCACTCTGGCAAGCGCACCTCTTCGGAGTGTTGTGCTCCCGTCAAGGATGTGCCAGAGAGCTCCAACGGCAAGAGCAAGAAATCCAGAGCTGCACCACCAGAGACCAAGAAGGTGTCCGTCAAGGACGATGGCACGGGAGGGGCCTTCACCATAAGCTCCACCCTCGACAGCAAATATGAAGGCGCGCTCGTCACCTTCCTGCGGGCGAATGTCAATGTGTTTGCATGGCAAGCATCCGACATCCCCGGCGTTCCCAAGGAGGTGATTGAGCACCATCTTGCTGTCTGTCCTCATGCTCGACCTGTCAAGCAGAAGGTCAGGAGCAAGCTTTGGAAAGTGGAAAGGCAAGAGTTCATCACAGAGGAGATCAGGAAGTTGGAAGCGGCAGGCTTGGTGAGAGGAGTACTCCATCCGACGTGGTTGGCCAATCAGGTGGTGGTGCGGAAGGCGAATGGGAAGTGGAGGCTGTGTATTGATTACACAAATATCAATAAGGCTTGTCCCAAGGACCCTTTCCCGGTGCCGCGCATCGACTAGATTGTTGACTCCTTGGCCAGGTGTGATCTGTTATCATTCCTTGATGCCTACTCGGGATATCACAAGAACTTCATGGCGAAATAAGATGAAGAGAAGACAGCATTCATCACCCATGCGGTACGTATTGTTTCTTATGAGTGCTGGCTCAATGTTTGCAAGAGCAGTCCGAGTTGGTTTTGAGCCCCAACTAAATAGAAGTATGGAAGCTTATATGGATGACATAGTGTTCAAAACCAAGGACTGGGCAACACTCATACAAGACTTAGAAGAGACGCTTGCAAACCTGCACAAGATCAACCTGAAGTTGAACCCTGAGAAGTGTGTCTTCGGCGTTCCGTCCGGCAAACTTCATGGGTTCTTTGTGTCACAGCATCGGATCGAGGCAAACACAGACAAGATCAAGGCTATCGAACAAATTGAGGCGCCCAAGCGGATCAAGGATGTGCGTCGGCTCACTGGCTGCGTTGCCGCCTTGAGCAGATTCATCTCCAAGTCTGTCGAGCGCACCCTCCCCTTTTTCAAAATCTTGAAAAAGGCGGGACCATGGGAATGGACCCCCGAGGCCGAAGCAGCGCTACAGGATTTGAAGAAATACCTCTCCTCTACGCCAATACTAGTTGCATATAAACCACAAGAGCCATTGCTGCTATATCTAGCGGCAACGAATCAAGTGGTCAGCGTCGCGCTAGTGGCATAGAGGGAGGTCGAAGAAGAGGCAGTGGTGACGGCAGGACTGGCGGATGGCGAGCCAGGACCCCCCTGGCAGGGCCTGGTACCAGCAAGGCAAGGCCCCCAGCAGAGTCTGACGCCATCGGGACGGGGCCCGTGCAACAAGACGAAGTGGTGGAGAAGAAGAAGATGATGCAGCACCCGGTTTACTTTGTTAGCTCCCTCTTGTAGGGGGCTTGGTCAAGGTACTCCGGCATGCAGAAGTTTCTCTTCGGCCTCCTTATGGCCTCGAGGAAGCTGCGTCATTACTTCAAAGCCCACGAAATCATCGTCGTCACCCGCCTCCCGTTGCAACAGATAATGCATAACCAGACGCGACCGGGGGGATCATGCAGTGGGCCTTGGAACTGTCGAGCTTTGGTTTAAAGTTTTAAAGAACTTCGACAATCCAGAGCAGAGTCTTGGCAGAGTTCATTGCGGAGTGGACCTCAACGCCTGACGAAGAGATCCAGAAGACCACTCTCCCCGGCAAGGAAACAAGTCGCAACTGGATTATGTACTCTGACGGGGCTTTCTCGCTGCAAGGCGTCGGTGCTGGTGTACTACTCGTGGCACCCACCGGAGAGCACCTCAAGTATGTAGTCTAGATGCACTTTCCCAGAGAGATGTCGACGAAAAACACTGCTGAGTACGAGGGGTTGCTTGCCGGTCTCAGGATCGCGGCAGACCTCAGAATCAAGAAGCTCATCGTCAGGGGTGATTCGCAGCTTGCCATCAAGCAAGTTAGCAAAGACTATCGAAGCCTGTTGATGGAGGCCTACGTGAATGAGGTGAGGAAGCAAGAGGAGCGTTTTGACGGTATACTAGCAGAGCATGTTCCCCGAGTGGAGAACGACACCGCCGATTACCTGTGAAAGCGCGCTGCACTCAAACTACCTGTGGAGCAACGTACTTTTGTGCTTCAGTTAACTCAACCATCCGTTGAACCATCAATGGAGCAGAATAAGCGAAGGAAATAAGGCCCCGGCAAGTACTTTCCCGCCGAGCCCCCAGGGGCCGCCGGCAAGGATGTTGCCGTGGACCCTGAGCCTGTTGAGGGGCAACCGACTCCGCAGGCTGTCAAGCCCTGGCCGTAGAGACGGCCGCCCCCATGGTAGAGGAAATGCCTTTAGTCCTTGCCGTCAAGCCCCAGGCTCCGGCGTGGGCACAGCATACCGTCCGATTCCTCCAAACATGGGAACTCCCTGAGGAGTAGTAAGAAGCGGAGAAAGTAGCCCGTCGGTCTGCCATGTATCAGTTCGTCGATGACGTCCTGTACAGGAAAAGACCGAACGGTGTGAAATTGAAGTGCATCCCCCGGGAGGAAGGACTGGAGTTGTTGGCAGAGGTACATGGAGGCATGTGTGGTTCCCACATAGGGTCGAGGGCCCTTGCCGGCAAGGCATTCCGACAAGGTTTCTTTTGGCCCACTGCCCTCTAGGATGCAACGGCACTAGTAACCAAGTGAGAAGCATGTTAGTTCCATTCGAAGAAGCTTCATCAACCAACTCAAGCCCTTCAAACAATTCCTCTCTCCTGGCCATTTTCGGTCTGGGGGCTCGACATACTGGGCCCTTTCCCCACGCCGTCGGGGGCTTTGAGTACTTGTACATCGCAATCGACAAGTTCACAAAGTGGCGGGAGGTGGAAGAGGTGAGGAAGGTGACCGCGCAGTCAGCCGTCAAGTTCTTCAAGGGGCTAGTCTGCCGTTTTGGTGTGCCAAACAGAGTCATCGCCGACAATGGCACGCAGTTCACAAGCTACACCTTCATGCAATACATCCAAGATCTCGGCAGCAAGGTCTGTTTTGCTTCCGTGGCACACCCACGGAGCAACAGCCAGGCAGAGAGGGCAAATGCTGAAGTACTGCGAGGCCTAAGGACAAATACTTTTGACAGACTACACAAGAGCAGAAGGCGCTGGATTGATGAGTTGTCATCCGTTCTTTGGTCAATCAGAATGATGCCAAATCGAGCCACCGGCCAGACACCCTTTGCCCTGGTATACGGGGCAGAAGCAGTTCTCCCCACGGAACTCACATACGGGTCACCTCGAGTGCTCGCTTATGACGAGCTTGAGCAAGAGCAATTGTGGCAAGATGACGCAATGCTCCTTGAGGAAGATCGTCTTTGGGCGGCTGTGAGAGCAGCGCACTACCAGCAAGCTTTGCGCCACTACCATAGCCGCAAGGTTCATGCCCATAGCTTTGAGGAAGGCGACCTTGTTCTTCAGTGTGTTCAATCAGCCAAGAATTCCAACAAGTTGACGCCGAAGTGGGGAGGCCCTTATCAGGTAATACGAAGCACCAGGCCTAGCGCAGTCCGCCTAGAGAGCGAAGATGCTATTCCAGTGAGCAACTCCTGGAACATCGAACATCTTCGCAAGTTTTACCCATAAGGCGCGGTTGCCGGGCCCCCCGACAAACCACCTTTTGTACAAGCCTTACCGGCGAGGCATGTAACCCTCTGTACAAAGCCAGGCGGAGACCCTGAGCATAAATAAATGAAGTGCTGGCGCCCTAAGTTTTAGCATGCATGCTAGGTTAAGTCTCTCCCTCGGTTAGGGTTGATTGTGCTTAGCATAGAGGTCGAGTGTGCGTCTCTCTATTCCTTCCCGTCCTCTTTGGTTCGCAGGGTGCATGGACGATTCTTCTGATCTATTTGGAAGGAAGAGAACAGGTCGACATTCCGGCCCCGGCAAGCCAAGGTTGTCGGGGGCTGCAGACGCAAGAATTCAACCACGGCAAACCGAGGCTGCCGGGGGCTGCTAACCCAGATAAGTCTTTCATCCCCAATTCTGCTATTCCGTATGAAGTTGGGACATATCAAACCTCGTTTTATTCCTAGGCCGCCGTGCTCCCTCTTCTTTCTGTACCCAAGGGCTATCCCCTGGGTCGGAACTTGGTCGTAGTCACGGTGACAAGGAAATAAACGAAGGGCCCGACTCTACTTTGCCCCTGCCTCTGCCAAGAGCATGAGAATGGTCGAAACAAAGTAAGGGGACGACAAGGCCTTTTGCCGGGCGGCGATGTTTATATTAAAAATAACAAGGATTCGCTCCTTGTCATGGGCCTCGCTCACGCACAAAGAACCCAGCAAGCACCGTTTTTCATCAAAAACATCCCGTACAGGTATAGTTCATACGGAATGAAAAACATGAGCAAGGGGATTACAAGTTTTAAATCTAACAAGTGCTCGCAGGCTTACAAACTAAAAAGAGATAATATGCCCATAATCCCTTTCTGGTCCCTCTCCTCAGAAGGTAGAACAAGATAGCAGGAGGGCAAAAAGAGCGCCTAGGCGAGGTACGAGCAGCAGAAGATGCCAGGAGAGCTTCCCGGTGCCGGGAGAGGAGCCGGAAGATGAGGCAGCGGGCCGACAATACGCGATGAAGGCGTCAGTGCCTGCGTACTCCGACTTGATGGCCCGCCTTCTTCGTCTTCTCCGGCCCTCCTACGCCAGCCACCCAAGGAGGTGGCGGGGAACACGCCAATGGAGAGCTTGACGGGGAAGGCCCTCGGCAGGGCGCGTGGCCGAGGGAGGGACGACGCGGTCAGTCGGAGTCAAGGTCGGCATCGCCCCGCTCGCCGCCCTCTTCGTTGCTATCGCTGTCCTCCCCGTCACTCCCGCTTGAGGAAGAGTCTTCATCATCGGAGGAGCTCTCCACGCAGCACTTCAGGCGAGTTCCAAGGTCCCCAAAGAACTTGATGGAGAGCAGGCCGTTCTCCATTAATTTAAAGTAGAAAACAAGCCTCGCCGTCAGGCTGTGGACACGAGCAAAAGTATTCCATCCACGATGAAGGTACATGAAATGAAGAGTGGGAAAGTCGACGTCGACCTGTGTGCCGCCATTCCCGCAGCCCTCATGTGCAACCTAAGGGTCTGTGGCGGATCGAGCTCCATCACCCGAGCAAATGGAGTGGGGAGATGAAGACGACGACGCGGTGGCTGGCGCAGCCTGATGAAGAACTCACGGGGCTGGTCCCCGACGTGGCCCTCCATTGGGAGAGGCATTGACGGCGGAGGCAAGGCCGGTGCACCGCCCCGTCCCCCTCATCCCCGAGCGCCACGGTGACCTTGGTCTCGCCCCCTCCCCCTTCCTCTCGTGGCCGGCTCCGCCGCCGCAAGCTCTTGGGAAGGAGGGACGCGCCGTCGAGCAGATACCCTCGCCGCCACCGTCGAAGCGCCGACGCCTCCTCTCGCCATTGCACATGGAAGGAAGGAGGCGAAGTGGAAGGAGATGGATGGTGAGAGAATGCGGGATGCTATTCCCCCCTTCTTATAAAGGGGCGGGGTCGGGGCTCGGCCGGCCCACTCAGCCAATCTGGTTGTCGGGGCCGCAGGGAATCGAGACCAACCCGCTGCCCCAATCAGCGACGGCCCGGTTTCCCGCCTCCACCGCCTGCCACCGTGGGGGCATGGGAACACGTGGCGAGCAAGCAGAAATTGAGGGGACGGGTGAGGCGACCGTTCCCCACCCCGTGATCGTGGGGTGCAGACGCCTTGAAGACCGCGACCCGAGTCCGCTCAGTAAATGAGCCGCGCCTCTTCATTTTCCCCCTTTTTATGGGGAAGGTGCGAGCCGTCTCTTTACTGTGATGTGACGCATGCGTGCAGGAACCGCCCCACGCATGACCCCCACGTCACGCACGACCCTCCACGACGCACGTTCAATGCGGGTCATGGGGAAGCGCAAGCGAGCGAAAAAGTTACCGCGGTAAATATCCGCCCCGCCTACCCACGCACCGTTCTGGGCCTGGCCCAACAACGTGTCGCGCTTATGTGTGGCCAGGCCCGGGGGCTCCTGTCGGTGTACAAAAGTAGGGGCACTCCTTTTTTACCCCTTTACTTGTGCATGGGTAGTCGGAGCCACGCCCGCGGCCACACTAAGCAGGGCAGAAGAGGGAAGCCGGAGCACAAGGAGATCAGAGCAACGCCAAGACCTGAAACACAAAGAGCAAGAGGGCGAGGTGGACTCCCCCGGCAAGATCCTTGCCGGGGCAGCCTCCGCAGCCCCGGCAAGAGCCTTGCCGGGGCAACTTGACCGACGCCAGCAGAGCGTGCCACTCTTGAGCCCACGGGTTCCAACACCACCAACCAACCACATTGGAACCAAGGCTCGGGAGGCACCTCTGTGGTGGCATGCAGATCCTTGTCAAGATCATAAACACACAAGATCAGATGAGGACCAGAAGACGATGATCCTTGGCAAGATCCTTGCCGAGGAGATCCACTAGACCCCCGGCAAGACCCTTGCCAGGGATGACCACGATGCCGTGGCAAGATCCTTGCTGGGGCCCCAGCAAGGCCCTTGTTGAAGACACTTACGGGCCGCGGTCAGGCCCACGTCTGCCAAGACTACACTGCTGCTCCCATGCAGCTGCTGGCTCAACCAGCTGGGCAGGCACCTACGTGGTAGCGTGCGGCCTCTATGCCAACTCAGCTAGCACCTGCGTGGTGGCATGCAGGTCTTCGTGAAGATTCCGCCACCACGCCAGCCCACAGCCAGCCAACGTGGCGCTACAACACCTCGTCAGCTCGGACGCGGGTCACAGCCAGGCGAGGCGGCGACAGCTTCGACGAGCTTCCTTGCCGTCCACAATAAAGCAAGAGGGGCACGTCGGTAGCGCATTAAATGTGTTTGTCCGACGGTGCCATAGGATAGACTCATCCACTGTACACCTTTCCACCTCCTATGTGCCACTTTGGCAACCCCTTTTGTCTATAAAAGGAGGCCCGAGGCGACCAGGAAAAGGATTCGGATCTTTTGGACTAGGGACACACCATAGCTAGTTCAAGAACTCAACAACACTCAAATACATACACAAAAGAAGGACTAGGGTTTTACGCATCCTCGCGGCCCGAACCTGGGTAAATGATCCTTGTGCTGGCTCCTGGACCTGCTCTTTCCACAAGCCCGCGCCCGCCAACCGTAGAAGGGATCCCAATGATCCCATAGGTGTTGTTTCCACCGACAATCAGAGAAGTATTAATATGCATAAAGGATCTGAACATATGACCTTCCACCAAATAAACCAACTAGCACCAAATCAACACTACTAGCAACCCACTGGAACCAATCTGAGGTTTTGAGACAAAGATTGTATACAAGAGATGCACTAGGGTTTGAGAGGAGATGGTGCTGGTGAAGATGTTGGTGGAGATTGACCCCGTCCCGATGAGAGGATCGATGGTGATGACGATGGTGACGATTTCCCCCTCCCAGAGGGATGTTTCCCCGGCAGAATAGCTCTGCCGGAGCCCTAGATTGGTTTCGCCAGCTTCCGCCTCGAGAAGGCGGCGCTTCGTCCCGAAAGCTTCCTTCGAATTTTTTCCAGGGCAAAAGACTTCATATAGAAAAAGATGGGAACCGGAGGCCTGCCAGGGGGCCCACGAGGCAGGGGGCCGCGCCCTCACCCTCGTAGACAGGGTGTGGCCCCCTCTGGTGCTTTCTTCGCCCAATATTTTTAATATATTCCAAAACTGACTTTCGTGGAGTTTCATGACTTTTGGAGTTGTGCAGAATAGGTCTCTAATATTTGCTCCTTTTCCAGCCCAGAATTCCAGCACCGGCATTTTCCCTCTTCGTGTAAACCTTGTAAAATAAGAGAGAATAGGCATAAGTATTGTGACATAATGTGTAATACAGCTCATAATGCAATAAATATCGATATAAAAGCATGATGCAAAATGGATGAACTTTGCTGCATCACCCATTCCATTCAAATCATGCAAGAAGGATTTTTTTCTGGAGGAAGACGAAGTGAGTGGGTGCAGGAATAAGTGGAGGGGTTCCACGTGGGGCCCAAGAGGCAGGGGGCGCGCCCTGGACCCTCGTGGGCAGATGGTGGGTCCCCCTGGTGTGTTCTTAAATATTCTACAGAAAAACTCATATTTCATTTTCTAGACATTTGGAGAACTTTTATTTTCAGGGTATTTTTTATTGCAAGGATAATTCAGAAAACAGACAGAAAATACTAATTTTGCTTTATTTAATTTAAATAACAGAAAGTAAAAGGAGGGTACAGAGAGTCGTGCTTTCTAACTTCATCCATCTCATGCTCATCAAAAGGAATCCACTAACAAGGTTGATGAAGTCTTGTTAACAAACTCTTTCCGAAATGCATGAAACCGGAGAATTTTTGAATAACACTAGGTTACCTCAACAGGGATATGCACGTTCCCAATAATAAGAATATCATATGCTCATTACCAATAGAATTTTCCAATAGTAATCAATGAAATTTACCAATAGAATTGATACTGTGGACTTGAGATTGTTTCCTTGGAAACAATACCGTATGCTCATTACCATTAACATGAAAAGTGACATTGCCTTTGTTGCAATCAATAACAGCCCCTACAGTATTCAAAAAGGGTCTACCAAGAATAATATACATACTATCATCCTCGGGAATATCAAGAACAATAAAGTCCGTTAAAATAGTAACATTTGCAACCACAACAGGCACATCCTCACAAATATCGACAGGTATAGCAGTTGATTTATTGGCCATTTGCAGAGATATTTCAGTAGGTGTCAACTTATTCAAATCCAGTCTACAATATAAAGAGAGAGGCATAACACTAACACCGGCTCCAAGATCACATAAAGCAGTTTTAACATAGTTTCTTTTAATGGAGCATGGTATAGTTGGTACTCCTGGATCTCATAGTTTCTGAGGTATTCCATCTTTAAAAGTATAATTGGCAAGCATGGTGGAAATTTCAACTTCCGGTATCTGTCCTTTATTTGTAATAATATATTTCATATAATTAGCATAAGGATTCATTTTAAGCATATCAGTCAAATGCATATGCAAAAAGATAGGTCTAATCATTTCAGCAAAGCGCTCAAAATCCTCATCATCCTTTTTCTTGGATTGTTTGGGAGGAAAAGGCATGGGTTTCTGAACCCATGGTTCACTTTATTTACCGTGCTTCCTAGCAACGAAGTCTCTCTTATCATAAAGTTGATTCTTTGATTGTGGGTTATCAAGATCAACAGCAGGTTCAATTTCTACATCATTGCTATTGCTAGGTTGAGCATCAACATGAACATGATCACTAGTATTATCACTAGGTTCATGTTCATTACCAGATTGTGTTTCAACATCAGAAATAGAAATATCATTGGGGTTCCCAGGTGTGTCAACAACAGGTTCACTAGAAGCATGCGAAGTCATATCATTTTTCTTTTTCTTCCTCTTAGAAGGACTATGTGCATCAACATTAGTTCTCTGAGAATCTTGCTCAATTCTCTTAGGGTGGCCCTCAAGATGCAAAGGTTCCTGATTCATTCTACCCCCTCTAATGACAACTCTAAGAGCATCATCATTTTTCTTATTATTTAATTCACTGAGCAAATCAGTCTGAGCTTTAAGCACTTGTTCTACTTGAGTGGTAACCATAGAAGCATGTTTACTAATAAGTTTAAGTTCACCTTTAACTCTAGACATATAATCACTCAAGTGTTCAATCATATAAGCATTTCGTGTCAATTGTCTACCAACATAAGCATTGAAGTTTTCTTGTTTAACAATAAAATTATCAAACTCATCTAAGCATTGGCTAGCAGACTTATAACGAGGAATATCACCGTCATCAAATCTATAGAGGGAATTTACCTTTACTACCTGTGTCGGGTTATCAAGACCAAAGTATTTCTTCAATAGGTGGTAAATTCTTAACATCTTCAGCTTTAATACCCTTTTCTTTCATAGATTTCTTTGCCTCTTGCATATCTTCAGGACTGAGAAATAGAATACCCCTTTTCTTCGGAGTTGGCTCAGGAGTTGGTTTAGGAAGTGTCCAATCATAATCATTACTCAATATATTATTCAATAGCAATTCCTCTTGATCAACAGTTCTTTCCCTGAAAACACAACCAGCACAACTATCCAGGTGGTCTCTGGAAGCATCAGTTAGTCCATTATAAAAAATATCAAGTATTTCATTTTTCTTGAGAGGATGATCAGGCAAAGCAGTAAGTAACCGGAGAAACCTCTCCCAAGCTTGTGGGAGACTCTCTTCTTCAATTTCCACAAAATTATATATTTCCCTTAAGGCAGCTTGTTTCTTATGAGCGGGGAAATATTTAGAAGAGAAGTAATAAATCATATCTTGGGGACTACGCACACAACCAGGAGTAAGAGAATTAAACCATGTTTTAGCATCTCCCTTTAATGAGAATGGAAATAACTTAAGGACATAGTTGTAACGAATTTTTTCCTCATGAGTAAATAGGGTGGCTATATCATTTAATTTAGTAAGATGTGCCACAACAGTTTCAGATTCATAGCCATAAAAAGGATCAGATTAAACCAAAGTAATTAACTCAAAGTCGACAGAGAAATCATAATCCTTATCAGAAATACAGATAGGTGAAGTAGCAAAAGCAGGGTCATATTCATTCTAGCATTCAAAGATTTTTCTTTCAGCTTAGCTAACAGTTTCTTAGGATCATATCTATCTTTGCAAGCAAAAAAGTCTCTAGCAGTTTCTTCATCCATAACATAACCCTCAGGTACATCAGGAAATAAATATCTAGGGGGAGAATCTACATCATCACTTTCATCAATATTATCAGTTTCAATAATTTCATTCTCTCTTACCCTATCAAGTTGTTCATCAAGAAATTCACCTAATGGCACAATATTATCAAGCATCGAAGTAGTTTCATCATAAGTATCATGCAAAGCAGAAGTGGCATCATCAATAACATGCGACATATCAGAATCAATAACATGAGTAGGTTTAGGTGTCGCAAGATTACTCAAAATAGAAGGTGAATCAAGTGCAGAGCTAGATGGCATCCTTACCTCCCCTCGTAGTTGAGGCATAAATCTTGGTTTTTTCGTCTTTCAGGTTCCTCATAGTGATCAACAGATATAAATCCCAAGTGTCTCAAAGAATAGCGCTATGCTCCTCGGCAACGGCGCCAGAAAATAGTCTTGATAACCCACAAGTATAGGGGTTCGCAATAGTTTTCGGTGGTAGAGTATTCAACCCAAATTTATTGATTCGACACACGGGGAGCCAAAGAATATTCTCAAGTATTAGCAGCTGAGTTTTCAATTCAACCACACCTGAAAAACGTAATATCTGCAGCAAAGTATTTAGTAGCAAAGTAGTATGGAAGTAACGGTTGCGGTGGAAAAAGTAACAATAGCAGCTTTGTAGTAATTATAACAGTGGGAACTGATATCTACTACACACCCTTCTTCTTGTAGACGTTGTTGGGCCTCTAAGTGCAGAGGTTTGTAGGATAGTAGCAAATTTCCCTCAAGTGGATGACCTAAGGTTTATCAATCTATGGGAGGCGTAGGATGAAGATGGTCCCTCTCAAGCAACCCTGCAACCAAATAACAAAGAGTCTCTTGTGCCCTCAACACACCCAATACAATGGTAAATTGTATAGGTGCACTAGTTCGGCGAAGAGATGGTGATACAAGTGCAATATGAATGGTAGATATGGGTATTTGTAATCTAAAAATATAAAAACAGCAAGGTAGCAAGCGATAAAAGTGAGCGTAAACGGTATTGCAATGCATTAAAACAAGGCCTAGGGTTAATACTCTCACTAGTGCTAGTTCTCTCAACAATAATAACATAATTGGATCATATAACTATCCCTCAACATGCAACAAAGAGTCACTCCAAAGTCACTAATAGCAGATAACGAATGAAGATATTATTGTATGATACGCAACCACCTCAAAGTTATTCTTTCTGATCGATCTATTCAAGAGTCCGTAGTAAAATAACACGAAGCTATTCTTTCCATTCGATCTATCCTAGGGTTCGTACTAGAAGAATACCTTAAGATACAAATCAAACAGAACCCTAATGTCACCTACATACTTCAATGTCACCTCAAGTATCCGCGGGTATGATTATACGATATGCATCGCACAATCTCAGATTCATCTATTCAACCAACACAAAGAACTTCAAAGAGTGCCCCAAAGTTTCTACCGGAGAGTCAAGATGAAAAGGTGTGCCAACCCATATGCATAGATTCCCAAGGTCATGGAACCTGCAAGTTGATCACCAAAACATATATCAAGTGAATCAATAGAACACCCCATTGTCACCACGGGTATCCCACGCAAAACATATATCTAGTGTTCTCAAGTCATTAAAGACTCAATCCGATAAGATAACTTCGAAAGGAAAACTCAATCCATTACAAGAGAGTAGAGGGGGAGAAGCATCATAAGATCCAACTATAATAGCAAAGCTCAGGATACATCAAGATCGTGCCAAATCAAGAACACGGGAAAGAGAGATCAAACACATAGCTACTGGTACGTACCCTCAGCCCCAAGGGTGAACTACTCCCTCCTCGTCATGGAGAGTGCCGGGATGATGGAGATGGCCACCGGTGAGGGATTCCCCCTCCGGCAGGGTGCCGCAACAGGGTCCCGATTGGTTTTTGGTGGCTACAGAGGCTTGCGGCGGCAGAACTCCCGACCTAGGTTTCTTTTCGGGGATTTCTATATTTATAAGGATTTTTGGCATCGGGAACAAGTCAGGAGGGTCTTCGAGGTAGCCACGAGGTAGGGGGTGTGCCCAGGGGGTAGTGCGCGCCCCCACCCTCGTGGGTGCCTCGGGACTCTTCTTACCCATCTCCGATACTCCGTGGACTTCTTCTGGTCCAAAAATAATCTCCATGAAATTTCAGGTTAATTGGACTCCGTTTGGTATTCATTTTCTGCGATACTCAAAAACAAGGAAAAAAACAGAAACTGACACTGGGCTTTGAGTTAATAGGTTAGTCCCAAAAATCATATAAAATAGCATATAAATGCATATAAAATATCCTAGATGGATAATATAATAGCATGGAACAATGAAAAATTATAGATACGTTGGAGACGTATCAAGCATCCCCAAGCTTAATTCCTGCTCGTCCTCGAGTAGGTAAATGATAAAAACGTAATTTTTGATGTGGAATGCTACCTATCATAATTTTCAATGTAATTATCTTTTATTGTGGCATGAATGTTTAGATCCAAAAGATCCTAGACAAAAGTTCAATATTGACATAAAAATAATAATACTTCAAGCATGCTAACCAAGCAATTATGTCTTATCAAAATAACATAGCCAAAGAAAGCTTATCCCTACAAAATCATATAGTTTGGCCATGCTTCATTTTCGTCACACAAAATGCTCCCATCATGCACAACCCCGATGACAAGCCAAGCAATTGTTTCATACTTAGACTTTTCAAACTCTTTCAACTTTTACGCAATATATGAGCGCAAGCCATGGACATAGCACTATGGGTGGAATATCATATGATGATGGGGGTTATGTGAGAAGACAAAAAAAGAGAAAGTATCACATTGACGCAGCTAATCAACGGGCTGTGGAGATGCCCATCAATTGATGTCAATGCAAGGAGTAGGGACTGCCATGCAACAGATGCACTAGAGCTATAAATATATGAAAGCTCATCAAAAGAAACTAAGTGGGTGTGCATCCAACTTGCTTGCTCACAAAGACCTAGGGCATTTTGAGGAAGCCCGTCATTGGAATATACAAGCCAAGTTCTATAATGAAAAATTCCCACTGGTATATGAAAGTGACAAAATAAGAGACTCTCGATCATGAAGATCATGGTGCTACTTTGAAGCACAAGTGTGGAAAAAGGATATAGTAACATTGCCCCTTCTCTCTTTTTCTCTCATTTTTTTGGGCCTTATCTTTTTTTGGCCTTTCTTCTCTATTTTTTTTCTATTTTTTATTTGTCCTTTCTTTTTTTATTTGGCCTTTCTATTTTTTTTCTCACACGGAACAATGCTCTAATAATGATGATCATCACACTTTTATTTATTTACAACTCAAGGATTACAACTCGATACTAGAACAAAATATGACTCTATATGAGTGCCTCCGGCGGTGTACCGGGATGTGCAATGAATCAAGAGTGACATGTATGAAAAATTATGCATGGTGGCCTTGCCACAAATACGATGTCAACTACATCATCATGCAAGGCAATATGACAATGATGAAGCGTGTCATAATAAACGGAGCGGTGGAAAGTTGCATGGCAATATTTCTCGTAATGGCTATGAAAATTCCATGATAGGTAGGTATGGTGGCTGTTTTGAGGAAGATATAAGGAGGCTTATGTGTGATAGAGTGAATCATATTACGGGGTTTGGATGCACCGGCGAAGTGGCACCAACTCTCGAGGTGAGAAAGGGCAGTGCACGATACCGAAGAGGCTAGCAATGATGGAAGGGTGAGTGTGCGTATAATCCATGGACTCAACATTATTCATAAAGAACTCACATACTTATTGCAAAAATCTACAAGTCATCAAAACCAAGAACTACATGCATGCTTCTAGGGGGATAGATTGGTAGGAAAAGACCATCTCTCGTCCCCGACCACCACTCATAAGGAAAGCAATCAAAGAACACCTCATGCTTCAAATTTGTCACACAACGTTTACCATACGTGCATGCTGCGGGACTTGCAAACCTCAACACAAGTATTTCTCAATTCCACAATTACTCAACTAGCACGACTCTAATATTACCATTTTTATATCTCAAAACAACTATCAAGTATCAAACTTCTCATAGTATTTAATGCACTCTATATGAAAGTTTTTATTATACCCATCTTGGATGCCTATCATATTAGGACTAATTTTATAGCCAAAGAAAATTACCATACTGTTCTAAAAGACTCTGAAAATAATATAATTGAAGCATGAGAGTTCAGTAGTTTCTATAAAATAAAACCACCACCGTGCTCTAAAAAGGTATAAGTGAAGCACTAGAGCAAAATCATCTAGCTCAAAAGATATAAGTGAAGCACATAGAGTATTCTTATAAATTCTGATTCATGTGTGTCTCTCCAAAAGGTGTGTACAGAAAGTATGATTGTGGTAAACTAAAAAGCAAATACTCAAATCATACAAGATGCTCCAAGAAAAACTCATATCATGTGGTGAATAAAAATATAGCCTCATATTAAGTTACCGATAGACGAAGACGAAAGAGGGGATGACTTCCGGGGCATCCCAAGCTTAGGCTCTTGGTTTTCCTTGAATATTACCTTGGGGTGCCTTGGGAATCCCCAAGCTTAGGCTCTTTCCACTCCTTATTCCATAGTCCATCAAATCTTTACTCAAAACAAGAAAACCTCACAACACAAAACTCAATAGAAAACTCGTAATCTCCGTTAGTATAAGAAAATAAATCACCACTTAGGTACTGTTGAGAACTCAATATAATTTCATATTGGTGTAATATCTACTGTATTCAAATTTCTCTATGGTTCATACCCTCCGATACTACTCATAGATTCATCAAAATAAGCAAACAACACATAGAAAACAGAATCTGTCAAAAACAGAACAGTCTGTAATAATCTGTGTCATTCGAATACTTTTGTAACTCCAAAAATTCTGAAATAAATTTGTGGACCTGAGGAATTTGTATATTAATCATCTGCAACACTAATCAACCTAAAATCACTCTCCAGTAAAAAATGGCAGCTAATCTCGTGAGCGCGAAAGTTTCTGTTTTTTACAGCAAGATCGCAAAGACTTCACCCAAGTCTTCCCAAAGGTTCTACTTGGCAAAAACACTCATTAAAAAAATAAAACCACATCTAAACAGAGGCTAGATGAATTATTTATTACTAAACGGGAGAAAAAGGAAAAGGACAAAAATAAGTTTGGGTTGCCTCCCAACAAGCGCTAACGTTTAAGGCCCCTAGCCAGGCATGATGATTTCAATGATGCTCACATAAAAGATAAGAATTGAAACATAAAGATACCATCAAGAAAAATATGACTAGCACATTTAAGTCTAACCCACTTCCTATGCATAGGGATTTTGTGATCAAACAACTTATGGGAACAATAATCAACGAGCATAGGAAGGCAAAACAAGCATAACTTCAAAACTTTAAGCACATAGAGAGGAAACTTGATATTATTGCAATTCCTACAAGCATATGTTCATCCCTCATAATAATTTTCAGTAGAATCATGAATGAATTCAACAATATAACCATCACATAAGGCATTCTTTTCATGATCTACAAGCATAGAAAATTTACTAATCTCTACATAAGCAAAATTCTTCTCAATCGGAATAGTGGGAGTATCATAAGAAACTCGAATACTATAAATTGTTTCCACATTAAAAGAGTAAGAGTAATGTTCAGAAAAAGGGTAATCATAATCATGACAAGTTTTGTAAATATAATCATCACTACTTTTTATAACATAAGTATCATCACAATAATTATCATAAGTAGCAACTTTGTTCTCATCATAATCAATTGCAACCTCTTCCAAGATAGTGGAATCATAATTATCACAATAATATTCAACATACTCCAAAACAGTGGGATCATTACTTCCTAAAGTTGACACTCTTCCAAACCCACTTTCATCAATATAATCATCATAAATAGGAGACATGGTATCATCATAATAAATTTGCTCATAAAAACTTGGGGGACAAAGAATATCATCTTCATCAAACATAGCATCCCCAAGCTTGTGGCTTTGCATATCATTAGCATCATGGTTATTCAAAGAATTCATAATAACAACATTGCAATCATGCTCGTTATTCAAAGATTTAGTGCCAAACATTTTAATGCATTCTTCTTCTAACACTTTGGCACAATTATCGGAATCCCTATTTTCACGAAAGACATTAAAAAGATGAAGCATATGCGGCAACCTTAATTCCATTTTTTCTAGTTTTCTTTTATAGACTAAACTTGACAAAACAAGAAACTAAAAGATTCGATTGCAAGATCTAAAGATATACCTTCAAGCGCTAACCTCCCCGACAACGGCGCCAGTAATTCCTTGATGTCTACTACACACCCTTCTTGTTGGGCCTCCAAGTGCCGAGGTTTGTAGGACAGTAGCAAATTTCCCTCAACTAGATGAACTAAGGTTTATCAATCCGTGGGAGGCGTAGGATGAAGATGGTCTCACTCAAGCAACCGTGCAACCAAATAACAAAGCATCTCTTGTGTCCCCAACACACCCAATACAATGGTAAATTGTATAAGTGCACTAGTTCGGTGAAGAGATGGTGATACAAGTGTGATATGGGTGGTAGATATGGGTATTTGTAATCTGAAAATATAAAAACAGCAAGGTAGCAAGCGATAAAAGTGAGCATAAACGGTATTGCAATGCGTTGAAACAAGGCCTAGGGTTCATACTCTCACTAGTGCAAGTTCTCTCAACAGTAATAACATAATTGGATCATATAACTATCCCTCAACATGCAACAAAGAGTGACTCCAAAGTCACTAATAGCGGAGAACAAACGAAGAGATTATTGTAGGGTACGAAACCACCTCAAAGTTATTCTTTCTGATCGATCTATTCAAGAGTCCGTAGTAAAATAACACGAAGCTATTCTTTCCGTTCGATCTATCCTAGAGTTCGTACTAGAATAACACCTTAAGATACAAATCAACCAAAACCCTAATGTCACCTAGATACTCCAATGTCACCTCAAGTATCCGCGGGTATGATTAAACGATATGCATCACACAATCTCAGATTCATCTATTCAACCAACATAAAGAACTTCAAGGAGTGCCCCAAAGTTTCTACCGGAGAGTCAAGACGAACGTGTGCCAACCCTATGCATAGATTCCCAAGCTCACGGAACCCGCAAGTTGATCACCAAAACATACATCAAGTGAATCAATAGAATACCCCATTGTCACCACGGGTATCCCAGGCAACACATACATCAAGTATTCTCAAATCCTTAAAGACTCAATCCGATAAGATAACTTCGAAGGGTAAACTCAATCCATTGCAAGAGAGTAGAGGGGGAGAAACATCATAAGATCCAACTATAATAGCAAAGCTCATGATATTGGATGCACAAAATCTTAATGCGAAAGAACGTCACTTTATATTGCCACTTGTGATAGGGACCTTTATTATGCAGTCCGTCGCTTTTATTGCTACCATATCACAAGATCGTATAAAGCCTATTTTCTCCAACTGTAGGATCGAAAGTATGTCTAGAGGGGGGGTGATTAGACTACTTGACCAAATAAAAACTTATCCTTTTCCCAATTTTAGTCTTTGGCCGATTTTAGCTATCTTAGCACAATTCAAGCAAGCATGCAAAGAGTATATGAGCAGCGGAAAGTAAAGCATGCAACTTGCAAGAATGTAGAGGGAAGGGTTTGGAGAATTCAAACGCAATTGGGGACACATATGTTTTTGTCGTGGTTCTGATAGGTGGTGCTATCGTACATCCACGTTGATTGAGAATTCAACCCACGAAGGGTAACGGTTGCGCGAGTCCACGGAGGGCTCCACCCACGAAGGGTCCACGAAGAAGCAACCTTGTCTATCCCACCACGACCGTCGCCCACGAAGGACTTGCCTCACTAGTGGTATATCTTCACGAAGTAGGCGATCTCCTTGCCCTTACAAACTCCTTGGTTCAACTCCACAATCTTGTCGGAGGCTCCCAAGTGACACCTAGCCAATCTAGGAGACACCACTCTCCAAGAAGTAACAAATGGTGTGTTGATGATGAACTCCTTGCACTTGAGCTTCAAATGATAGTGTCCCCGACACTCAACTCTCTCTCACAGGATTTGGATTTGGTGGAAAGAAGATTTGAGTGGAAAGCAACTTGGGGAACGCTAGAGATTAAGATTCATATGGTAGGAATGGAATATCTTGGCCTCAACACATGAGTAGGTGGTTCCTTCTCAGAAACAGCAAGTTGGAAGTGTAGGTTTGTTCTGATGGCTCTCTCCACGAATGAAGAGGAGGTGGAGGGGTGTATATAGCCTCCACACAAAATCTAACCGTTACACACAACTTGCCAAACTCGATGGGACCGAATTGGTAAACTCGGTCGGACCGATTCAGCGAATCTAGTGACCGTTAGGATTTTCGGTGGGACCGACATGCATCTCGGTAGGACCGATATGGTTAGGGTTAGGGCATAACGTAATCTCGGTGAGACCGATTACACAAACTCGGTGAGACCTATTTTGGTAATAAGCTAACCAGAGATTTGGTCAAGTAAACTCGGTGGGACCGATTTGCTCTTTTTGGTGAGACCGAAATGTTACGAAATGGAAACAGAGAGTTTACATTGCAATCTCGGTGGGACCGATCGCTCATCTCAGTAGGACCGAAACGTTACGAAGGGAAATAGAGATATTACAATCCCATCTCGGTGAGATTGAGATCCCTATCGGTGAGACCGATTTGCCTAGGGTTTGTGGAAGTGTCTATGACATCTGAACTCGGTGGCGCCGGGTAGAAAGAATCGGTAGGGCCGAGTTTGACTTTTGGTTTAGGTCATATGAGGATATGAGAAAGTAGCTGAGGGTTTTAGAGCATATCACTAAGCACTGTAGAGCAAGAAACTCATTAAGCAAAACCTCATCCCTCCTTGATAGTATTGGCCTTTCCTATGGACTCAATGTGATCTTGTATCACTAAAATATAAAATGTAGAGTCTTGAGCTTTTGAGCTTGCGCCAATCCTTTTATCTTTAGCAATTTGAGGGATCCACTTTTCTCATCCATGCCATGCCATCCATTGAGCTTTTCCTGAAATATTCATCTTCGAATGATGTTAGCTCAATGAGCTATATGTTGTTAGGAATTACCAAAACCACCTAGGGATAGTTGCACTTTCAATCTCCCCCTTTTTGGTAACTGATGACAACATATAGATCAAAGCTTCGACAAATGATAATAAGAGTGAAAAGCATTGTCGCTTTGAGAAGTATGTGATAAGCAAGAGCTCCCCCTAAATTTGTGCATAGTTTAAGATTTGCTTTGGACTGCAAATGCACAAGGAGTTAGGCTCATGGGTAACTCTTCCATGTCACATACATCTTGGTGGAGCGCTCAAAATGATAATGATTGAATACATGCACTCATCACCAAGCAAAATGAATGATCATATAGAGGTAAACGAGAAAATGTCATCCAACAAGCATAAATGTAGCATATGATCAAACACATGATCATCCAGGTATCACACAGACATAATGTATCTCAAACAAGAAATAAAGTTCAACCACCAAAGCAAGAGAGAACAAAAAGCAACACTCTCTCTCGAAGCCTATGATCTGTACATTTTTCTCTCCCTTTGGCAACAAGTTACCAAAAAGTTCATAGAAAATGTATAGCACTAAATCGACTCTCAGGCTTGATCTTCAGGTGGTGGTGTAGATAGGACGCCAAGGACGAAAGCATCTGTTGTTGTAGATGGAGCTGGTGGAGTAGGTGCTGGAGCTTGTGGCACTGAAGTTGTAGCTTGTGCACATGAAGTGGCTCTGGTATCTTTCACTGGCACTGCAGCTGATCTGTGAGCTCTAGGCACTCTGGCAAATGCATCTGTGGTTGTCTTGCCCTTCCTCCCATGCATGTCATCCTGAAGCTGCTCAACAACAGACTGGATCTCAGTTACCTTAATATCTATGTCATAGAACTTATGCTCCATGATCCTCTCCAAGCTCTCCTGGTTTCGAGTCAAGGTGGCCAGCCCCTTCTCAATTATTAGAATGGATGCAATCAAGTAGCCAAGTTGATCTTGTTTACTCTTCAGAAGGTACTGAGATGCCTCTTCCATTGTTGTCATCTTGGTAGCCTTCTCTGCCCTTGCCTTCTCCTTTTTAGCTTGTGCTTGCACTGAGGATGGTTCATCTTCATCCATAACCACTTGGTTGTCCTGGAAGTCTGGATAGATAGGCATGTGCTCCTTATCCAACAGGTATGTGCCTGTGCCCATCTTGGAGTTTATCAGCTCCTAGATCTGTTGGGCATATCCACAACTTCTTTTCTAGTCAGCAGCTGTCCTTTTGATAGTCTCAACTATAAGGCTCATGACCTTGAACTTCTGTGGTGCATCAAATATATGTAGCAAGTTTATTGCATGGCCTATGATCATTCTGTGATCACCAGACTTGGGCAAGAGATTGTGCCTGAGGATCCAATTGATTGTAGGCAGACCTGACAGCAAGTGTTTCACTGATCCAAACTGGTGAGTCTCAAGATCTGCTTCAGGAATCTCTTTGTACATACGTGCCATAGTGTTGTGATCCATCTTTTTCTTGGCATAGACATCCAAGTCATCCTCTTCCTCCTTAGGTGCATTGATCAGATTGGCCCATTCCTCAATAGTTGATTGGTACCTTGTACCTTCAGGCATCCATACTATCCTGCCATCTGTATAGAAGTGGGCTGTGGAGTAGAATTGCATTATGAGCTCCTCATTCCACTTTGTGAGCTTCTGCCCAACAAAGTCAGCAACTCCACAAGCACTGAAACTGTCATACACACCAGGATAGTGTTCCTCATTCTCCTTTATGTAGGTCCAGTCGACCCACCTCATGTCACACACTATAGGCTTCTTGTCCAACAAGATTGTCTCATAGAAGTCATGTTGTTCCTTTGTGTGGAACCTGTAATCAACAGCAGTCCTCCTTCTGGTGGCATATGGATCTGATTCTCTCCATAGCCTCAACCCTGAGTCTCTCCTGATCTTCATGTTCTGAGCCACAGGATGAGCATCATTGTGGTCTGGAATATTTGGCTTCAACTTTCTCAGGATATGCTTGTCATCTTCTTCTTCTTCAGCAACAGTCTCAGGCACTGGGGCCTTGTTCTTCTCAGTAGCAGATATGTTTCTAGTATTCCTCTTTGGTGCAATCTTTGGTTTGGAGGCAGCTTTGGGTGCTTCTTTGGGCTTTGATGATGCATCCCCTGACCTAATAGCATCACCCATAAGCTTCTGAGCCTTGGGTGCAGGTGCATCCACCTCTTCTTCTTCCTCCTCTTCCATCATGGAAGGCTTTCCAATAACTCTGGCCATGGTCTTCTTGACCCTTTCCTTTCTCTTCTTCCCTTCTGCAGCAGCCTCTTTGGGTTGAGATTCCAAAGATTCTTGAGTGGAGGCTCTGGGTTTAGACATGGGTTGTCTTCCTGCTGGCCTTTTGGTCTTCAGACCTGGCTTAACTGCTGCAGCTGAGCTATGCTCCTTCTTGAGCACCTTTTTCTTGGTAATGGCCTCATCCTCTACAGCCACATAGTCTTCATCCTCAGATTCTGAGGTTCTCTTCTTCCTTCTCCTGGTGGCAGCTTTGGGCAAGTTGCTTGGGGTGCTTCTGCTACCCTCATCTGAGATGCTAGAGGGACTAGTGTCCTCACTCATCTGAATATGCTCCTCTGACTTGTTCTGGCTGTCACTCTGATCGGACATGTTGCAAACACCGATTGCAGACTCGTGAATAGATATAGATGAGATAGAGTGGATGAGCATCACAAAATACGAGATTTTACAAAGAATGAGTCAAAACTTAGTTTTAGTTTTCCACGAAAGCATTTCGGATCAACCGATTTGTAAACTCGGTGATACCAAGCAGCTTTTGGAACCTAAACTAGTGAACTTGGTCAGACCGAGTCATAGTTCGGTGGTACCGAGACTGCTAGGGTTTCACAAAGTCCTGAACTCGGCGATTTGCAATTCTCGGTCAGACCGAGAACCACATGTGCAATGGCCTTAGCCGAATCGGTGGATCCGAGTTCTGCAACTCGGTGGGTCTCAGATGGTTTTGGCGGAAACTTAACCCTAAATTTTCAATTCATCTCTAAACTATGGATTGTTTTGACTGGATAGAGTAGTTTCAATCATGGCAAGAATCATGATGAACACAATGTGCTAGGAATCGGACGGGGATAGCACTGTGATCGAGTCCATACCCTAGATCGGCGATGAACTCGCTATGGCGGCAACGACGGGGTTGAATTCCGTTGACGGCGGCGGAGACCAGCGACAGGAGGCGGCTGGCGACGAGGAGGACGATCCGGATACCCTGGAGGCAGAGCGAGCCATGCGCGTGCGAAGGGGTTTGGAGAAAGTTTCCAAATTTTTGCCCGTTAGTATATATAGCCCGACCCTGTCGGTGTGACCGACTGGAACAACTCGGTGGCACCGAGATGCATAACTGTTGATAGTTACAGCAACTCGGTGTGACCGAAAACCTAGACTTAGTGATCTCAGTATGACCGAAATGGAGGAATCGGTCAGACCGAAACGCACAAAGAAGTTTTGGAAGTTTAAGTCTATGACGAATCGGGGACTCCGAGTGCTCCTCACACAGAGTGGTTTGAATCTGACTTGATCAAATTTTGTGATGTAGCATGAATAGAGTTTGAGACGAGAAGAGCATAGATAGCTAGAGAAGGTTCTTAGGCATTCTTGTCCATCCACTTGGCCAAAGAAAAAGAAACCAATCAATCAAAACCACAAGTGGATGTCCTCGAATGAGTAAAATATGCAACCAACATGCTCACACAATAAAATGACAAATGAAATATGTGACAAAGCATGCACAAACAATTCTAGCATCTATCAAACAATTGGCGATGACTAGGTCATCTATATATGAGTATATTGACTTAGGAGTCAAATGAGAACATTTGATCATAGGTCATACTCATCGTTTAAGCTCAAGTTGGGTTACCACTTTTACATAATGCATTGTTGTGTTCACACCATTAGAGTTGGTTTAGCTCAATTCTTTAGAGTAAAGCTCCCCCTAGATGTGAGATCCCCCCTTAGAGGGATGAACTAACCTTGGGTTTTGTCGATGATGACTTCATGTAGGTGTCGAAGATGTGGATGCTCAATGTTGATGAAGATCATTTGGAGCAATCCTTTTGGAGTGAGTTGCACTTTCAATACCTACACAGGTTAGTCCCACAAGGAACAAACAAGGATATCCATAGACATAGAGAATATATAATGAATTTACTAACCTTCGGGAGATTATATAATGAATTTTTACCGACCAAAAGAAGTATCGTGCAAGAAAACAGATTCCGGAGAGCACACGAGGTGCCCACGCGGCAGCAGGTGCGCCGTCCACCCTCATGGATGCCTCGTGTCCTTCTCGGACTACTTCTTATTTTCCTATTTTCTTAAATATTCCAAAACGGAGAAAAAAATGCTATTAGAACTATTTTGGAGTCGGTTTACTTACGTACCACATACCTATTCCTTTTCGGAGTCTGAAACATTCTGGAAAGTGTCCCTTATGTATTCCTCCGGGGTTACGGTTTCAATAACATTAGTTTCAACATTTATGGGATTACCTAAGATATAATGTTTGATTCTTTGACCGTTCACCACCTTCGGATTTGTGCCTTTGAATTTGTTGATTTTTATGGCACCAGAGCGATAGACGTCCTCGATAACGTAAGGACCTTCCCATTTACAGAGAAGTTTTCCTGCAAAAAATCTTAAACGAGAGTTGTATAGCAGAACATAATCACCTACATTAAACTCACGCTTTTGTATCCTTTTGTCATGCCATCTTTTAACTTTTTCTTTAAACATTTTGGCATTCTCATAGGCCTGAGTTCTCCACTCATCAAGTGAGCTAATGTCAAATAGCATCTTCTCACCAGCAAGTTTGAAATCATAATTGAGCTCTTTAATGGCCCAATATGCCTTATGTTCTAGTTTGAGAGGTAAGTGACATGCTTTTCCATAAACCATTTTATACGGAGACATACCCATAGGATTCTTATATGCAGTTCTATAGGCCCATAATGCATCATCAAGTTTCTTGGACCAATTCTTTCTAGATCTATTAACAGTCTTTTGCAAAATTAATTTGATCTCTCTATTACTCAGTTCTACTTGACCACTAGACTGTGGGTGGTATGGAGATGCAATTCTATGATTAACATCATACTTAGCAAGCATTTTACGAAAGGCACCATGAATAAAATGTGAACCACCATCGTCATCACCATCGATCCTCTCATCGGGAGGGGGTCAATCTCCATCAACATGTTCACCAGCACCATCTCCTCTCAAACCCTAGTTCATCTCTTGTATCCAATCTTTGTCTCAAAACCTCAGATTGGTACCTGTGGATTACTAGTAGTGTTGATTACTCCTTGTAGTTGATGCTAGTTGGTTTATTTGGTGGAAGATCATATGTTCAGATCATTTATGCATATTAATACCCCACTGATTATGAAAAAAATCTTGACTTGACTATACTTATGCCTATTTTTATGTATGTTCCTAAAAATAAGGGTGAATCTTCTAGTAAGGAGAATGAAGATCTCAAATCAATAAGTGTTCACCCCAACTTTTTCGCTATCATTAAGGAACCTTTTGCTACAAATGAATTTCTTGATTTCTTACCTAGGAGTTTGATCATCAACAAAAAGAAAGAAACTCCTAAGGGTTATAAGTGTTCAATTGAAGAATTGCATACCAAAGATGGCAATACCTAGATCTATTCTTGTTTTATGCCTAGCTAGGGGCGTTAAACGATAGCGCTTGTTGGGAGGCAACCCAATTTTATTTTTGTTCCTTGCTTTTTGTTCCTGTTTAGTACTAAGTAATTCATCTAGCCTCTGTTTAGATGTGGTTTTATGTTTTAATTAGTGTTTGTGCCAAGTAGAACCTTTGGGAAGACTTGGGTGAAGTCATTGCGATCTTGCTGTAAAAAACAGAAACTTTTGCGCTCACGAGATTAGATGCCATTTTTTTACTGGAGAGTGTATTTGGTTGATTCTTTTTGCAGATGATTAATAGACAAATTCCTCACGTCCACCAATTTATTTCAGACTTTTTGGAGTTCCAGAAGTATACATTTGATATAAATTACTACAGACTTTTCTGTTTTTGACAGATTCTGTTTTTCGTGTGTTGTTTGCTTATTTTGATGAATCTATGGCTAGTATCGGGGGGTATGAACCATAGAGAAGTTGGAATACAGTAGGTTTAACACCAATATAAATAAAGAATGAGTTCATTAAAGTAACTTAAAGTGGTGGTTTGTTTTCTTAAACTAATAGATTTTTGCAATGAGTATGTGAGTTCTTTATGACTAATGTTGAGTCCATGGATTATACGCACTCTCACCCTTCCACCATTACTAGCCTCTCTAATACTGCGCACCTTTCGCCGGTATCATACACCAATCATATACCTTCCTCAAAACAGCCACCATACCTACATATTATGGCATTTCCATAGCCATTCCGAGATATATTTCCATGCAACTTTCCACCATTCCGATTATTATGACACGCTGCATCATTGTCATATTGCTTTGCATGATCATGCAGTTGACATCGTATTTGTGGCAAAGCCACTGTTCATAATTCTTTCATACATGTCACTCTTGATTCATTGCATATCCAGGTACACCGCCAGAGGCATTCACATAGAGTCATATTTGTTCTAAGTATCGAGTTGTAATTCTTGAGTTGTAAGTAAATAAAAGTGTGATGATCTTCATTATTAGAGCATTGTCCCATGTGAGGAAAGGATGATGGAGACTATGATTCCCCCACAAGTCGGAATGATACTCCGGACAAAAAAAAGAGGCCAAAGAAGCCCAAATAAAAAAAGAGGCCAAAGAAGCCCACCAAAAAAATGATGATGAGAGAAATAGAGAGAAGGGACAATGTTACTATCCTTTTTTCCACACTTGTGCTTCAAAGTAGCACCGTGATATTCATGATAGAGAGTCTCTTATTTTTTCACTTTCATATACTAGTGGGAATTTTTCATTGTAGAACTTGGCTTGTATATTCCAATGATGAGCTTCCTCAAAATACCCTAGGTATTCGTGAGCAAGCGAGTTGGATGCACACCCACTTAGTTTCTTTTGTTGAGCTTTCATACACTTATAGCTCTAGTGCATCCATTGCATGGCAATCCCTACTCACTCACATTGATATCTATTGATGGGCATCTCCATAGCCCGTTGATACGCCTAGTTGATGTGAGACTATCTTCTCCTTTTTGTCTTCTCCACAACCACCATTGTATTCCACCTATAGTGCTATGTCCATGGCTCAAGCTCATGTATTGCCTGAAAGTTGAAAAGGTTTGAGAACATCAAAGCATGAAACAATTTCTTGGCTTGTCATCGGGGTTGTGCATGATTAAATACTTTATGTGATGAAGATAGAGCATAGCCAGACTATATGATTTTGTAGGGATAACTTTCTTTGGCCATGTTATTTTGAGAAAACATGATTGCTTTATTAGTATGCTTGAAGTATTATTATATTTATGTCAATATTAAACTTTTGTCTTGAATCTTTCGGATCTGAACATTCATTCCACGATAAACAAAATTACATTGAAAATTATGTTAGGTAGCATTCCACATCAAAAATTCTGTTTTTATCATTTACCTACTCGAGGACGAGCAGGAATTAAGCTTGGGGATGCTGATACGTCTCCAACGTATCTATAATTTTTTATTGTTCCATGCTATTATATTATCTGTTTTGGATGTTTAATGGGCTTTAATATGCTCTTTTATATTATTTTTGGGACTAACCTATTAACTGGAGGCCTAGTGCCAGTTGCTTTTTTTCCTATTTCAGTGTTTCGCAGAAAAGGAATATCAAATGGAATCCAAACGGAACGAAACCTTCGCGAGGATTGTCGGTGTACAAAAATAAGGGCGCATATCTTTGTACCCCTTTTCCTGTGCACGGGCGGTCAGAGCCGCGCCCACGGCCACACCAAGCAGAACGAGGGAGGTGAGCCAAGGTAAGATCGAAGCCCAAGACAATCAAAGCAACGCCAAGGCCAAGACCACAAAGAGCAAAGGGACAAAGCAGGTTCCCCTGGCAAGAACCTTGTCGGCCGGCCTCAGCGGCCCCGGCAAGACCCTTGCCGGGACAGCTCGCCCCACACCAACAGAGCGAGCCACCCTTGATCCCACGGCCCCCAGCGCCATCATCAGCGTGAGGCCAGGGCTCGGGAAGGCACCTCTGTGGTGGCATGCAGATCTTTGTGAAGACATATTCAAGATCAGATGCGAATTAGAAGACGATGATTCTTGGCAAGATCCTTGCCGAGGAAGGCCACTAGACCCTCAGCAAGATCCTTGCCGGGGACGACAGCACGCCATGGCAAGACCCTTGCCGGGCCACCCGGCAAGGCCCTCGCCAAAGAAGCCGGCGAGGCCACCGCCAAGCCCACGTCAACCAAGCTTCCACCGCTATTCACATGGAGCTGCCAACCCAACCAGCTGGGCGGGCACCTGCGTGGCAACATGCACCTCCCAGGCCAACTCACCAAGCACCTGCTTGGCGGCATGCAAATCTTCGTGAAGGCTCCACCACCGCGCCAGCTCAGCTGCCTGCCTGCCTACATGGCACCACACGCATCCCTGGCCGAGGCGCGTGTCGAAGCGAGGAGGAGCGGTGAGGGACGGGACGGGCCTTGCCTCCATCCCCGATAAAGCAAGAGGACACCTAAGCGATGCATTAAATGCACCTTGTCCTGTAATGCGAGAGATAACCTCGTGCCACTGTAGACATTTCCACCTCCTGTGTGCCACTATGGCCACCCCTTTTTCCTATAAAAGGAGGCCCGAGGCGACCAGGAGAAGGATTCGGCTCTTTCGAACCACGCGCTGACCACAGCTAGTTCGAGAGCTCAAGAAATCGTAGAAATAGACCCACCAAAGCAGGACTAGGTTTTTACGCATCCTTGCGGCCCGAACCAGGGTAAACGATCCTTGTGCTATCTACTAGCCCTGCTCTCCTCGCAACCCTGCCCCTCGGCAACCGTAGTAAGGTTTCTTGTTATCCCATAGGTGTCGTTCCACACCGACATCTTTGGCGCGCCAGGTAGGGAGCACAATTGTGAGGATCTGGTCTGGTGGTTAGACTAGCAGTTCTTCGTCGCTTTCGTTTTCTAAGAAGAAGGCGGCTGGAGAAACGACGCCGGCTCGGCAACAGAAAAGCTAAGTCATTCAGAGCCTTGGGTTATTTCCTTTTACATTTAAGGTTATCGTCCTCGAGGATCTTGCCTATGTATGGGAAACCTGCATGCAAAGGGGCCCCCCCGCAATTGGCAACGCCCTTGTTCTGTTTCGAGTCCGCTCAACAGCTCAAAGCGGCCGCGTTGAGAGTGGCGGGGTAGCCTTCCACACCTGGCAACGCTCCTGACTCTGACTCGAGTCAAACTCGACAGTTCGGGCGGCCGCGCTAAGGGCGGTAAGGTGGTTTGCCTGGCAGCAAGCACACCCGGCAGGCCAATGGGGATCCGTCCCCATGCCGCCGCCCTGGGTTTACACGCTGGCAAGCCTACCTAGTTACATAGGGTGGACATACAAGGAAAAATCAAATAGGAAAATAACATGCATGATACTAAAAAGTGCTGCAGAGTTATGTTACATCAAATTGTTGCTGCGGTTCTAACTAGAGATAGCTTGTCTTGGTTGTGAACCTGCAGCGGCAATAAGAAAACGGGATGCCTAATCCCGGCGCTGGCTCTCCACCCTTTGAATTCCGCTGACTCGGCTGATGATGGGCTCGATGCGCTCCCTGAGCGGCGCAAGGTCGGTCCCCTCCGGCAAGCTCTCCAGCGCGGCATCGAAGTCGAGGTCGGGGTACCAGTGTGCCACCTTGGTGAGAACCTTGGTCATGGCACCCTTGCAAAACCTCCGGGACTCGTCGGCCAGTGAGGCTGCCCGGTTGGCGTGGAGCCGCTACAGAGCGCCGACGACCTTCTCAAAGAACATGGTCAGGCTGCAATTGGCGCTCACGCTCCGCTCCGGGACATACCTCACGTCCGCCATCCCCATGATGGCCAGCTGTGCGGCGGCCTGGTTGGCGACGGTGGCGAGGCAATCGAGCCAATGGTTCTCGCCAACCACGTGACCCGCGAAGTTGAGGCCCTCGTTCTTCCGCAACAGCTTCTCGGCCTCCAGCTCCTTGGCCAGGGTCCCCTCTCGGGTTGTGTCCTCCGACAGCACCTTCTCGAGACCCTCTAACTTCAGCTTGAGGTCTTTGATGGAGTTGTTGGCCTCGGAGAGCTCCCCAGCCTTGCTGATGACCGCGCCCTGCGCCTCTGTCAGGGCACTGTTGAGCGTGTCCTTCTCCTGGGACAGCTTCAGGGCCTGCTCCTTTAGCCGGTCGCGCTCTGCCTCTAGCTCCTCCACCTTGCCGGCGTGAACCTGGGCCTGGGCATTGAGTGCCTCTTCGTGCCTCTGCTCCAGCTCACTGGTTTGCTGCAAGACAAGCTTCTCCACCTCTGCATCCTTGCCGCGAAGAATGGCGACAAGCTTCTCCTTGCGTGCAGCGAGGTCCTCTCCTGGGAGTTCAGCACGGCCTCGCGCTAGGTCCGAGCGGCTTCGGCGGCCACGGCCAAGTTCTTCGCCGCCTCCTGAGCTTTCTCGACGTCGGCGAGCTTCATGGTGAGCTCCACGTCGCGCTTGGCCTGCTCACCCTGGGACGCCTTGATCTCCTTGTGGGCCTCGCGGAACCAGTCTTGCGCCTCGGCAACGCGCTTCTAGAGGTCTACCTCCGCCTTCTCCACCACCGCCGTCATGGACTTAGCTTTGTCCAGGCAGGCGCAGTGGAGCATCTGGAGCTTCCAGAAGCTGGCGCCCATGGCATGGAGGAGCCGCTTTTCCTGCGAGCCGTCGCCGCCAACGATCGGCTCGTCGACGAATTCAAGCCCGGCAGTGGAAAGCACCTCATCGTCGAACACCTCTCTTTCAACGGGTGTCCTCGTGCTCGACGCGCCTGGAAGGTGGACGAACAAGTCATCACTCACCCTCAAGTACTTGCCAGAGCCGGAAGCAGCAGAGGAGGAAGGCTGGTCACCAGCCTCCTCCTCCTCCTCGGCAGCGGCCCCGCTGGCTTCCCCGGCAGGCCCCTTGCCGGCCTCCTCAGCGGCAGCCTTGTCGCCCTCCCCAGTAGGCCCGTCGGCGGCGTCCTTGGCAGCGTCCTTGGCAGCCTCCTCGGCGGCGATCTTCTTGTCGTCCGCCTCGGCGGCCTTGGCGACGCCCTCGATGACGGCGTCTACGTCCTCTGGGTTCACTGAGGAGGAATCTGGGCGCGAAGAAGGACGTGAGGCAAGGCCAGGACCAAAAGCCAGAAAGGGAAAGAATAGGGACGAACGGCGGATGACTTACCCGTGCCAGTACCCGTCTGGGAAACGGAAGTTCCCTCACCGCCAACACTTCGCGTCAAGGCAAAGCCGCCGGCGCCCAAGTTCTCCTCCTCCTCCTCCATGTCTGTGGGCCCGGTGCCTGGCGCCCTTGACGGGAACGCCCCTCGGGGCGGTGTGGTCGATGGGGGCGGCATGTTGGGAGCGGCCCTCTGTGGCTCCTCCTGCTGCTGCTCTCCTCCTGCATGCCTGGCAGGGTCAGCGCCAAAGTGTCGTGCCCCTGACACATGTCGATGAGGGAAGAGTGATGAACTTACGCTGGGGGTTGTGCCGGGGGCTGCTGTCCGGGCTGCTCAACACCACCAGAGGCGCCCTCGAAGTACCAGCCGGGGGCTGGCCACCCGCCGAGACCTTGGCCCTTTTCGCTCTCTGGGCCAGCGTTTCCGCGTCCCTGCAAAGACCAAAACAAATAAAGGCAAGCAACGCAGATTGAGGAGGCAGGGATAACAAAAAGGAATCAGATAATTACTCGTCGTCCGCCTCCTCCTCTGCTGTCTTCCAGTTCCTCCTCAGGCTGAGGGATCCATAATCAAAAGTAACCTCCGTATCAACATTCGACGGAGGAGGAGAAGGAGGTGGTGTCTGGACATGCGCGGACGAAGAAGGGGCGGATGTCTTCTTCTTCCCCGCGGCCTTTGCTGGCTTCTTTGCCGCCGCGGCCCTCGTGTGGCGCCCAGGCTCCTCCAAGGTCAGCTGTGGCTACGTAGCCCTGCCGGGCCGGACCGGCTCTGTGGGGACCCCGACTCATAAGTCGAGATCACCGAATGCACGTGTACAGTGATCCCAGAGATCAATGCTCACTGAACACACATAAGCTGAATAACAAGAGTCTTACATCCATACATACCGTTTTACGCAAGTAGGACCATTATGGTCAAATCTTGAGTGAAACATCGCAGCGGAAATCTTCAATAACAACTTGGACCCATGCCATCTGCCTTAACCCTACAGGCATTCTGACTGGGAAGCGTCCTAGCTCGCATGTTCGTCACCAAGGTACTCCTCATTATATCTTGTTCTTTCATGCCTGGCCAATAAAATAACTAGTGGCAAGCCAATGAGTACTTTGAATGTACTCGCAAGCAACCCATGTTTTGGTTCAAGATACAACATTGCATGATATAGGTAAATTTTTGCAGAAAGCTAGTTTTGAGTGCAATGACATGTTCAACAACTTGTAAGACATGCATCAGGAGAATTCAAGTAACCATGAGGACAGGTTACGGATATCAACATAAATAGAGTGGGCACCAACCCAACTCAATCATGTCAAGTCCTTTGACTTGACCCAAGTAGATCTTCCCACTTATCCAAACACACACACTGGTTTGTAAACATGTGGACGTAGCCCAAGAGCGGTTACCCAACTGTCCTTGACCGTGGACACGGCTATTCGAATAGTTTTACACTCTGCATAGGTTGCACACTTTACCCACAAGATCCGGGGAACTTCCGTGTCATCCACGACCCGCGATACCTCAAGTACCCGGGGTAAGCACCCGATCACTATCTTTCCCTAGATGACACTAACAAGGAGTCCACTCGTTGTTCCATATCCTCACAATGTACATCATATGAGACTCGCTCAAGATCGTAACATCCGAGAGGGGACACAAAGGTGTATCCGGTGCCCTGTGAAAACAGTCATGGCCGCCCTACCTGGCACGACCCCGTCCCGAGAGAGAGCACCAACTCTCCCCCGTCACTAGTAATGCGGGCCCCAAGCTTGTATCGGCCTAGGTAATCAATAATGCCCTTCCCATATAAGGGTAGAGTGGTTGCGCATGTAAGGTTGGAATAACGGTCGCAACTTAAAGCAATCCGTTTTTGAAAACAACACACACACTTGCCTCGGTACACCACTTCGTCATCAAGTGGCTACCCAACTCATCATCTCCCTCGGGCATAAGTGGCACCCGACGGGGTTTTCGAAAGGTCCTTTGAAAATACTTTATCTCCTTCACCATGCATATACCCGACCCTTTTGTGTAGCACTACATTAGCACCCTATCTACTCCCACCGGCATAACCCTCATAAGAAGGTAGGGTCATGCACAATGCAAGTATCAATGAGGAAGTAACGGTGGCAAGCCACCCCATGTGGTCACCACAATATCATGTCTCCGATGCAAGCAATAAAAGTGCTATATGGCATGCATAAAAAGGTTTCATAGACATGGTCAAAGGGCTGCTTGCCTGGTTCATCAGAGTCTTGAAATCTTCTGGTCCTTCTCCAAATACTCCGTCTACTTCATCAACTAACGCCAGAAACAATCACAATAAGCAACACAACAAGGCAAAATAAAAGTGCTCTAAAAATGTGAGTTGGACTTTTCTAGGATGCCTTTGGTCATATGAAAAATTACCAAAGTGGTTTTATTGGAATTGGATCAGTGGATATTTCTGAACATTTCAATATGATGGAATCAATGGATTTGATGGATCCACAAGTTGTCCACTGAATGCCATTTTATAAAAATGAGTAAAAGTATCCATTAATTTAGGCATGATTTCAGAAACATTTAGAAATTGGTTTCACTGGAGTTGGAGTTGAAATGAATATAATATGGATTTTTAAAGTGGACTTATGTGGATAAATGGCCTATTTAATGTACCCAGTGAAAACCAAGCACAATAAAAATTTCCACCATGCCTCATTAAATAGATCATGATTTATGGAGTTACTGAAAATTTGAACCATCAGATTTGGACTTGAAGTTATGTCTCTGGAAAAGTTTGAATCTTGCTGAAAAAGAAAAAGGAAAAAGGGGGCTATACCCTTATCATGCATGCAAGGCGAGAGATAAGCAGCGGGCCGGCCCAACTGAACGGCCGCGCGCAGGCTGTCGACGCAGGAGGCGTATTCGCGGGAATACTTCTTCCCTCGGCGAAGGCAACGGTTGGCGGAGACCGTTTCCACTTAAACGGGGCGGGGCCCGCTGGCGGGGTCACTGACCTGCGGGATCCACCCGCAGGGTCGCCTCCCTCCTCCCGCCCATGATAGAGGAGGCAGAGGAGGCGGGGCCGAGCGCTTGCCGGCGCCTGCTCGGTGGCTCGGCCACCTCGGCGATCCGCCTGACTCCGGAGCCCGGAGGATTGGCTGCGCCCACTGGGTACCCGCCTCGCCGGGAGCGCCAGAGCGAGCGAGGCCTCGGCCGCGGCAGGAACAGGTGATGGAGGGGTTCGGCACGGCGAGGAAGGCACGAGGAGGAGGGGATATAGCACGGGTTGAGTTGACGGTGGTGATGAGAGGGTGTTGGAATGTCTAGGGGAGAGAGAGAGCGGCTCGGGATAGCCCGAATTTAGGCGGAGCCCGACGGCGGAGCTCCGGCCATTGCGGTGGATGGAGGGCATGGGGAGAGGTATGGGTTGGTCCAGGGGGTCACTAGGAGCGAGAGAGGGCGAAGGGGATCCAGAGGGATGCCTCGGGAGCCCTTAAATGGCGAGGCCATGGCTCACCGTGGACGTGGCCTACGGGCACCCGCGGAAATGGCTGTGGTGTCCACGGGAGGAGGCTCGGGGCTGTCTATGGCCCTTGTGGGCGTTGAGTAGGGCGCCAGGAAGAGAGAGGAGGAGCGGGGCAAGCTCGAGGGGGTCCCTGGCGTGGGCGCATGCATTGGCCGAGCTGGGCGGTGTCTGGCGCACGCCTCAGGGGGTGAGAGAGAGAGAGAGGGGAAGGAGGGGGACAGCACGGTGGAGTGGTGCGGACATCGAGGCACCTCGAATGGCGCGAGGGGGAGGCTCGAGGTGGTTGGAAGCCTCAGGCAGGACGCAGCTACAGTGCGGGAGCACACTGTAGCGTGCTCCAGAGCGCCCATTTGGCATGCCACGGCATGCCCACGCGCTCTGGATGTGTCCCGCCTTGTCTACTAGCTGCTGGTGCATATGGAGATGCCCTGGGGTAGCTTAGGTACTAAGGGAGAGGTAGGAAATAAAAATAGAGGGAGGAAAGAGATGTTGCCATGGCTGTCCGGAGAGGAATCTTGGAGTTTTTGCCCAACAATAATTGACAAATGGCCAGGAGGAATTTACTGGAGGTAGGAGGTGACTAGGGTGAGCTCTGGTAAAATGTTGAGCCCATTTGGATTAGTGGAAGGGGTCAAAGTAGTTGTTTTAGTAAAATGACAGAAGGTGTTTGTTGCTGGTTTGGGCAAGAAGATGAACTCCTCTTGTCATAAGGCTTTACAGGGTCAAATGGCATGAGAAAATAAGGGGTTTCACCAATATTGAGTTCATTTGGGCAAAGTTGCCAATGCAACTTTTGTAAACCCTAGAAATTAGTAGAAATGAACTTGTATAGATCTAGTTGAGCAAATCACCTCTCCTTGATGCACCACTTGGTGTGGTGGCCTCATTTGGTCATGTGAACATGCTCACAAAAGTTGGGGTCAAGGAGAGAAAGTTGGTAGTACAAAGTTGTTCAAATTTGATTCTGGTCAGAGAGGGTTTTGGGGCACTTTGATCAATATAAAAATAATTTTAAAATTTTATTTTTGTGGTTTCTGGGTATCCTATATCTAATAGGAGTCAAATATATTTTTGGAAAGATTTTTACTGCCCTTAATTAAGTACTTGCAGTGCAACCCTCAATTCAGGGGTTTTTGAAAAACTAATTTTTGAAACTACTATTTGGCCAAATTATTTTTGCAAGAAATTATTTTTATGTCCTAAACACATGGCATGATCATTGGTTCAAGAGTTTGGAGCAAGGAGATGAAGTATAGGAGTTGGAGGATTTTTTTGATTTTTTTAGAGCACTTGCAAACAGCGGACAAAAATCAAGTCAAGCAAAGTCCAAAACACTCAAAAGTTTTTGTCAAACCACATTGTATCATGATTCATTAGCTTAAGTGTTGTGGCATGAAAATCAGGGTGTGACAGGCTCGCCGGAACTGGCCCGCCGCAGGACTCGCCCCCTCCCTGTAGGTGGCGTCGTCTCTACGGTCTCGGCCTCCTCCCCCGACGACTCACCGTTCACATCTTCAACCAAAGGAGCCTCGGTGCCGGCGTTGCTGGCTCCCCCGGCGGCCACCGCCCACCGTGCGAGCTCCTCCTCCTCCGCAGCCGTCGCAACCTTGTCCTCCACACCGCCAGCATTGCCGGCCTCCCTGGCAAGTTGCGCCTCCCTCGCCCTGGTGGCGATGAAGTCCAGCTCCGCCTAGGTGGTGTCCTGGACAAGCAGCCGCTCGGCGTCGGCGTTGACATACACCTCATGCAGGGTGTCAATGAACTGCTGCACTTCGGCGTCCTCCGGCTGCTTCCAGCTCGGGACGGGGCCGTGCGCGTTGTAGTCCGGAATCATGGCGATGATCTCTGACCGACGCGAGTTGTTGCACAACGGGACCACCCCCGTCGGCAGCTTGAACAGAGGCCCCTTGAGGACCTTGCCAGCCTTCGCAGCGGCCCTCGCAACCTTGCCGGTCCGCTCGACCTCGCGTCGCGGCCCAAGTCGAGCTAGAAGATCCGCTAGCAGAAATGGGCGTGCGCCATGACTGTGAAGTTGTGGTCGAGGCCGGGGCGTAGCCGCATGATGTCGGTAGGGTTCGTGAAGAGCCAGGCTGGCCTCCCCTTGTTATGCAGAGGAGCGATCTGGCGATGGATGAGGTCCTCCCTGATCATCTCAAGGGTGAGCCCGTCCTGGGTAAGCCGGAGAATCCTGGTGGTGGCAACCGTGAGCTTTCCGTCATCGGCATTGACGTCGCTCCAATCGCTTCCGCAAACCGTCGGCGCCCGACGAACTCTGTAGAATGCCGGCGGGTCTTTGTCTTCAATCCAGCACCACTGGCCCCGCCATTCTTCCCACCTCTCCTTCATGGCGCCGTCCGGTATGCTCCCTTGGATTTTGGGATCCAGGTGATGCACTGCGAGGTGGCGCCACCCGTCTGGATCCGAGGGAAGAAGTAATGGCGGAAGAGCGCCATGTTGGGGTGCACCCCGGCAAAGCCTTCGCAGAGGTGTGCGAAAAGAGCCATGCACGCCATCGCATTGGGAGTAAAATCTAGGAAGTGGAAGCCGAAGGTGTGCATGATCGCTGAAGAAATCGGAGAAGGGAAGACAGAGCCCGCAAGAAAAATAATCAACAAAGAAGGGGTACCGATTTGGGGCAGCCTCGGCGCATTTGGCGGGGATGACACGCGTGGCCGGATGCCCCGAATTCTCTCCCCCCGTCTTCACTCCCCACAAGGGCCTGAAGGAGTCCCGAAGCTCGAACACGTCGACCGTCAAGGGGAAGAAGGCAGAATGCGTCCGCTGCACCGCCAGCGCACTTTCCGGCGGCTCCGCGGCTTCGACATCTTCGGCCACTCCCTTGCCCTTGGTGGATTTTGGCGCCATGACGGCTGGGGGAGGAGGGCAGGACGGAGGGCGGCGGAGGCACAACGGCGGCAAGCGGGGACGAAGCTTGGAGAAGAAGAGGGAAGCTGAAGGAGGACTCCGAGATTCGGGTTGTGCGGAGGGTAAAAGGAACAGTGCGCTCGCTGTTATCCCTTTTTATGGGGAAGCCGCGGGGCGTGCTGCCCATTTACTGCGATGTGACGCATGCGTGTGGAAACTGCCCCATGCATTCCGCCCACATCACGCACACCCCTCCACGCTTGGTAATCCTACAGGCATTCAGGCTCTGATACCAACGCTGTCAGGACCCCGATTCGAAGTCACATCGATCTAGCCGGTAACACCTCATATCACTTTGCGGCCTCACGCACGGTATTCCACACGGTGTCGCCTTACCATGGCCCGGGACCGCTTTGCGTCTTTTGGCTCACGATATGATAGTGTCGCTAGCGTCCATATGACAGAGAACCCGGCCGACATGGCTAGTCGTGAACCCAAAGCGGCACTAACCCATGGGGACAGGCATACATGAATCACATCGAGCATGTCGGTCATCAACTTATGAATTTGGGCTGTAGCATCGGGCTAACAGGACTCCGGTATCCCGGCTGTACCAGTTAGGCAGACTCCAAATATCACCGCGTGACATTTCCCGAAGGACAGACATAGGAACAAGTGAAACACATGCCGCCAGTCAAGTGTCCAAGCAGAGTCTGGGCTAGCAGGACTCGTGAACTGGCTGTAGCAGACTACTATCGCTCGAGAAGCACTAGACTACATTTCCCCATATGAGAGGCTGCCAAGGATAAACAACTAGATTGTCGGATCCCACACATACCAAGCATTTCAAACATACACACAATATGCTCAATATGTGTAAATACAACATGGCATCACAACATAACTCTACGACTCAAATATTTATTCATTAGGCTCCGAGGAGCGAGATATTACAAACATGGGTCTCATGACCCAACACTCAGAGCATACAAGTCAAAACACAAGCGGAAGCTTAACATGTCTGAGTATAGACATCTACTAATGAAAAAGGCTGAGAAGCCTGACTATCTACCACATCCTGCCGAGGGCACAAGATCGTAGCTGAGGTAACAAGCTAAACGTCGAAGTCCAAGCGGAACTACTAGCGAGACTGAAGTCTCTCTGCAAAACATAGAATAAGCAAACATGAGTACAAACGTACTCAGCAAGTGTCGGTGTACTAGAGTAGGGGTACCCTAGTATCCCGAACTCGTGCACGGGCAGTTGCAGCACCCCGCGGCAGGGCTGCCTAGTGACCGCCAAGGTCCTCCGTGGTTCCTTTGGAGCCATTCAAGAACAAAGTATTTAAGCCAAGAAGACAAGACCCCGCCAAGAGGAGCTTGCCGGGAAGGCCACTCAAGGCACGCAAAAGACAAGACCGCGGCAAGGGGAGCTTGCCGGGAAGGCTTGGTGAGCGACAAGCTTCCGGGCGCGACAAGGATTCAGCCGCGGCAAGGTGCTTGCCGCGGCAGGCAACCTCTCTTCATCTCCGCTCCAGCTCATCCACCAACGTGTCGCCATGGGGCCATTCCAGGCGTGCGTGTCAAGAGGCTGTGCAGCCAGCGGAGAGCAGCGGTAAGCGGCGCTGACAGGGGTGCCATCGTGGCGAGCGGTGGCGCCCCTGACGGTCCCTTTCTGCACTGTTTAGGCGACATGGACGGGCATTTAATGCTTTTGTCCCTTACCGTCAGAGTTAGGTAGACTACACTGTACAAAGTAGCTGTACCAACCGCAACTCATTTTCCCATTTTTGCCCTTGTTTACGCTGCACTGTGGTGACCCCTTGAGCCTATAAAAGGAGGCCCATGCGAACGAGAGGGGTTCGCTGGTTCGACTCATTCGAGACCGTAAACACTCAAGCTAGGTTTTGTAGCTCTATGTGCTCTCTAGCAAAACACAATACAATCGGACAAGCAGCGGTAGGAGTATTATCTCCGGAGAGCTCCGGTTGGGTAAACTGCTCGTGTGCATCGCCGATCTGCTCTTCGTGCAATCTCCGCCCCACCGAACCACAAGGACTTGGTCCGCCGGTCTCATAGGTGTTCGTGGGTTACGATCAGCTTCCCGACATCTTTGGCGCGCCAGTAGGTGCGCCGAGGCTATGTGAACCTGATCCGCGCTCACACGAGCAACATCTTCATCATCTTCATCAACATGCCACCGAAGAAGAAGGCTTCGGCAGCAGCAGAGCCGTCCGCGTCAAACCCACCACCATCGGAGCTGACGAGTGGTGGGGAAGACGCTGGCAGAGGAACGGGCGTCGTCGAGGGAGCCCACGACGCTGCCAAGTCCAAGGACAAGGCGGCGCAGACTCGGGCGTCCGGATACGCATCGCGGCCCATCCGAGGAGGCGCGAGACCGACAGCGCCATGGTGCTCGCAGCGCCATACGTTCGTTGGGCCAAGATCGAGCTGGTGGATCCAGAGACGCTCAAGAGCACCTCGCGCGCCAACAGGCTGGTGCGAGCGGGGCACGGTAGCCTGGACGGGATAATGCTCCTTCTAATGTATTTAGAAGTCCGAGCACGTCCCGCTCCTCGCACCATTCGCCATTACCGCCCACCACTCAAGCGGAAGCTTTGGCGCGGGCTCAACTGCTCCTGGATTACACTCCAACGGCTGACAAGGTCGACGAATGGAGGGCCACCATTCAAAGTCTCATCGCCTTTGCCAAAGGCGACGTTCCGCGGCAACCAAGCACATCGCTGCCGCGGTGAGACGAAAAGGCAAGAGCCGGTGGCGACGAGACCTGTGGGGGTACAACCACCATGCACTCTCCACCCCGAAGGCCAAGATCGCCGACTCGTCGGATCCACCTCAACAGCGACTCCACCGCTTCATCGGATCCACGAGCTCGCCGTGATCAGCGCCAAGTTCTTCAATAACGGCAACAAGAAGACGCTCGAACTCGTGATCGAAGCGCCAAGAGAAGCGCGCGCCAATCCGACCAGCGCTACGGGGCCCTCTGTCGACGCATGCGCGCCAGGGGAACCAGTGACTTGCCGACGCGTAGGTTGCCCTGCTCACTCGTGAGCTGCGGCAAGTCCAAAGGCCCGACAAGAAAAATTTCTGCCGACGCGTGCGAGAAGTATGATGGCAGGACGATCCGCCGGAGTTCCTCAAAGATCTACACCATCGCGGTGCAAGCTGCGGGGACGAGACGACAAGATCCTCGCCAACTACTTCCCACTGGTACTCAAGCCAAATGTCAGATCTTGGCTCATGCACTTGCCGGACAGCTCCATATCCTCTTGGGCAGATCTATGCCATCAGTTTGTCGGCGCCTTCACAGCGCCACAAGCCTCATGGCCAAGAGAGTGACCTTCACCTGCCGCCTGTAAGGAGGAGAGTCCCTGCAAGTTCATTCAAAGATTCAGCCGTGTGCACTACAACATCCCTGATGTCCACCCCGCCATGGTGATCGCCAGCTTTCACCAAAACGTGCGGAACCGCAGGATGAGGGAAGAGATGGCGATGTGCAAAGTTAAGGACTTCAGTGAGCTGTATGCCTTGGCCGACAAGTGTGCACGTGCTGAAGCAGGATCTAACAGTGAGGAGACCGCCCCGGCGAAGAAGAGTCGGCGGGAACAATCAAGGAAGAAGAGCAAAGAGGTACTAGTTGTCGAAAGCCCGCAACGGAGGTGGCGCCAAGAAGGCCAAAGCTGGTGGCTCCGCAAGGAGGTTGCCATCGACACCGACCGCCAAGATGTGGCGGCGCCGACAAGCGTGACAGCTCCAACAAGCAAGATCGCAAGATCCACCACACCAAGGGCCATGACCTCCAGAGCTGCAAGAAGGTCGAGCAGCTTGTTGAACAGCGTAAAGCTGAGTACGAGCGGCGCGAGAAGGAGAAGGCCCAGAAGGTGCTGGGGAGCTAGCAAGAAGCGACCCGGCCGGGAGGACGCCATGGCAAGGCCAAGCAAATGCGGCAAGGAGACAGACCTCCCGCTGCGCGATAAGGATGAAAACGACGATGACGATGAAGATATGGAGGACGATGAAGCTGATGAGCAGGAGTTTCGTAGCCACGGAGGTCCTCTGCGTTGACGGGCGGTGCTTCTCTCGCATACCTCACACCGCCAACTCAAGCAATGGATGAGGGAGGTTAATGCAGCAGAACCATCCGTAGAGTCACGCAGCCTTTGAAATGGTCCAAAGACGCCTATCATATTTGATATTGAGGACCACCCTCGATCGCATAATCAAGGGTCGGGTGCTTGCCGATGTTGGTCTCACCAACTATCCGCAACCGCAAGGTCACCAAGATGCTAGTTGACGGCGAGGCCGCTTAAACCTGATCCCGTCCGCAGTGCTCCAGAAGCTTCAGATCCCTGACAGCGAACTCGAAGAGACTGGCACATTCCAAGGAATCAACCCAGGAAGGAGCAAGCCGAACGGGAAAATCACGTTGCCGGTAACATTTGGCAGCGAGCTAAACATCAGGACTGAGAGGGTCACGTTCGACGTTGCTGATTTCCCGTTGCCTTACAATGGAATACTTGGCCGTCCAGCACTTGCCAAATTCATGGCAGCCTCTCATTATGCATACAACTTGCTCAAGATGCCCGGCCCGATAAGTGTCATTTCTGTCCATGGCGACAAGAAAGATGCTCTTATCTCGCCGACAAGATTTACCGGAGGCAGCAGCTACGACAGATAGCAAATCACTTGCACCGAAGCTCCGGGGAAGAAGAAGACCACTTTGTCCGCAAGAGCTCGAGGCCCACTCCGCAAGCGCACTCTCTTCGAGTGCTGCGCTACCGCCGAGGGCTCACCATCGAGCTCCACCGCAAGTGCAAGAAGACGATGGCAGCTCCGCCAAGACCAAGAAGGTGCCCGCCAAGGAGGACGGCACTGGTGGTACTTTCACCATCGCGCCACGCTTGACCCTAAATAGGAAAGCGCGCCGTTGCTTTCTCTGCGGGCGAATGTCGACGTGTTTGCATGGCAACCGCCTCGATATCCCCGTGTTCCTGTGAAGGTAATTGAGCACCACTTAGCTGTCTGTCCTCATCGCGCCCGGCAAGCAAAAAGTCGAAACAGCAGTGGAGCGCCAAGAATTCATAGCGTAAGAGATCAAGAAGTTGGAAGCAGCAGGCCTTGTCGAGGAGTGCTTCATCCCACGTGGTTGGCCAATCCGTAGTTGTACGAAGGCAAATGGGAAATGGAGACTTTGTATTGACTTCACGGATGTTAATAAAGCTTGTACCAAAGACCCATTTCCTTGCCAAGATCGACCAGATTGTTGACTCCACACTGGATGTAATTTGCTTTCATTTCTTGATGCATATTCAGGATATCATCAGATCTTCATGGCGAAGAGGATGAGGAGAAACCGCATTCATTACCCCATGTGGCACATACCGCTTTATACGGATGCCTTTTGGGCTAAAGAATGCTGGTTCAACGCTTGCAAGAGTAGTCCATGACGCTTTTGAGCCGCAAATGCACAGTAAATGTAGAAGCTACATGGATGACATAGTGGTCAAGAGCAAGGACAAAGCGACTCGTTCAAGATTTAGATGAGACCTTTGCAAATCTGCACAAGATCAACCTCAAGCTCAACCCCGAGAAGTGTGTGTTCGAGTCCTTCGGCAAACTTCTCGGTTCTTCGTGTCTCAATGGGAATTTAAGCCAATCCCGACAAGATCAAGGCCATTGAGCAAATTGAAGCACCAAAGCGCCAAGGATGTACGAAGACTTGCGGTTATGTGGCTGCTCTCAGCAGGTTTATCTCTAGGTTCTGTTGAGCGCCTCGCCATTTTTCAAGATTTTGAAAAGGCAGGTCCAATGAAATGGACTCCGGGCGGAGGCTGCGCTTACAGGACTTAAAGAGGTACCTGTCCTCCACTCCAATACTTGTCGCACCTAGGCCACAAGAGAAGTTGTTTATATATAGCGGCAACCAATCAAGTGGTTACCGCTGCGTTAGTAGCGGAAAGGGAGGCGGATGATGAGCCGCAACTAAGGCAGATACATCCAGCGACAAGGTGGGGCTTCGCCGACAAGCTCGGTCCCGATAAGGACGGATCTGCGCAGGATTGCGAGAAGATACAGAAAGGATGGTGCAGAGCCCAGTCTACTTCGTCGCCCCTTCGCAGGGGGCTAGGTCAAGGTACTCGTGTGCGAAATTGCTTTTCGCCTCCTCATGGCTCTCGAAAGCTGCGCCATTACTTCCAAGCACATGAGATAACAATGCCACTCGCTTCCGTGAAGAGGATACTGCAAAATCCGTAAGCAACAGCGGCAGATTGTCGAGTGGGCATCGAACTGTCAAGCTTTGGCCTCAAGTTTGAAAGCACTTCAACTATCCAAAGCAGCAGCACCGCACAGTTCATAGCAGAATGGACGCCAACGCAAGATGAAGAAATTCGAGACGAGCATCCCCGCCAAGGAGGCAAATAAAGAGTGGCTGATGTACTTTGACGGTGCCTTCGCTCGCAAAGGCGCCGGTGCGGGCGTGCGCTTATCGCACCCACCGAGAGCACCTCAAGTACATAGTCCAAATGCACTTTCCCAAGGAGCAAGCAACAAATAATACTGCAGAGTATGAAGGTTTGCTTGCCGGTCTCAGGATTGCGGTAGACCTTGGGATCAAGAAGCTCATTGTCAGGGGTGACTCGCAGCTTGTCGTCCGCCAAGTAAATAAAGATTATCAGAGTCCGTTGATGGAAGCCTACGTTGATGAAGTGAGAAAGCTAGAAGAGCACTTTGACGGCCTACAAATGGAACATGTTCCAAGAGCTCAGAATGATATTGCTGATGGCCTGTCAAAGTGCGCCGCACTCAAGTTACCTGTGGAACCAGGGATTTTTGTGCTCAAGTTAACTCAACCGACTGTAACGCCATCAACTGGACAGAACAAGAAGAGGAAGTTGATTTCTGGTGACTACTTCCCGGCCGAAGCTTCCCGCCGCCGCCGCCAAGGTCCCCAAGTTCAACACTAAAAGTGCCGAGGAGCAGTCGCTCCGACAAACCCTGTGGTTTGTTTCATGAAGCGAGACGCCCCGACAAGTTTTGCTCGCAAGCTTGCCGGGAACATCAAGCTCCGCCGAGCCACGTGTTCTGCCAGAAGCCGATGTTCCCGCAGCAGCAGATGTGCCTTTAGTCCTTGTTGTCGAGCCGCAAGCTCCAAAGATGGGCGCAGCAGATTGTCCATTTCCTTTAGACAGAGAACTTCCAAGAGCAAGAAGAAGCGGAAAGAGTAGCCCGGCAGTCAAGTATGTACCAGTTTGTCGACAAAGACACCGTATGTAAGAAGAATCAATGGAGTGAAATTGAAGTGTATTCACCGGAAGATGGACAAAAGCTGCTTGGCGAGATACACAGAGGCATATGTGGCTACCACGCTGGCGCAAGAGCACTTGTCGGCAAAGCTTTCCGCAAGGTTTCTTCGGCCGACAGCCTCCAGATGCAACCGCACAAGTAACGGCGTGAAGCGTGCAAGGCCCATTCCAAGCAGATACACCAGCCAGCTCAAGCTCTCCAGACGCATCCCTTTATCCCGCCATTTTCGTCCGGGGCTCGACATCCTGGCCCTTTCCCGAAGTTGTCGGGGCTTTGAGTACTTGTACGTCGCAATCGACAAGTTCACAAAGTGGCCGGAAGTGGAAGCAGGAGGAAGGTGACAAGACAACAGTCAAGTTCTTCAGTCAATTGTTTGCCGCTTTGGGATTCCTAACCGATCATCACCGACAACGCACACAATTCACGACTCGCACCTTCATGCAATACGCCCAAGATCTTGGCGCCAAGGTCTCGCTTTATTCGCTGCTCATCCGAGAAGCAACGGTCAAGGTAGAGGGCAAATGCTGAAGTGCTGCGAGGACTCAAGACCGAACTTTCGACAGTGCTGCACAAGTGCGGAAGAAACTGGATTGAGGAGTTGCCGGTGGTTCTTTGGTCGATCAGACGATGCCAAATCGAGCCACCGCCGCACACCTTTCGCCTAGTCTATGGAGCAGAGGCAGTTCTCCGACGGAACTCAGATACGGGTCACCTCGAGTACTCGCTATGATGAGCTTGAGCAAGAGCAGCTGCGACAAGATGACGCTGCTGCCCTTGAGGAGGACCGCTTCGAGTCAGGTCAGACGAGCTGCTCGTTACCAGCAAGCTTTGCGCCGCTACCATAGCCGCAGTTAGTGCCAAGTCTCGAGGAAGGCGACCTTGTTCTTCGCGCTCAATCTGCCAAGAATTCCAACAAGTTGACGCCAAGGGAAGGCCTTACCGGGTGAAACGAGTCACTAGGCCTGGCGCTATCCGCTTTGAGACCAAGATGGAATTCGTGAGCAACTCTCGAACATTGAGCATCTTCGTAAGTTTTACCTATATGCTGTTGCCGAACCTGTTCGCAACCACCTTTTGTACAAGTCTTGTCGATGTTGCATGTAATCCTTTGTACAAAGCCGGGCGCAGACCCGTGCATCAAGAAAGCTCATGTGTTATGCCAAAATTGTCAATTTCATGCTTTCATAATCAATTTGCATGTGTTATCGACATTTTGTGCAGCATCCACACCCGTAAGCGAATAAGCCACGAGGCTCCATAACTCTATTTTCTTCTTTCTTCTCAAAAGAAAGGAAGGTTCTTCGCCCACAAGTTAGCCGGGGAAGGAGAAGATAATGGTGTGGGCCAAGCGCCGCCGAGGAAGTTTCACTTTACCAGAAGCAAACGACAGAAAAGCTAAGTTGCCAAAGTTTGAGCAATCAGTTTTAAATTTTTAAGTTATATTCCTCGAACGATAGTACTTTGTATGGAAAACCTGTGCGGAGGAACCAACTCAGAGCTAGTTTGCGCCTTTACTTTGTTTCGAGTCCGCTCAACAACTTAAGTGAGTTGCAACAAGTTGCGACAAGGTTGCTTGTCGGAGGCGGCATCGCCAAAGTCATTGATGTTCCGCACTCAGCGCCCCGCAAAGGTGCCTCAGACCGACAAGTTCCCTAAAAGCATAGGGCACAAACATACAAAGGAAGGAGTCAAGTAAAGGAAATAACATTGCAATCGCTGCTTCAAGATAGAGTATATAACAAAGTAGCTTGTCGCAGATCTAATAGATTGTTCTCCTAAACATGATCAAGCATGACAAGGAAAGATAAAATGGGCGGCCTAGTCTACGCGGGTCGCCATCGACCCTCTTGACCCCGCCACCCTGTCCACAATGGTGCGATAAGGGCCTTGAGCGCTTCAACGCCAGCAGTCGGCGACTTGAGGACGCTACGGTTAACGCCTGATTGCGGAAGGCCACCTTCATCAAGACCTTCCAAGAGCCCTCGACAGATTTGGCGCGACTCGCCGGCCAGCTGCTTTGGGATCTCTTCCCGGAGCCGCTGGAGAGCTGCCACCACGCCCTTGAAGAACAGGCTGAGCTTGGCACTGGGTTGGAGATGCTCGTCGGTGGAGTACCCGAGATCCACCATTCCCAGCTCCATCAGCTCCTTGTCGATGGCGGCGGCTGTATTTACAAGATCCTCGGTCCAGTACATCACATTCTCTTTGAAGGTGTTATGGGCGGTCGTGGCATTCGCCAAAGAGCTCCTCGTTGGCCTTGATCTTCTCCAACAGCCCGCTTCCGCTCCTTGGCGCCGCCCAGCCGCTCCATCAAGGTGGTCAGCTTCAGCTCAAGATCTGCCTTGGAGTCCTTGGCGGCGCGAGCTCTTTGATCCTCTCAAGAAGACGGCCCCCGCAACTCGCCAAGAGTGTAGGCGATTTCTCAAGACTGCGTGCTTCAGCAAGAGCGAGCTCCTCGCCGCTCTTATGAAGGTTGGCCTCCAATTGTGTCACCTTCGCCTCCAACTCCTTCTTGGCGGCCCGGCAGCTGCGCAGCAGCGCCCTTTGCTTCCTTGAGAGCTCCGCCAAGTGATTGCTCGCGAGCGCAAGCTCTTCCTCATAGCTGTCAAGGTTGATCTTCCGCGCGCCACCGCCTTCTTCGTAGATAGCTTCCCCGCGGCAAGCCTTTGCTGCCTCGACCTCAGCCTTCTCCAGATGAAGGCTGCGCTCGAGAGTTGCTCTGCCGCTCGCTACATTCCGGAGAGCTTCTTGATTGGTGCCCGGAGCTCTTCGCGCTTCTCCATGTCCACTCCTTCCCTCGCGACAAGTGCTTCCCGCACTCCAGTTTAGCTTGTAGGGCGGTAGAGCGACAACAGCTTCTTCACCGCTGTTCTCCTCGACTCACTCGCCATCGCTGCTACTTGGCGATCAACCAGCGACAGCCCAGCGGAGGCGCAGCAGCTCTTCGTCAAGGTCTCTCCTCGACCGCGCCTGGAGCTCGACGCCCATGGGAGCTTGATGAAGACGCCGCCGCCCTTCGATAGGCGCCGGGCTGGGGCTCTTCGAGCTGATGCTGCATCGGTGGCGGAGGGATCGGCGGTCGGTGTAGCGCCTGGCGCCTCGCGGACTCGTGGTCGTTAGTACGATCGCTGCACCCTCGCCGCCTTTGCGGCGGCAGCCTTGGCGGCCTCCTCGCCGCGGACCCATCGACGCCAGCCTCTTCCTCCATGGTGGCGGCGTCGTCAGTGTTGCCGTGCGCGACCTCCTCGCCGGCGATCTCAGTCTCCATCGGATCTGCGGCAGATGGATCTGACGATCAGAAAAAGAAAGAACAGTCAAGCAAATGTTCGAAAAGAAGAACAGAAGAAAAAAGAACCCAAGGGGAATTGACACGCAAAAGGGTTACCTGCGATGGGATCTGTGGCCGCGGTCTCCACCACCGGTGGATCGCCGGCGCTGCCCCTTGTCGGAGAAACATCCCTTGTCGGAGAGGCCTCCCTTGCCGGAGAGCGCCCCCTTGTCAGAGAATTCTCCCTTGGCGGCGTAGTTGAAGCAGATGGAATTTCGGGAGCGACTTCCGGGCCCTCCTGATGAGGCTGCTCTGCTCCTACACAAATCAACAAGTCAGATAGCAGTGAAGAAGGAGCACCCATGCACACCTAACCGTAAGAAATAAACCAAATAGTTACGCCTGGGGGCAGCTGGGGCTGCTCTGAGGAAGGGCTTGCCGGGTCCGCAGGGGGTCTCGACGCCAGCCTGCCGCCACGGGATCGCTCGATGACAACCACCGGGTCTTGGCTCTCTTCGACGGTCTCGAGCCAGCCCCCTGAAAAAGGAAAGAGTTCAGAATGAAGCAAATCAGACACAAGACAAAGCAGCAAATTGAAGAATTACAAGTAACAATGACAAGATCTTACTCTTCTTCTTCCTCGGAGCTGAGCGGAGAAGTCAAATTCGTCCGCCCCGGTGCGATGAAATGGAAGAGTAGGCTCTCTGACGCTTACGGGTGCAGGGGCCGTGGTCCCGAAGGCCCCGCCTCCTGCTGTTGTGGCGACGTGAGGCGCCCCAGCAACAATGCTTGCTTGCGGTGGAGCGCGGCCGCCGGGCGCGACGGCTGTTGGGTCTGCCCGCCGCCCGCCACTTCCCCCGGTCTTGTGGAGGCGCCTTCTTGGTGGAGCTGTGGGCCTCCTGCGGCAAGCTACCCAAGGTGGGGGAGGCGCCCGCAGGCCTGCTCGCTCAGCTTTTAGGCTCGGCCTGCCCTCCGCACCGCAAGCTCCTCTCGACGGCAAGGCTTGCCGCTTCTGCTACCTCCGCCTCCACGGTGAACTCCGACCACCAAATGGCAGCAGCTCGCCAGCCTCCAGCCTGGTGGCGGCGCGATGCAGCTCAAGGCCGGTGGTGTCGCGTAGAGCCACTTCGCTGCCGGGCGGATCGGCACTTCTTCCAGTTGTCGAAGAACTGCTGCACGACATCATCGGGCGGGCTCTTGCCAAGTTGGAACGATCCCATGGGAATCACACAACGGCATCATTGCACGGATGCGGTCGAGCCAAGAGTTGTTGCACAAAGGAACGACCCCCTGGCAACATGAACCACTCGGGTGATCTCGGTCGGCTTGAACAGCCCAAGAAGATCGCATCCAGCTCCAAGACGGTGAAATTCTAGATGAGGCCCGGCGCAGCCTCATGATGTCCGCCGTGATTTTGAACTCCCAAGCAGGCCTCCTCCTCTCCGCAAGGGGAGCGGCGCGCGGCGAAATCTGCACCAACGGCGCCACAGTGAGTCCGCATGCCCGAGGCGCAAGATCCGAGTCACAAGAATCTTCAACCTAGCATCCTCCGCGCCAAGTTGCTCCAATCGCTGCCGCCAAGACTATGGGAGTTTGGCGCCGGGCAGAAGGGCTGCGGGTTTTCCTAGATGATCCAACACCAATCGCTCTCCACTCCTCCCACTTGTCGCGGAGCTTCCTTCCAGATATGCTTCCTTCTTGCCGATCCTGGAGATCCAAGCAATCCCTCCGGCAAGTGGCTCTCTCTCTCAACGCTGGGCATGAAGAAGTGGCGGAAGAGGGCTATGTTTGGGTGGACTCCACAAAGTTTTCACAAAGGTGTGCGAAACCGCCATGGTCGTGACAACATTGGGGGTGAAATCAAGCGAGGCGAAGCCCATAGGTGTTCGCGATATCGCAAAAGAACTCAGAGAAGGGCGGCATAGCCCGCAGAGAAGAAGAGCCAAGAAGGGGTACCCGACGAAAACCAACTCTGATGTGGCGGCAGATTACCTCGCGCGCGGATGCGCTGTCTCCGCCGACTCGTAAGAGGTAGTATTTCGCCGCCTCCTTTGCGCCGAGCTGGGGTCGGTTGGCCCGCCTTCGCTCAGCAGCTGAGTCAGCAAGCGCCGGCCGACTTCACGCCTTCCCTTGTCGGCTTTCGAGCCATGGTGGAGGTGGTGGAGGAGGCCGACGGCGCTGATGGCGCGGTGGCGATTGAGGGGCGGAGCGCCGCTTCTCTCGACCGAGAAGGAGGGAGGAGCGACGGTGGTTTTTGAGATGTGACAAGAATGGCGTAGGTGGGCGACCTGCCCCTGCTTTCCCTGCTTATAAGGAGGAGAGGGGGGCGACGCCCACTTTTCCAATTAAAGAAAGCCCCCACGATCTCTCCCACGACTCCACGCTCGCTGCAAGGCTGTCTGTGGGGACGTGGTGGTCCGGCTAGTAACGCGTGATTCTAGGGCCGTGTCTGCAGACTTTTGGGCCTGGCCCAACAGCGCGCCGCACTGCAGGTGGCCCAGGCCTGGCTCTCTGCCGGTGTACTAGAGTAGGGGTACCCTAGTATCCCGAACTCGCAGCACGGCAGTTGCAGCACCTCGGCAGTGGCTGCCTAGTGACCGCCAAGGTCCTCCGTGGTTCCTTTGGAGCCATTCAAGAACAAAGTATTTAAGCCAAGAAGACAAGACCCGGCAAGAGGAGCTTGCCGGGAAGGCCACTCAAGGCACGCAGAAGACAAGACCCGCAAGGGGAGCTTGTCGAAGGCTTGGTGAGCGACAAGCTTCCGGCGCGACAAGGATTCAGCCACTGCAAGGTGCTTGCTGCAGCAACCTCTCTTCATCTCCGCCCATTTCATCCACCAACGTGTCGCCATGGGGCCATTCCAGGCATGGTCAAGAGGTCAGTGCAGCCAGCGAGAGCAGCGTAAGCGGCTACCGATAGGTGCCATCGTGGCGAAGCGGTGGCGCCTCGACGGTCCTTTTCAGACTGCTTAGGGCGACATGGACGGGCATTTAATGCTTTTGTCCTTGCCGTCGAGTTAGGTAGAATACATCGCACAAAGTAGCTGTACCAACCGCAACTCATTTTCCCATTTTTTCCCTTGTTTACGCTACACTGTGGTGACCCCTTGAGCCTATAAAAGGAGGCCCATGTGCAACGAGAGGGGTTCGCTGGTTCGACTCATTCGAGACCGTAAACACTCAAGCTAGGTTTTGTAGCTCTTCAGGTTTCTAGCAAAAACACAATACAATCGCATAAGCAGCAGAGGAGTATTATCTCCTGAGAGCTCCGGTTGGGTAAACTGCTCGGTGCATCGCCGATCCGCTCTTCGTGGCAATCTCCGCCCCCACCGAACCACAAGGACTTGGTCCGCCGGGTCTCATAGGTGTTCGTGGGTTACGATCGCCTTCCCCACACTAGAAGACTTACATCGTAACTAACTACATATGCATCATTATCCACGAAGAGGGTGGTGGAGTTTGACTCAGCAAGCCAGCTTTGACTCGGTGGCTATCCTATCTACGCATCGCAAGTAGCTCTTTGAGGTGGCGCACACGAGTCCACATATTCACCATATCAATACACCACTATGGAGCCGCCTCCTGCCTCCCTCACGAATGCCATCCATAGCACTCACGCTTATCTTGCGATTTTAGAGCATCCACTTTCACTTGTCTATGAACTGATATAGGCAACCCGAAGTCCTTTTCCATGGACACGCTATTCGAATAGATCATATTAACCCCTGCAGGGTGTACTTCTTCACACACGCTCACCACTTACCGCTTACACGACATGTACTTGGCAACCTTCAAGCTGAAGCCCAATGTGGTGTCGGCCACGCCTACCTAAACACTCAAGTCCCTAGTCCGTGTTTATCGCCTATTCGGTTCCATCCGCAGGAGTCCGCCGAGGTTTCTATACAGCCCGAACGATGTGTGCAGGGTTCCCGAGACACCAAACGGGTGAATCGGTACACTGGCCACGCGGCTCACCGCAACACAACCCACCCCTAAGGTCAGCGCTATGCAAGTGCCCCAGCATGCTACAAACACCAAAACTACTTGCAACTCCCGGATCGAGGACAAGGGTGGTTAAGAAGCCGAGAGAGTCAATTAAGGATCCCAATGTGTGGTAGTAATTGTTTCATGGATCACAAACACGTAACTCAGCCTCGAGGACGGCTGCAATGAGACAACCCACCATGTACTCCTACATGGCCTCTCACCGCTACCTTTACCAAATCGTGTTCACACACTTAGCTCACACACACAGAGGACATGTTCACACACCTCCGATTCATCCCCGATGAATCGCACTGCACTCAACTCTAAGTAGTAGCGTATGACAAAAAGCATGAATAAGTAGGCACAATGTGGCTCAAACAACTCCTACTCATGCTAGTGGGTTTCATCTAATTACGTGGAATGACAGTCATGCAGAGGATAAAGGGGTTCAGCTACCGTGAAAGTAACACATGAGTCGTTGTTGTCCTAATGCAGAAATAGAGCAGGAGCGAGAGAGTGGGATTATATCGAATGAACAAGGAGGTTTTGCTTGCCCGGCACTTCAAGATAATATAGTTCTTCATCGGTGTCATCGAATTCATCGCGGTGACGTCGCTCATCGAGAGGGGCAATTACCGCAACAAGAAAGAACACAATCAATGCGATGCAACAATATGATGCATGATAATGACATGGCAATATGCTGTGATTTGGGCTAATGCAATGTTAAGTCATTTTGATTGAAGTGGAATTCAAACAAGGTTAAACTCCAATTCCAAATGCTAGTTCATAAATTACCCTAATCATGATTCACCCTATTCAGTGAGGTTAACTTGATCAAACATGCATGAACATGGTACAGATGGATAGGTTGGATTTTCTGATAATTTTCATATATAAATTATTTAAATCTGAGCTACTGTTGAATTACTATGAATTTTAGAAGTTTAGAATATTTTCTGAATTTCCTGAATTAAAATAAATCCGAAAAGAGTTATTGGCGCCAAGATGACATAGGTGTGACGTCCGCCAATAACTGGTTGGCCAGGTCAAACCTCGACCGTGGGACCTATACGCCGTTGTCTCAGTCTGGTCTGGTGTATGACAAAGCGACCGTCAACGCTGACTTGACTAAGTCAAAATCGACATCGGGGTTCACAGTGTTAGCACTAATCTAAATGTAAAAATTAACCTAACCTAATTAGGCTCGGGCCCACATGGCGCGGGCTCAACGGGTGTTAGTTAGGGCGCTAATGGCAACGCCACGCCGCCGCGGGTCGAGTTAGGGTCGGCGACCTCAATCACGCGGGCGTCTGGCGGAGTTGCGCCAGGGCAACGGATAGATGCTCCGAGGGCACCAGGGGGTAGCCCATGCCCACGCGCATCTAGGGAGACCAAGGGGAGGTGCGGGGGTGGCCGGGGTTCACCGGAATGGAGCTCATGGGCGCGCCGCTGCTCGGGTGAACTGGGTTTCGGGGTTAGGAGCACGGCAGGAGGCAAGGAGGTGCTACGACCTCGGGGTGCACCGAGCATGGTGACGCTGCCAAAAGGCGGGCTGCGGGTGGCCCTGCCACGGCGGTGAGGAACTACGGCGCGATGAGATCTCGGTCCGGTGGTTAGTGCGGCTACGACGCAAAGGAGGAAGAGAGGAGAGGTAAACGACAAGGTGCTCACGGCGATGTCGAGGAGGCTCAGCCTGGGCCTGGGACGGCAAACAAGCACGGAACGGCGATGACGATCTCCGTGTCCCGAGGTTGAAGATAGTCGATGGCGACGAAGCGAGCCCTTCGCCCATTTCTTCAAGCGTGGGGATGGGGTGCCTGATTTCAAAGCTGCAGGACATGGTCATGGGACGAGGGGATTTACAGTGGTCGCGCTTAACGACGAGCGGTGGCGGCGGTGGCGCTTAAAAGTAGAGGGAGAGAGAGCAGGGAGGGAAAGCACGGGAGAGTGGACGAGGGGGTTCTGTGGGGCGTGGCATCGCGGGAGACGCCCAGCCGGGCCGAGGGGGGGGAGCGGCAAGCAGGAGGTGGCTGCTGCTGGGCCACGCCAGCCTCATCCCATCAAGTAGAGGTGGGAGACGGTGGCGCTGGGGGCTGGGCCACCACTGGGCCAAGACGGGGGAGCTGGGCCGGTGTCTGCTGTAAGCTGGGCTTCTCTCTTTAATTGTTTTTGTTTTTCTATTAATCAGTATTCTTTAGGGCTTTATTAAAATACTAATACTAACCCAAAATCATGAAACTTGCTCAAGCCCACTATTTGGAAAATATCCAACAAAGAAACATTTGTTTATGATTATTTGAGCATTTAAAATATTTTATAGTATTTAAATGCCCAAATGCAAATACCATATGAATTAATTCAGAGCCCAATATAAATCATGGAAAATGTGCATCACCTCCGTTATCAAGCTTCCAAAGATTTTCCAAGAGTGATGAACATTTTGGAAGCCATTTGATTTCTGGAAATATTTTGGTTGAACCTAGTGAATTCCTTTAATGCTAGGGTTTAGGCAATCCCCATTTCAAATTCCATGAAAATTAAACATGATGCATGGATGCAATGCCACTAGTTACAAGCAAGCTCTAGGGCTGTGACATGCAGATCTTTGTGAAAACATATTGAAGATCAGATGAGGATTAGAAGACGACTATTCTCGGCAAGATCCTTGCCGAGGAAGGCCACCAGACCCTCGGCAAGATCCTTGCCAGGGACGACAGCACGCCACGGCAAGACCCTTGCCGGGCCACCCGGCAAGGCCTTCGCCAAAGACGCCGGCGAGGCCACCGCCAAGCCCTTGTCAACCAAGCTTCCACCGCCGTTCACATGCAGCTGCCAGCCCAACCAGCTGGGTGGGCACCTGCGTGGCAACATGCAGCTCCCAGGCCAACTCACCTAGTGCCTGCATGGCAGCATGCAAATCTTCGTGAAGGTTCCACCACCGCTCCAGCTCAGCTGCCTGCCTGCCTACATGGCACCGCACACAACCCTGGCTGAGGCGCGTGTCGAAGCGAGGAGGAGCGGCGACGGATGGCACGGGCCCACCCTCGTCCCCAGTAAAGCAAGAGGACACCTAAGCGATGCATTAAATGCACCTTGTCCTGTAATACGAGGGATAACCTCGTGCCACTGTAGACCTTTCCACCTCCTATGTGCCACTGTGGCAACCCCTTTTTCCTATAAAAGGAGGCCCGATGCGACCAGGAGAAGGATTCAGCTCTTTTGAACCACGCGCTGACCACATCTAGTTCGAGAGCTCAAGAACTCTCAGAAATACACCCACCAAAGCAGGACTAGGGTTTTACGCATCCTCGCGGCCCGAACCTGGGTAAACGATCTGTCGTGGTTTTGTCACGGCAGATGTCCTCATGAAAGGACTTAGTCGTGGAGCCATCGCTACGGGTTAACTTGAAGGGGTTAAAGCGGACGCAAAGACACAAGAGTTATACTAGTTTGGCCCCTTCGATGAAGGTAAAAGCCGCGCCAAGTTGTGATGGATTGATGTGATCTCGATGACTAGGAGCAAATAAGCTTCGCTTAGGCCTCGGGTTGTTGTTGTCTCCCTTGAACTTCCCGATCGTCCCCTTATATACATGGGTGACGCCGTCGGTTCGTGAGAGTCCCAATCTCCTGCTCATACTGTGATCCTGGTTGGTCTCTCTCTATTCCTAACTTACAATACAAGTTTACATACCAGGCCGGTTTACGGCCATGTGTTCTAAACCGACCACAGTGCCTTGGGCCCTTACTTTATGCCTCATGGGATTTTACACCGCTGAACTATCGATGAAGTTAACCCGCCAAGATAGGCCGGTTTACACCAAAGAGTAATATCCCCAACATTAGGCCCCGATTGATTTGAACAGTTCATGTCAATCCTTGATAAAAACCTTCATCTTCAATACCTTCTTGAAATCGCTGAACCGCCATGATGTCACCTTCTCCAGCTGTTGTAAACCGCATGACGCTCCCAAAAAGGTAGCATTCATGATATCTTCTTTTTAACAGATCCGCAATAATCGAGGCGATGCTCGCTTCCTAGATCGTGGATCCTTGATTCACGCTACCGACACGTATCTTGCCTTATAAATAGGACCGAAGGGTCATTCTTTTCTCCTCCGCCCCTTTCTCTTCATCTTCCTCGCCGCTAGCCTCGAGCTCCGTCCGCCGCCATCGACCTTCAAGACCGCCTTGAGCCGCCGTGATCAACCTGAATGCACCGTAGAAACGCGCACTCTTCCGCATCTCCTCAACTCGTAGGTCCTCTGTTCCTCGACCTAGATCCATTCTAGGGTTTCTTGTTCTTGCAGCGCCCATTAACTGCTCATGCTCATACCAGATTCCTCGGATAGATCTGTGACACCTTGCTCGATTAGTAGTCACTTTTAGCATCCGCTGTAGTCTCGCGGCTTCGCTTCATAAATCTCGCACATTATCTCCTGCTCATTGCATCAATACTGCTCGCTTTTATTATTTTTGGATATTTTCCTTCTTTTCTCGATCCGCTTCAGATCCTTCGTTGTAGAGAAATCTTGCGAAACCTGTTTCGCACAATTTAGCCGCTTGCAACCTCGATTGTTTTCAATATTTAGACCAAAGCGGTTTAACTTAACATAGAAAAATTAAATAAACCGGTATACACCATTAGTCCCTTGTTGAGCCGTAACTCCTTAACCGCATAATCGCCGCTTTATAGAATTCGGTTTAGATGTACTTATCACGCCTGATGCGTGCTATATCTCCCACGGTCGAGGCACGACTTAGAGGCATAACCGCATTGAAAGCAATGTCGCAAGTGAGGTAATCTTCACACAACCCATGTAATAAATAAGGGAAAGAGATACATAGTTGGCTTACAATGCCACTTCACACAAAGACATAAATAAACATCCATCATTCAGAGTACACTCAAGGTCCGACCACGGAACCAAAATAAAAGAAGATACCCCAAATGCTACAAAGATCCCCGATCGTCCCAACTGGGCACCACTACTGATCATCAGAAAGACACATAGTAACCACCACGCCTCGTCGAACTCCCACTTGAGCTCGTTGAGTCACCTGACCGCCTCGCCGGAACCTCGCAACTGTTTTGAAGTATCTGTGAGTCACGGGACTCAGCAATCTCACACCCGAGATCAAGACTATTTAAGCTTATAGGAAGGACAGAGAAGTAAAGTGGAGCTGCAGCAAGCTACTAGCATATATAGTGGCTACTTCGCAAAAAGAGAGCGATAAGAGAAGCAAAGCACGGTCGTGAAACTAGGAGCCATCAAGAAGTGATCCCGAACTACTTACGCCGACATAACTCCAACATCAGTGTTCACTTCCCGGACTCACCGAGAAGAGACCATCACGTTACACACGCGTTGATGTGTATTTTAATTGAGGTCAACTTTGGGTTTTTACAACCGACATTAACAAATTCCCATCTGCCTCATAATCATGGGCACGGCTTTCAAAGATATTACCTCGCAGGGTGTCCCAACTTAGCCCATTATAAGCTCTCACGGTCAACGAAGGATATTCTTCTACCGAAGACCCGATCAATCTCGAATCCCGGACTACAAGACATTTCGACAAAGAATAAAACAAGACCAGCAAAGCCGCCTGACAGCCGACAACCCGATAGGAACTGCACATATCTCGCTCTCGTGGCACATCCGGATGAGACAAGCTACGAGTAAAACCAAGCCTCGAAGTTTCCCTGGTGGCCCCGCAGGTGCTCGGTTCGGGCCAGCACTCAAGGAGCACCGGTCCGGGGTTAAAATAAAGATGACCCTCGGCTCGCGAAACCCGGGGAAAAGGCTTAGGTGGCAAATGGTAAAACCAATGTTGGGCCTTGCTGACGAGTCTTATTCAAAGCGAACTGTCAAGGGGGTCCCATAAATCACCCAACCGTAAGGAACGCGAAATCAAGGAACATAACACCAAGATGACGGAAACTAGGTGGCAAGAGGGAACAAAACACCAGGCATAAGGCCGAGCCTTCCACCCTTTACCAAGTATATAGATGTATTAAATTATAGCAGATATATATTGTGATATCCCCAACAAGTGAACATGTTCCAAAAGGAACAACATCTCCATGTTCCAACAAGGAACAAACTTCAGCTTCACTCGCAACTAGCAACGCTATAAGAGGGCTGAGCAAAGCGGAACATAGCCAATCAACGGTTTGCTAGGAAAGGATGGTTAGAGGTTGACATGGCAATGTGGGTGGCATGATATAGCAAGTGGTAGGCATCGCAGCATAGGCATAGCAAAAGAGCGAGCAACTAGCATAGAAAAGATAGAAGTGATTTCGAGGGTATGGTCATCTTGCTCGCAATGTTCTCGTGTTGTTGTCGAAGCTTGATCCTCGTAAGCGCTTCTCAACAGGTTCCTCGCTCACGCACTCGCCTCCCGGCTCTACCCAAAGCAACAACACAAACAAAGGAACCACAATAAATCACGGTGCAATGCACAATCAACATGATGCAAAACATGACATGATATGCGGATGTGATATGCAATGCGATAAAAGGCCCGGAAGGTAATGATGAACCAGGCATCAACTTGGCAAACCAAGCATGCCACTGAAAGATGAGATGATTTCGGTTGAAATCGATATAAAGATCACCGAATCGGATGCACGGTTTGCAAATGACAAGCAAAACAAGAATGGCGCAAATCTGCCATTAACAGCATGATGCCACTTAGCAAGCAACAATTAATTAAGCTACTGCACCCAAACGTACCAACAAAGCACATGGCAGTGATCTACACAAGATGCTCGACAAAAGATGAGCACTGAGCTACAGCTAGTTCACATCATAACAGGTTCAAACAAGCATGGCAAAAGTGCACAAAATATCAGGCTGACATGGCAAAACAACATCAGGTTGCAATGTTCAGAGCAGCAAAACTACATGCTACAGGACCTTAAAATAGCAAAACATGGCATGGCATGAATCTACTCAAAGCATAGAACAAAAGTCCCTTACTGACCATAAGCCAAAAGGACTAGAAAATATAGTAACACCCATGTCAATATTGAAAGTTTGTTAACAGATTCAGCAACATGACATGTCAAAACTGATAACGAGTAGGCATGTTTACAAGCTCAATGCACTCACTACAGAGTCTTATATGATAAACTAAGCATACATACATCAAGAAGACATGACATAGAAGACATACATGGCAAGAACAATAACATAGCATAAATGGATCAACCACAACAAGCTTGGCAAAATTGAATAACATGTAAACAATCTGCCAGGAAACATTTGATAGCAAAAGTAGAGCTCGATTGACTCAAGCTATGGCACTCCATAATTGCAAACAAAGGCATGGATGGATAGAGCAAGACATGCTTTACAAAACATCCTTACTGAAGTATCTCAAAATATGCATAGATCTCTCGGTATCATCAAGTTAACATGGCATCAAAATCAGCTAAAACAGGACTGAAATCAGCAACATCAGGACACCTACTTTGCATGCTTGTGCTAGTCACCACATAGATCACAAAAATACATGGCATATATCCCTGGAAAGATGGCATGGCATATTTCAAAACACATGTAGGACTCAAATTCATAGGGTGCACACATTAATCATGGCAAAATAACAAAAGTGCAAGTTCTGTTAAGAAACAGAAACTAACATCACATAGCACTCTTCCAACAGCATTTCGGGCATCAAGATGAGCTCAAATGAAAATGATGCAATGAGATGAAATGATCTACTCTCGCTTAACATTTTGACATATTATACGCAAAAATGGACCTACAGATGCAAAGTTATACCACTTGAAAATGACACAAAATATCATGCGATTAAGACTTAGAAGAAAAAGAGGGGGAAAGAGAGGTCAACGGATGCACGCCCCGAGGCCGGATCGGGCCGGATCGATCTCGGCGACGGCGGGCGGACGCGGGCCGGGCGAGGAGGAGGGAGGTCGCCGGGTGCGCGGGGCCGAGCTCGGCGGCCAAGGCGGGCGTGGCCACGGCCGGGAGGCGGCGATCGGAGGGCGAGGTGGGCGGGAATGCGGGCGGTGCGGGCGGGAGGTCGCTGGCTGGCGGCGGCGCGCGGGCGCCGAGGCCGGCGAGGAAGGGCTGGCGGAGCGGGGCCGAGGCGGCGCGGAGGACCGCGGCGGCGCGGGCGCGGCAGGGCGTGCGGCGCTTCATCGGGCGGGTTCGCCACCGCCTGGTCGGGCAATGGGCGCGGGCGGCGGCGCGGACAGGTGGCGGCTTCTGATTGGCGCAGACGGGCGCGATTTCGTCCGGGCGGCGCGGACACGCTCAGCCGGGCGCGGGACGGATTTTAGGGTTTCGGGAAGGATGATCCGGATTTGGAGGGGGGGTTTGCTTAAATAGGCATAGAGGAGCTAGGAGAGTCCAAATGAGGTGTAGTTTTACCACACGATCGTGATCGAACGACGGAGAGCATGGAAGTGACTTAGATGGGTTATTGGGCTGTTTTGAAGGGGTGTTGGGCTGCAACTTAAAAGAGGCCTTTGCGAGAGTGCGGTTAACCGCTGAGTACCAAACGAGCTCCAAATGACCAAACTTGACCGTGGTCTACGGGTGGTATACCAAGGCCACTAGACAAACCTCGGTCCATTTCGAGAAGGTTTAATACCCGCACACGAAAAACGTAAAAGGGACCGCTGGGAGATAGGAGTGCCGGATTGCAAAACGGACAACGGAAAAATGCTCGAATCATGAGACTAACACGTATGCAAATGCGATGCACATGATGACATGATAAAAAAATGCATGACATGGACAAAATGCAAAAGAGGAAAACCCAACCACGGAGGGAATATCATATCACAATGCCGAAAATGGCAAGAGTTGGAGTTACAAATATGGAAAGTTACTCCGGGTGTTACAACACTCCACCACTACAAGAGGATCTCGCCCCGAGATCTAGGACTGAAAGAACTCCGATATTCGAACGGAGGTGATCCTCGCGCCCCTGTGTAGCTTCTGGTCGGAATGGTGTGACCACTTCACTTTCAGGAATTTGATTGACTTGTTGCAGTCTTGCGCCGCTTTCTTCAAGAATAGCAACGGGTGCTCATAATAAGAGAGATCTTCTTGAAGGTCAATCTCTTCAAGTTGATAGTGCGCTCAGAGTCTTGAAGCACTTATGGTTGTGACACGGAAACACATCGCGCATGTTTGCAAAGTTGGATGGAAGCTCGTTGATAGGCTAGATCGCTTCTTTCCCAATGATCTTGAAAGGACCCACGATCTAGGGGCAAGCTTCCTTTGATACCGGGTTTAACGAGTGCCTTTCATTGGAGAGACGCGAGGTAGACATGGTCTCCGATTTCAAAAGCCACATCACGGTGCTTATCATCATAATAGTTTTACGCGATTATGCTGGGCTTTGAGATTCTCACGAATGACTTGGCACATTTCTTCCGCTTCGGATCAAGTCATTACCAAGAAGTTGGCGCTCACCGCCTCGCATCAATTGAGAGGAGTACGGCACTTTCGCCATAGAGAATTTCAATGGGGCCTTGCCCGAACTCGCTTGGAAGCTGTTGTTGTAGGAGAACTCGCATATGGAAGACAATCTTCCCACTTCATACCGAAGGAAATGACACAAGCCCCGAGCATATCTTCAAGGATTTGATTTACTCGCCAACTTGGCCACTTGTTTGAGGATGGAAAGCTGTGCTGAAACGAATGTTGGTGCCCATGGCCTTCAAAAAGAATCCCAAAACTTGGAGGTAAAGATGCTGCCACGGTCCAAGAGATCACTTGAGGAATGCCGCAAGGAGACAATCTCGAGGTGTATAGCTCGCCAACCGAGCTGCTGTGATGGATTCTTTGATAGGAAGAAAATGAGCCACTTTAGTAAGCTTGTCAATGACAACGAAGATAGCATCATTTCCACGCTTGGACTTTGGAAACCAGTCACGAAGTCCATTTCAATATGATCAAACTTCCATTCGGAATAGCAAGAGGTTGAAGGAGACCAGCTGGTCTTTGGTGTTCTGCTTTCACTCTTCGCAGACATCACATTCATTCACTAATTGAGCAATTTCTCGCTTCATTCGAGTCCACCAATATGACTGCTTGAGGTCATGGTACATCTTCGCATTTCCGTGATGAATGGATAGAAGCGAATTGTGAGCCTCTGCTCATAATGACTTTTCTCAGATCACCCTTAGGAACCACAATCCGTCCTCAAAGAACAGAGTGTCTTTGTCATCAACGTGGAAGCACTTATACTTGAAATGCCCTTGTCGATACCACGCTTCACCTTTTTCACCATGGCATCCAAGTCACTTAGAGGCATAACCGCATTGAAAGCAATGTCGCAAGTGAGGTAATCTTCACACAACCCATGTAATAAGAGATAAGGAAAGGATTAGAGATACATAGTTGGCTTACATCTGTAATGCCACTTCACACAAGACATAAATAAACATCCATCATTCAGAGTACACTCAAGGTCCGACTCACGGAACCAAAATAAAAGAAGATACCCCAAATGCTACACGATCCCCATGAACAACTCGCCCCAATCGGGCACCACTACAAGAGAGGTCGATCATCGTGAAAAGACACATAGTAACCACCACGCCTCGTCGAACTCCCACTTGAGCTCTTCTTGAGTCACCTGACCGCCTCATTCGGAACCCGCAACTGTGTTTGAAGTATCTGTGGAGTCACGGACCTCAATAGAATCTCACACCCGCTGGAGATCAAGACTATTTAAGCTTATAGGAAGGACAGAGATAGTAAAGTGGAGCTGCAGCAAGTTACTTGTCTAGCATATATAAATGTGGCTACTTCAAGAAAAGAGAGCGAAATAAGAGAAGCAAAGCACGGTCGTGAAAATGAAACTAGGAGCCATCAAGAAGTGATCCTCGAACTACTTACGCCGAACATAACTCCAACATCAGTTCACTTCCCTTTGACCACCGAGAAGAGACCATCACGTTACACACGCGTTGATGTGTATTTTATTTGAGGTCAACTTTGGGTTTCTACAACCGACATTAACAAATTCCCATCTGCCTTATAATCATGGGCACGGCTTTCGAAAGATATTACCTCAGCAGGGTGTCCCAACTTAGCCCATTATAAGCTCTCACGGTCAACGAAGGATATTCCTTCTACCGAAGACCCGATCAATCTCGAATCCCGGACTACAAGACATTTCGACAAAGAATAAAACAAGACCAGAAAGCCGCCTCGACAGCCGACAAATCCCGATAGGAGCTGCACATATCTCGCTCTCGTGGCACATCCGGATGAGACAAAGCTACGAGTAAAACCAAGCCTCGAAGTTTCCTCTGCAGGGCCTCACAGGCTGCTCGTTCGGGCCAAGCACTCAAGGAGCACCGTCCGGGGTTAAAATAAAGATGACCTCGGCTCGCGAAACCCGGGGAAAAGGCTTAGGTGGCAAATGGTAAAACCAAAGTTGGGCCTTGCTGACGAGTCTTATTCAAAGCGAATGTCAAGGGGGTCCCATAAATCACCCAACCGTAAGGAACGCGAAATCAAGGAACATAACACCAAGATGACGGAAACTAGGTGGCAAGAGTGGAACAAAACACTGCATAAGGCCGAGCCTTCCACCCTTTACCAAGTATATAGATGTATTAATTATAGCAGATATATATTGTGATATCCCCAACAAGTAAACATGTTCCAAAAGGAACAACATCTCCATGTTCCAACAAGGAACAAACTTCACTTCACTCGCAACTAGCAACGCTATAAGAGGGCTGAGCAAAGCGGTAACATAGCCAATCAACGGTTTGCTAGGAAAGGATGGTTAGAGGCTGACATGGCAATATGGGTGGCATGATATAGCAAGTGGTAGGCATCGCAGCATAGGCATAGCAAAAGAGCGAGCAACTAGCATAGCAAAGATAGAAGTGATTTCGAGGGTATGGTCATCTCGCTCGCAATGTTCTCGAGTTGTCGAAGCTTGATCCTCGTGAAGCGCTTCTCAACAGGTTCCTCGCTCACGCATCGCCTCCGACTCTACCCAAAGCAACAACACAAACAAAGGAACCATAATAAATCACGGCAATGCACAATCAACATGATGCAAAACATGACATGATATGCGATGTGATATGCAATGCGATAAAAGCCCCGAAGGTAATGATGAACCAGGCATCAACTTGGCAAACCAAGCATGCCACTGAAAGATGAGATGATTTCGTTGAAATCGATATAAAGATCACCGAATCGGATGCACGGTTTGCAAATGACAAGCAAAACAAGAATGGCGCAAATCTGCCATTAACAGCATGATGCCACTTAGCAAGCAACAATTAATTAAGCTACTGCACCCAAACGTACCAACAAAGCACATGGCAGTGATCTACACAAGATGCTCGACAAAAGATGAGCACTGAGCTACGGCTAGTTCACATCATAACAGGTTCAAACAAGCATGGCAAAAGTGCACAAAATATCAGGCTGGACATGGCAAAACAGCATCAGGTTGCAATGTTCAGAGCAGCAAAACTACATGCTACAGGAACTTAAAATAGCAAAACATGGCATGGCATGAATCTACTCAAAGCATAGAACAAAAGTCCCTTACTGACCATAAGCCAAAAAGGACTAGAAAATATAGTAACACCCATGTCAATATTGAAAGTTTCAACAGATTCAGCAACATGACATGTCAAAACTGATAACGAGTAGGCATGTTTACAAGCTCAATGCACTCACTACAGAGTCTTATATGATAAACTAAGCATACATACATCAAGAAGACATGACATAGAAGACATACATGGCAAGAACAATAACATAGCATAAATGGATCAACCACAACAAGCTTGGCAAAATTGAATAACATGTAAACAATCTGCCAGGAAACATTTGATAGCAAAAGTAGAGCTCGATTGACTCAAGCTATGGCACTCCATAATTGCAAACAAAGGCATGGATGGATAGAGCAAGACATGCTTTACAAAACATCCTTACTGAAGTATCTCAAAATATGCATAGATCTCTCGGTATCATCAAGTTAACATGGCATCAAAATCAGCTAAAACAGGACTGAAATCAGCAACATCAGGACACCTACTTTGCATGCTTGTGCTAGTCACCACATAGATCACAAAAATACATGGCATATATCCCTGAAAGATGGCATGGCATATTTCAAAACACATGTAGGACTCAAATTCATAGGGTGCACCCATTAATCATGGCAAAAATAACAAAAGTGCAAGTTCTGTTAAGAAACAGAAACTAACATCACATAGCACTCTTCCAACAGCATTTCGGGCAAAGATGAGCTCAAATGTAAATGATGCAATGAGTAGAAATGATCTACTCTTCGAGGCGAACATTTTGACATATTATACGCGCAAAATGGATCTACAGATGCAAAGATATACCACTTTGAAAATGACACAAAATATCATGCGATTAAGGACTTAGAAGAAAATGAGGGGGAAGAGAGGTCAACGGATGCACGCCCCGAGGCCGGATCGGGCCGGATCGGATCTCGCGACAGCGGCGGACGCGTGGCCGGGCGAGGAGGAGGAGGTCGCCGGGCGGTGCGCGGGGCGAGCCCGGCGCACGGGCGGGCGCGGGCGGCGTAGCGGCGCGAGGCGGCGCCGGATGGGTCGAGGTGGCTGAGGCCGCCGGGCGGGCGGGCGAGCGGTCGCGGGCGGCCGGGCGGCGGGAGGCGCCGAGGCCGCGAGGAGGCTGGCGGAGCGGGCGCCGAGGCGGCGGCCAGAGGCGGCGCCGCTGAGGCGTTGGGCGCTGCACAAGGCGGGCGCTCGGTTGGCGGGTTTCTCTCAGCCCGGGCGGCAAGGGCGCTGGGCGGCGCGGCCGACAGGTGGCGGCTCCTGATTGGCGCAGGCGGGCGGGCGCGATTTTGTCCGGCTGCGGCGGACGTGTCCGGGCGCGCGCGGGAAAATTTTTAGGGTTTCGGGAAGGATGATCCGGATTTTCGAGGGAGGTTTGCTTAAATAGGCATAGAGGGAGCTAGGAGAGTCCAAATGAGGTGTAGCTACCACACGATCGTGGATCGAACGACGGAGAGCATGGAAGTGACTTAGATGGGTTATTGGGCTGTTTTGAAGGTGTTGGGCTGCAACTTAAAAGAGGCCTTTGCGAGAGGCGTTAACCGCTGAGTACCAAACGAGCTCCAAATGACCAAACTTGACCGTGGTCTACGGGTGGTATACCAAGGCTACTAGACAAACCTCGGTCCATTTCGAGAAGGTTTAATACCCGCACACGAAAAACGTAAAAGGGACCGCCGGGGAGATAGGAGTGCCGGATTGCAAAACGGACAACGGAAAATGCTCGAATCATGAGACTAACACGTATGCAAATGCGATGCACATGATGACATGATAAAAAATGCATGACATGGACAAAATGCAAAAGAGGAAAACCCAACCACGGAGGGAATATCATATATCAATGCCGAAAATGGCAAGAGTTGGAGTTACAAATATGGAAAGTTACTCCGGGTGTTACAACACTCCACCACTACAAGAGGATCTCGCCCCAGATCTAGGACCGAAAGAACTCCCGGATATTCGAACGGAGGTGATCCTCGCGCCCCGTGTAGCTTCTCGGTCGGAATGGTGTGACCACTTCACTTTCAGGAATTTGATTGACTTGTTGCGTAGTCTTGCGCCGGTTTTTCAAGAATAGCAACGGGTGCTCATAATAAGAGAGATCTTCTTGAAGGTCAATCTCTTCGGTTGATAGTGCGCTCAGAGTCTTGAAGCACTTATGGCGGTTGTGACACGGAACACATCGTGCACGTTTGCAAAGTTGGATGGAAGCTCGTTGATAGGCTAGATCGCTTCTTTCCCAATGATCTTGAAAGGACCCACGATCTAGGGGCAAGCTTCCTTTGATACCGGGTTTACGAGTGCCTTTCATTGAGAGACGCGGAGGTAGACATGGTCTCCCATTTCAAAAGCCACATCACGTGCTTATCATCATAATAGTTTTACCGCGCGATTAGCGCGCTTTGAGATTCTCACGTAATGACTTGGCACATTTCTTCCGCTTCGTGATCAAGTCATTGCCAAGAAGTTGGCGCTCACCGTCTCTGCATCAATTGAGAGGAGTACGGCACTTTCTCGCCATAGAGAATTTCAATGGGCCTGCCCGAACTCGCTTGGAAGCTGTTGTTGTAGGAGAACTCAGATATGGAAGACAATCTTCCCACTTCATACCGAAGGAAATGACACAAGCCCCGAGCATATCTTCAAGGATTTGATTTACTCGCCAACTTGGCCACTTGTTTGAGGATGGAAAGCTGTGCTGAAACGAATGTTGGTGCCCATGGCCTTCTCAAAAGAATCCCAAAACTTGGAGGTAAAGATGCTGCCACGGTCTCAAGAGATCACTTGAGGAATGCCGCAAGGAGACAATCCTCGAGGTGTATAGCTCGCCAACCGAGCTGCTGTGATGGATTCTTTGATAGGAAGAAAATGAGCCACTTTAGTAAGCTTGTCAATGACAACGAAGATAGCATCATTTCCACGCTTGACTTTGGAAACCAGTCACGTAAGTCCATTTCAATATGATCAAACTTCCATTCTCGAATGGCAAGAGGTTGAAGGAGACCAGCTGGTCTTTGGTGTTCGCTTTCACTCTTCTCGCAGACATCACATTCATTCACGAATTGAGCAATTTCTCGCTCATTCGAGTCCACCAATATGACCGCTTGAGGTCATGGTACATCTTCGCATTTCCGTGATGAATGGATAGAAGCGATTGTGAGCCCTGCTCATAATGACTTTTCTCAGATCACCCTTAGGAACCACAATCCGTCCTCAAAGAACAGAGTATCTTTGTCATCAACGTGGAAGCACTTATACTTGAAATGCCCTTGTCGATACCACGCTTCACCTTTTTCACCATGGCATCCAGAAGTTGAGCCTCACGAATCTGATCTTCCAAAGTAGGAGAGACTATGAGGTTGGCAAGAAAGCCTTGAGGAACAACTTGAAGATTCAGCTTATGGAAAGCTTCACAGAGATCCGCCGAAAGGGCTTGAGGATTAGACTGCTGCAAGAAGCTTTCTTGCTCAAAGCATCTGCAATGACATTGGCCTTGCCCGAGTATATTCAATACTTGGGTTGTACTCTTGAATCATTTCACCCATCGAGTCCGCCTCGAGGTTGAGGTTGGGCTGAGTGAAGATGTACTTGAGACTCTTGTGATCGGTGAAAATGTCCACTTTCCTTCCCAACAAAAGATGTATCCATGTAATCAAAGCATGGACAATCGCCGCCAACTCAAGATCGTGAGGGGGTAGTTCTTTTCGCTGGGCTTCAATCGGCTAGAGGTATAAGCCACAACTCTCTTCTTGCATTAACACAGCACCGAGACCTTGAAGAGAAGCATCACGTAAAACTTCAAATGGCTTGGATTCATCAGAGGAGTCAAGACAGAGCTGTGACGAGTTTCTTTGAGAGTATTGAAAGCAACGCCACATCTTGGAGACCGATATACTACATGCTTCTCGAGGAGGTTGGAAAGAGGCTTTGCAATCTTGGAGAAGTTCTCAACGAATCTTCGCAATAGCTTGCAAGACCAAGAAAATCATGGAGCTGCTTGACATTCGAGGAGGTTCCCAATTCACAATTGCGGACACCTTCTGGATTAATGCCGATGCCCTTGGCGGAGATGATATGACCAAGATAAAGCACTTCATCAAGCCAAAATTCACATTTGGAGAACTTAGCATAGAATTGATACTCTCTGAGCTTGTCAAGCACCAATCGCAAATGTTTGGTATGATCCTTCTTATTCTTGGAGAAGACCAAAATATCATCAAGATAGACCAAGACGAATTCATTGGTGTAGGGATTGAAATGAAGTTCATCATCCGAGAGAATGTTGGAGGAGCATTGACGAGGCCGAAAGACATGACAATATATTCATAAGAACCAAAGCTTGTTCTAATGTTGTCTTGGGAATATCTTGTTCACGTAATGCTAATCTGATGATAACCCATACGGAAGGTCAAGCTTGGAGAACACCAGTAGCACCTTTGAGTTGCTCGAAAAGCTCATTGATGTTGGGAAGTGGATACTTGTTCTTGATTGTCTTCTTATTCAATGGACGGTAATCGACGCAAAGTCGGTCCGCGCCATCCTTCTTCTCGACAAAAAGAACACCACAACCCCAAGGAGATGAACTTGTCCGATCAAACCCAGACGCTCTTGTTCATCGAGCTGCTTCTTCAATTCCTTCAGCTCATCAGTCCAAGCTTGTATGGACGCTTGCAACGGGTTCAAAGCCAGCTCAAGATCGATAACGAACTCAACTGGCCGATGAGGAGGCATACCCGAAGCTCTTCTCGAAAGACATCTTGGTACTCACAAACGATCGAATTGAGAGATAGCATTCAGTTCGCTTCTCATTGAGAGAAAACAACCAATGGTTTCATCACGAAGCGCATAGATGATCACATCATTAGAAGAGTGAGTCAATTGAATTTCCGGCAGCACAATCAAGCTGAGCTTTGTGCCGATAAAGCCACCCATCCCGAGAATAAGATCAATATCCGAGTCACCAAGAACAATAGGTTTAGCTGTAAATCTATAATCGCCCATCTTGATACCGACATTTGGGACCAACATGGTAGATCTCAAACGCTTAGCCGGAGAAATAACTTGTATAGCTTTAGGTAATGCCTCTCAGACAAAATTGTGCTTCATGCAAAAGGATATGACATGAAAGAATGCGATGCACCAAAGATCAAATAAGACTTTGCAGAATATCATTAATCGAGAGATTACCCATTAACACATCGTAAGATTCTCCGCTTGAGCTGCATTCATCATATTGACCTTTGCAAACTTGGGATTATGCTTGACCACCGCATTGCCGAAGATTTCACAGAGGAAGAGGCGAAGGCGCCTCGTTGAAGCACTTGTTCGTGATAGTGACCTTTCACGACATTTGTTGCAAGTTACCTCGAGAGCGGACGGTGGTAAGGAGCACTTGACCTTGGAGCTTGAGAATTAGACTTGTTCTCGATAGCTTGGGTTGGGTGGTGGGAAGATCCACGCCACCTAAGTTCTTCTCACCGGGTAAGGCCGATTTTAACGGAGAAGGAGGAAGGTAAACTTCTCGCTGCTTAGTGCCACTTGAGAGGAAGAAGAGGACTGAATCTGCATCCCCATTCTCTTCTTAGAAGCCTCACATTTGAGCTGGGCAAGTTTTGCTTCAGAGCTATGTTGTAGAAATCATCATACTTATCCGCTCAAAAAGCACAAGAGGTAATTGCAGATCTTCTCTCGCATCACCTCTCGAATTGATAGATCATACTCTTTCATCGTGCACGCTTGTCGTGACCCGATTCCAAGTCACATCGACCTAGTCTGGTAACACCTCATATCACTTTGCGGCCTCACGCACGGTTTACTACTAAGTCGCCTTTTACCATGGCCCGGACCGCTTATGCTTTTGGCTCACGATATGATAGTGTCGCTAGCATCTACATGACAAAGAACCCGGGCCGACATGGCTAGTCGTGAACCCAAAGCGCACTAACCTATGGGGACAGTGCATACATGAATCACTGAAAGCATGTCGGTCATCAACGTATGAATTGGGCTGTAGCATCTGGGCTAACAGACTCCTAGATCCCGGCTGTGTAGCAAAAGCTAGGCAGGACTCAATATCATCGCGTGACATTTCCTCAAGGATGTATATAGGAACGAAATGAATCACATGCCGCCATCAAGTGTCCAAGCAAAGAGTGTATTAGCAGGACTCGTGAACCGGCCAGAGCGGACTACTATCGCCGTAGGCACGAGACTACATTTCCCATATGAGAGGCTGCCAAGGATAAACAACTAGTTTGTTTGGATCCCACTCATACCAAGCATTTCAATCATACACGTAATATGCCCGATATGAGTAAATACAACAAGGCATCACAACAAAACTCTACAACTCAAGTATTTTATTTAAGAGGCCCGAGGAGCCATACATAACATAGTCATACAGTAGGGGTCACATGACCCAACACTCAAGTCATACAATCATACAAGCACATGCGAAGCAAACTAGTCTGAGTACGCACTCTAGAAAGAAAGAAAGCTTGTTGGAGCCTTTCTATCTACAATGGCCCTTCACAAGTCTTAGATCGCCACCGGGTGGCTAGTTCACTCGTCAAGTCAACATCTACATAGAATCCACGAGGGGTAGTATAGTCCTCCTAAAAATATTGATTACAAACATGAGTACAAAGGTACTCAAAGAAGTCTTACCACGTAATCCCATCATACATGCACATTCTCAAGGAGGAGGTGGAGTTATTTGCAAGCAGCCAGCTTTGACTCTGGCTAAGCTATCCCACGAACACCACTTTGTAAAGCATTTGTCGCATTACGAGTCCACTAATCACCATCACAATACTCCACTGTGGATCCTCTCTCGTCATCCCCGAGAGGGCCATCCATTTATACTCACACTTATCTTGAGGCTTTAGTAGTATCCATTTACTTGTCTATGAACCGATATAGGTAACCCAGAAGTCCTTCTCCGTGGACACGGCTATTCAATAGATCATATTTAACCCTCGCAGGTGTACTTCTTCACACACGCTCACCACTTATCGTCACATACACGACATGTACTCTGCAACCTTCAAGCGGAAGCCCAACGTGGGTGTCGGCCACACCTACCTAAACACTCAAGTCCCTAGTCCGTGTTTATCGCCTATTCGGTTCCATCCGCAGGAGTCCGCCGAGGTTTCCTATACAGCCCCGAACGATGTGTGCAGGGTTCCCGAGATACCAAACGGCACTCAGACACCGGCAACAGGTTTACCGCAACACAACCCACCCCTAAGGTCACATGCTATGGCATGCCCCAAAGATGCTACAAACACCGAAACTACTTGCAACCCCCGGACTATGAACAGGGGTGGTTATATAGCCGAGAGGGTCAATTATGATCCCAATGTGTGGTAGTAACTGTTTCATGGATCACAAACACAGATCTCAGTTCTTAAGTTCGGCTTCAATGAAACAACCCACCATGTACTCCTACATGGCCTCTCATCGATACTTTTTACCAAATCGTGTTCAACACTTTCACTCTCGAACCAACACAACCTTTCACTCCAGTTCATCATCCCGATGAGCCGCACCTACACAACTCTAAGCATAGCAAGCATAGCATGGTAGGAATCACAAACATGGCTCAATCAACTCCTACACATACTAGTGGGTTTCATCTAGTTATCGTGGCAATGACAGTCATGCAAAGGAAGTGGGTTCAACTACCGCAGCACACAACAGTTTGAATCGCGTTGTCTTAATGCAGTAAATCGAGAGCGAGGTATAGAACATGGGTTTGTATCGAATGATCAATGAGTTGCTTGCCCGATGGAACTGGGTAGAGAACTGCCTTCGATGGGTAGTCGAGGTTATCTTCGGGGCGTAACCTATCATGAAAGCACACCGAAATAAACACACAAGACAATATGCAACAATATGATGCATGCTATGACATGGCAATATGGATGTGTGTTGGCCTAATGCAAGTTGAAAGAACAGGGGATGAACTCATTTGAATCAAGGATTCAAATGATAGCTCATTTGAGTTAGTCCTAATGGTGCAATATCTTATTCTGGTTATTCAGCATAGTTAACTTGTTTTAACATGCATGAAACCTGTACCAATGGATAGAGTGTATTTTTCTGATAATTTTCATATATAAATCTTTGCATTTGGAGTTATAGAATAAAAGTTATAAGCATTTGAAATTTGAATTATATTCTGGAATTTACTATATCAAAATAAATCCAGAATTGATTTATTGCATCAAGATGAGGTCAGCGTGACGTCAGGGGTCAACGGGTCGCCCAGGTCAAAACCGACAAGTTGGGACCCGATGTCAAGTGGTTAGTTTAACTAATTAACTTAATTAGAACTAATCCTAATTAGTTAACCGGGGGGTCCACCGTCATTGACTCAGAGTGGCAATAATGGCCCCACAACAAGGGTCAGAGGTCAACTCGTCTGGCGCCAGTCACGGGCGAGGCCAAAGGCGGAGCAAAGTGCTTTTGTGACCCGCCACCAAATGGGCGGAAGGCATCCACGTGGAGCCGAGATGAACCGCAGCTCCTGGTGGGTTAGTTGGGGCCGGGTGGCCGGAGTTGGCGCGGCGACGAGTTGGCGGCCACCGGGTTCGCCAACTACGGGTTTGTTAGGGGGCAATGAGGTGCGGAAGTGCATAAGTGCAGACCCGTGCAGTGTGGTGAAAGCAACGGCACCCCGGGTGGCCGGAGAGTGGCCGGAGCCTGCTCGGCACGAGCTCGCGGGCGCGTTCGGGTGAGCACGGTTGGGTCGCTGTAGCACAGAAAGAGAGTGGAGAGGATGGGGAGGTAGCCAGCTCACAGCGATCTCAGAGAGCCTCGCCGGGTCGGGATGCTCTGATGGCGGCGGCGACGGCGAAGGGGATCTCCCATGCTTCGGAGCTTGGCCGAGGTCCCGTGAGCTAGGTTCGGGTGCTTAGGGCGAGCGGGATTCAGCCTAGCTAGGGGTAGTGGAGGCAAGTGGAGCTCCTGGACATGGTGGGGAGGAGCATGGACATGGGAGCACGATCAGCGGTGGCGGCTGGTGGCGGCGCGCTGCCAGGTTGGGGGAGAGCGAGAGAGAGGAGGCAGGGAGAGTGGCGTGTCTGGGGTTCGGGCGACGACGTGGAGGTCGTCCAGAAGCAGGAGGCGGCGAGGAGGTGAGCAGGGCGGCGCCAGTCGCGGGCGGGCCTCGCCGGGCGGCGGGCATACTGTCTTGCCTGCTCAAGCCGAGCCACAGCCACTGGGCGCTGCTGCTGGGCTGGGCCAGGGTGGGCCGCACATGGCTGTAAGGTTTTTCCTTTTTTAGTCTTTTTCTAATTCTCTGAACTTTGTGGGGTTTATTTAAAATACCAAAACTATTTTAAAAATCACCAAAATGCTCCTGGTCACTTGTTGGAATATTCCCAACATGAAACATTTTGGTTTGGCAATATTTGAACATTTAAAATATTTTATATAATTAAAATGCTCAAGTTCAAAACTTGTGGATTAATCCTAGAACCTTGATGACCTAGAAAATGGTACACCTTCTTTTGACATGGGTTCTGGAACCAAAGTAAAGAGGATGAACATTTTGAAGGGCATTTTTGTTCATTGAAATAATTTTAGTAAACCCTAGTTCTTAAGGAGGGGTGTTCGGGTTTCTGCCTTCCCATTTCAAATTCAAATGAAATTTAAACATGATGCACACCCTAATGCATGGTCTAACTGGATGTGACAACTCACCCTCACTCAAAAGAATCTCGTCCCAGATTTAGGATCTCATATGTAAAAGGTGGGATACTCAAGTCGAAGACGATCCTCCCTTTCCCAAGTTGCTTCTTGCTCGGAATGGTTTGACCATTGAACCTTTAGAAACTTGATATTCCGACGCCGAGTGGTACGCTCGCTTGATCGAGGATACGAACGGGATATTCTCGATAGGTGAGGTTATCTTGGAGATCACAAGCTTGCAGGTCCACTTCACGGATAGGATCCGAGAAGCAACGCCTGAAAGGGGAAACGTAGACATCATGGACTCGAAAGATGCGGAGGTAGTTCCAATTGGTAGGCAACTTCTCCTCGCTTGGCAAGAATGCTAAAGGGTCCAATGTAACGAGGAGCCAACTTGCCTTTTGATACCAAACGATGGGTTCCTTTAGAGGAGTAACCCAAGGTAAGCCTTTCGCCAACTTCATAAGTCATAGGCTTATGCTTGCGGTCATATTGGGCTTTGACGAGATTGGGCTGTTTCCACCTCTCGAATAACGCGAACTCGCTGCTTCTTCGCTTCCTCGAATCATGTCCGGCCAAAGAGTTGTCTCTCCTCGGCTCGACCCGCTTAAGAGGCGTCACATTTTCATCTCATAAAGAACTTCAAAGGGGCTTTGCCTAAGCTGGCTTGATAGCTATTGTTATAAGCTTAACTCGGCTAATGGAAGGCATTTTTCCCAATTCATGCCGAAAGAGATGACAGAGGCTCAAGCATATCCTCTAGGATTTGATTGACTGCTCTACTTGACCACTTGATTGGGGATGGAAAGCGGTGCTAAAAGAGAGACGAAGTTCCCATAGCTTTTGGAAACTTTCCCAAAATCGAGAGGTGAAGAGACTTCCACGGTTCGAGTTAATCTCTAATGGAACACCATGAAGAGACACTATTCGAGAGATGTACAATTCAGCTAATGGCTAGCGGTTATACTCTCACGAACGGTAGGAAGTGGGCTACTTTGGAAAGACGATCAACGACAACGAAGATAGCATTATTCCTCTTCTTGGTCCTGGGAAACCCGGTAATGAAATCCATACCGATTTTATCCCATTTCCATTCAGGAATTTCCAAAGGTTGAAGGGTACCAGCAGAGGCGTTGATGCTCGGTAATTTAATCGACGATGATGTCGCATAATTAGCAATGTATTGAGCGATTTTCTCTTCATCCTAGTCCACCAAAACCTCCGCGAGATCTTGATACATTTTAGTACTACCAGGATGAATGGTGAGAGGAGAGTCATGAGCTTCTTTAAGGATCAATTGTCAGAAGTTGTTGTTTCCTGAACCACCAACGGTTTCAAAGAAGACAACACCCGCTCATCTATGGAGAAACATTTAGCAGCTCCGCAGTGATGTTCTCCTTGATCCGAGATATCCTCTATCATCACGCTGAGCAGCTATGATTCGATCCGTAAGGTCAGGTTTCGCCACCTGTGGGGAAAAGGAACTTCGAGGAACAATGTGAAGATTAAGCTTACGTAAATTCCTCGTGGAGAATTGGTTGACTTTGTTGTAACATCACATTGTTACAATAAGATTTGCGACTTAGGCCAGCCAGCCATGACATTGGCTTTGCCTGGGTGTAAGATATTCCTAAGTCGAAATCTGTATCAATCTCGACCCAACGCCTTTGCCCGAGATTCAAACCGTTGGGTGAAGATATATTTAGACTTTGGTGATCGTAGATTTCGCAACGATTACCCGTAAGATAATGTCGCCAGGTTTTGAGTGCATGAACCATCGCCGCAAGCTCTAGATCGTGTGGGGTAGTTATCCTCATGTGGACGAATCACGAGAAGCGTAGGCAATCACATGACGATCTTGCATGAGTATGCAACCTAGTCCTTGTCGCGAGGCCGCAATAGATAATAAAGTCCTTAGAGAAATCTGGTGGAACAAGCACGGAGCAGATGTCAGCGCCTTTTCAGTTCCGAAAGCTGAACTCGATCGTGGCGCCCATTCAACTTCTTATCTTTCTTGAGGAGTTCTTAGTTAGAGGTTAGCAACTTTAGAGAAATTCTCTACTTAAGCGCGGCAATAGCTCGCTAAACCGAGGAAACTCCGAACTTGTTTGACCGATTCAAGTGGAGTCCAATCAAGGACGGCTTGAACTCGCCGGATTGATAAAGCAATGCCCTTACCAGTAGATTACATGTCCTAGATAGGTCACCGTAACCAGAATTCACACTTAGAGAATTTGGCATAAAGGCTGGGCTCTCAAGTTTCATCAATACTAGCCTTAGGTGTTCGCATGTTCTTCCTCATTCTTGGAGTAGATGAGTATATCATCGAGGTATACCACTATCTAATTTATCCAAGTACTCCATGAAGATTGAGTTCATTAACCGAGAGAAAGTGGTCGGAGCATTGGTTAAACCGAAAGACATGACGGTGTACTCAGATTGGCCATAACGAGTGACAAAAGCCGCTTTAGGTATGTCCTCTTTTGATTTTGATTTGATGGTAGCCCAACCTCAAATCCATCTTGAAAAGATCGAGGATCCGCCGAGCTGATCATACAAGTGTCGTTGATCCCGGGAGCGGATACTTGTTCTTGATAGTGACCAAATTGATGTGTCGGTAATCTACAACCATCCGATCCATTCATCCTTCTTTCTTGACGAAGAGGACGGGCAAGCCCATGGAGATGAACTAGGACGGATGAAACCCTTTGCAAGGACTCATCGAGTTGTTTCTTAAGTTCAGCCTAGTTCTAGGGGTGCCATCTTATAAGGTCTTCTAGAGATTGGGACGGTTCCGGGAATAAGATCTATCACGAACTCGACATCCCCGCTGTGGAACACCGGCAGTTCTTCCGAAAGACATCCGGAAATCACGGACCAACGGAATATCTTCGAGGTCCGGAAGAGGGTTGGCATTTAAGGAGTAAAGTCGCACTTAGACACTCGGGTTAAAACATCCAACGCTTTTTCCAAAGGATGGGTAAGTTGAACAGTTCTAGTAGAGCAATCAATCTTAGCATAATGGGTCGACATCCAGTCCATACCCAAGATGATGTTTATGTCCGAGGACTTGAGAGCTATTAGAGATGCAAGAAAAACTAATCTGTCGACAAGAATTTCATTCCCATGACTTATTCTAGAGGTTTGCCATCTAGAACCGGTGGAGTTTGAATTTCCATGGAGGTAGGCATGTCACTGAATGTGGTGTTGTGCAATCGAGCATAGCCTCGTAAATAAATGAATGAGATGCTCCAAAGATTAAAAGAAACAATGCTTGGATGGCAATTAACAAAAGCGCATTGAGGACTCCGCTGGGATCCTCATAGGTTTCTTCAAAGAGACATAGTTGACATGGCCACGAGCGGTGGCAACCGGTTTAGCATAGGGCACCTTTCCTCATTGGTTGGCGCGCCAATGACTTTCCCAATTGATTAGGGTTGTTCTGGGACACTCTTGATATAGTGGCCCGCCTCTCCACACTTGAAGCAAGTTATCACATTTGGACGTGGAGCAGCACTTAGCAGCTTGGACCTCCATAAGTCTTGGGTGGAAAATACGGTTGTTGGGGCGAGGCTCCAAGGATGGCCTGGGTGTACCTAGGTGGTAGAGCAGTATTTGGAACCCAAACCCAAGGCTTCGGGATCCAGAGTTTGATGACCATCCGAGAAGCTTGACAAAGCTTATGTGAAGCCTCAAAATCATTCCAGCTTTCACAAGCGCCGATAGCCTTATTGACTAGCTTCGTGAAAGAGGTACACTCATGCATTTGGAGATCTCGGCAGTAGCTCTGTATAAGTCCTCATGGAACCTTGCCTGCTTCTCAGCATCGGTAGAAACTTCTTCGGAGCATAACGCGCTAACCTCCCAAATTCACTACTGTAGGCATCCACC